>JADLZK010003252.1:0-241577 GCA_015847255.1 Hyparrhenia diplandra
GCTTTTGCATATTTGCTTAAGATTAACTATAAATGTATTTGTGTATACCATTGTGGTTTATTTGATTGAATAATATCAAGCACCCAGTGCGGCAATAAACAACCTGTTTAGATTCACAGGTAGCATTCAGAAATGATGCAAATTCAAGTAGCAGGTACCATCAAGTAGCAAGTAGCATTCAAAAAAATACTAGTGCAAACGGAGCCTGGCAATCAGTTTCACATTCAGAAAAATAAGTAGCAGGACAAATACTAGTGCAGGTTCACATTCAAAAAAGAAAAAAAAAATAGCAGCTTCGCAGGTTCACAGGTTCAATCAGTTTCACGGCAGCTGCATGGGCAGCAGCAGCTTGTAAATATTGCAGTCTTCAAATAGCAGCAGCAGCTTGTAAATATTGCCATTGAAAGCTACTTTCAGAACTTAAAAAAATTTCAGTCTCCACGACAGAAGTCTCAACCTGGAGGTGAGATCGAGATCAATGCAGATGCACGGCAGCAGCAGCTTGTAAATTGCTTGCCTTGAACCAAACAAGTACTCCCTCCGTCCCTTTTTTAGAGCGTCGCTACGAGTGCGTGCCGGTCAAACTTTCTCAGCTTTGACTAGGTTTGTAAAAATACGTGCAACATTTATATTTCTGGATAAATTTATTAAAAACTAGACTTAAATATCTTTTCAATGATACTAATTACTTAGCATAAATATTTATATATTTTAATATATAATTGCGGCGTTAGAAAACGTTGACTTCTCGGGGCGAGAATGACATCTATTTAGGGGACGGAGGGAGTAGCTTGTTGTCACTTGTCAGGATGATGAACTAACTGAAATATCATTCAAACTAACTGAAATATCATTGCTAACTAACTGAAATAACATTGCCTGAAATATCATTGCAACTAACTGAAATGACATTGCCTGCAACTCAACCGACAAATCAACTCTGAATATTTGCAATCAAATGAGTTAACACAAACTGATAGAGACATTCACTAGCTGAAACTGGAAGCTATTATCTGCAACTAAAATTTACCATTCCAATTTGAAACCAATAAAACGTAGACAAAAGAGAGGCAGAGGCCCAGCCTGGAAAGCTATTCATTCACGAATCGTACACAAAAGAAAGCTCTGATTAAAAAACTGAAATCATCCGCCGCCGCCGGCCATGCCCTCCGTGTGGCCATCCGCCTCTGCTCCGTGCCGAAGGGGGCTCTAAGCAGCCGTATACCAAGCCGACGACGTGGAGGCGGCGATGCCAGCTTCAGCGTGCGGCCTCGTTCCCGCAGCGGCGGCCTCCTCCCCGGCCCGGACTCCGTCTCCTCCCGCTGGGCTCGTCCTCCCGCGAGTTGGGGGGTCGCTGCTCCCACATCACGGCCGGGCGGCGGCGAGGTCGACGGGCAGCCGGCCTTGGGCGCCGGATCCGGGGACGGCCCCTCCCTCTCCCTCTTCCTTCCTTTCTCCTCTGCCTCCGCGATTTGGCGCGAAGAACTCCCCAGCGCACCCAGGTTCGGGATCCCGGCGTCCTGTCGCCTCGTGAAGACGACGCGACAACGCCGACGGGAGGTCAGTCTGCTTGGCCTCGCAGCGGGACGGAGGCTACCGTCTCGCCGGGACGACGGGAAGGCGTGTCGATGGGCGACGACGATTTTTTTGCAAAAAGAGCGCTTTATACGACGGAGGCAATCGCCCGGCGTTATGCGTGCCCTTAGATCGTCTCCAACAGACAAGCGCTACCTATATGTGTTGTGAGTTGTCTACAGTAAAATGTTTGGGACCTAAAATTACACCCTACTCAACAACAAACGCAAAAGTGAAAGCCCATCCGTGCTCTCCTTTATCCTTTTCCCTTCCCGCGGCGGCGATGGCGAACCTCGCGGCGCATGAGAAGGGACCTCCAGTGGCGGCCGGGCGACTCTGCTGTAACGGGCGGAGGCGATTCCGGCGAAGGGCGGCGGCCTGGCGGGCGGGCGGCGCGGGCGGCTCAGCCTGGCCAGGGCCGCTCCG
Source organism: Hyparrhenia diplandra (assembly GCA_015847255.1). NCBI lineage: Eukaryota > Viridiplantae > Streptophyta > Magnoliopsida > Poales > Poaceae > Hyparrhenia > Hyparrhenia diplandra. The sequence goes on from JADLZK010003252.1 coordinate 2,002, forward strand.
CGCAGCGGCGGCCGCAGGTGGCTCCGGCGGCGCGGCGGCACGGGTAGCTCCAGCTAGCGCGGCAGCACCGGCGAGCTCCTGCGGCAGCGCGAGCGGCGGCTTTCCGGCAGCGGCAACGCTGCGAGCAGCTTCCAGCAGCGCGGCAACAAGAGCGGCGGCAGCGGCAGGGCACGAGGGGGCTCCGGCAGCGCGGCTCCAGCGCGGGCAGCTCCAGCGAGCTCCCTACGGCAATGGGCGCGAGCGGCTCCGGCGCAGCGGCGGCAACACGACCGTCCGGCCCGGCCCAGCGGCGGCAGGTCGGCTCCGGTCATCTCCTTTTTAGTCGCGATTGTGGGGCCCCTGGCTGGAGGACGATGCAAAAGAGGTGGAAGGAGCGCCTATATATGGGTTTTTCTCTCTCCTCGTAGGTAAAAATAGGTGAGCTGGGTTTGGCTATATCTTGTTGGAGGCCGCTTTTTTCTACTACTCAAGATGCATTTGGGATTGGGTGGCTATATGAGTAGTCTTTGGAGACAGTCTTAGGAGGCACAAGGTGTTTATCTAGGCACAGGTAGAGGAAAGAAAGCTCCCTCCATTATCTTGTAAGGCGGAGAAAAAAAATAAAAAATAAAAAATTGGGTTGTTTGGACAATCTGGTGAGTAAAATGAAGATCGTGGTATGGAACCTGTTTGGGGTTGGGAAACGCCGCAGTTCGAGGGCTTCTAAATTGTCGAAGTCGGTGAATCCGGATGTGATGTTTTTGAAACAAAAAGGCTGATGAGAGAAAGATGAAGATTTTACGGGTAAAGCTTGGGTTGGAAAACATGGAGGTGGTGGGTTGTGTTGGTAAAGGGGAGGCATTGCCGTGTTATGGAGGAGGGATTGATTTGGTTTTGAAAAAGTAAGTCAAAAAACCATATAGATATGGAGGTCAGAGGCAGGGGGAGTTCGTGGCGGTTTACGGGCATATATGGTGAATCGGATACGGAGATGAAGCAAAAGACATGGCGGTGATGGGGGACTTAGGCCGCTCAAGCAAAGAATCAAACTTTAAGCGTGTCGCGGGGATTTTAATGAAATTTTATTTCAACATGAGAAGGATGGAGGAGTAAAATGCGCCCATAGAAATCTACCGGATTGATTTAAACAAGCCACGAGCTATGTCATTTGCATGATCTCGGCTTTGAGGGAGGCGTTTTCACATGGAGGAACAAAAGCGGACAAAGGGGAATACACACATTAGGGAAAGGCTTCGATAGAGGCGGTGTCAAATTTTGAATGGCTTCAAAAGTTCCCCTGGCCAATATAAAAAACGGAGATCCTTTCCATAGTGACCACGGCGTGGTTATTACCACGGAAGAGGATCTTGTGGGAGGGGATACAAAGCGTCGGAGTTTCAAGTTTGAAGCAAATTTGGTTGAAGGAGGAGGAGTTCAAAAAGGTGGTACGGGGAAGGGTGGGATTTGAGGGGAGATTTTTGATAGTTTGATTACAAAAATAAAAGGGGGTGCGAGCCTACGAGGGGAGTGGAATAATAATGTTTTGGGGATTTAGAGAAGAGGTTGAAAAGTGCAAAAAAGAACTAGAGAAATGGAGGCGGGCTCCGATTAGCGATTTGGCGGTAGGAAAAGAGGCTGTATGGAGTTTTAAGGTGGATCGTTTGGAGGAGCAAGTGGAGGCGTATTGGAAGCAACGGGCTCATGTAAATTGGCTTAAATTTGGAGATCGAAACACGAGTTATTTCCATAAGGTGTGCTCGGAGAGAAGAAGGAGAAATAGAATAGAAGCCTAAAAAGGAGAATGGGGTTGGGTGGAGGAGGAGGGAAGAAGAAGAAGGTGTTTATAGCTAATCATTTTGTGCGGCGGCTTTTCGAGGTCGGCAAGATTGGATTGAGGAGGAACATACAACAGCTTCTAGACATTTGTACAACCTCGCGTCACTACGGCTATGGCGATAACCTCCTGAAGGAGTTCACGGAGGAGGAGGTGAAAAAGCCCTTGATAATATCGGCGACCTCAAAGCCCGGGGGGCCCGGCGGGATGCCATCGGCTTTTCTAAAAATATGTGGGATCTTGTTGGTAATAAAATGACCAATGAGGTCTGGCGTGTTGCGAGGGAGCAAATTACCGGGAAGGATGGAGCGACGCGGTAATTTCCTTGATTCGAAGAAGGACCGACTGAGAGCAAGTAACAGATCTTACGCCCCATAAGTTTATGCAATGTGACCTACAAAGTTGTGGCTAAGGTTCTAGCGGGAAGATTGAGAGAGATTTTGGATGAGGTCATTAGCCCTTCTCGAGTGCATTTGTGTCGATACGATTTCGTGATAATATAATTGTTGCCTATGAAATTACTCATTATCTCTTTAAATAAAAGAGAGGGCGCTTCGGGTTATCTTTGCTTTGAAGCTAGATATGAGTAAGGCATATGACGGGTAGAGTGGATTTTTCTCGGAAAAAATGATGAGGAAGATGGGGTTTGCGGAGCAAATGGATAAAACTAATGATGGAGTGTGTCTCGACAGTGTCATATAGAATCAAAGTGAATGGGGATCTCTCGACCCTATTATACCAGAGAGAGGATTGAGGCGGGGGATCCACTATCCCCATATCTATTTCTTATGTGTCTTTGAGGGTTTTCGAGCCATGTTGCGCGAGGAAGCGGAACGTGAGGGTAGAATTGCCGGAGTGAAAGTTTGCCAATCTGCACCTAGTGTGTCTCACCTACCGTTTGTCGATGACTCTTTGATCTGATTCGATTCGAGCAAATGGAGGGGACGCTCAACATTTCTGAGGATATCCCGGATCTATATGAAAAAGGTGTTCGGGGCAAATGATCAACAAGGCAAAAATCCGCCGTCTTGTTCAGATAGAATACTTGTGACAATCGAAAAAGAGAGGTGTGTGAAAAGCTCCAAGTTACAAAGAAAAGCGATGAATGAGAGATATCTTGGCCTTGTTCGTTCATGTGGGAAGATCCGCGCGGCAAAAGACGTTTGCCTACCTAAAAGATCGAAAGTGTGGCGCCGCATTCGGGGTTGGAAGGAGAAGTTCCTATCATGGGCGGGGAAAGGAAGTCTTAATTAAGGCCGCGGCGCAAGCTATACCAACCTTTGCCGCCAAACGCTCGATTTAACAAAAACCTTGTGTGACCAAATTAGTAAAATGATATGCCGCTTACAGTGCGGTGGAACCAACAAGAGGGCAATTACAAGATTCAGCGGCTTAGTCAAGATGTGTTGATCTTTGCCAAAGAAGGAGGGAGGTGCGGGGTTTTGAGACATACATACTTTTAATCTAGCTATGCTCTCAAAGCGGTGTTGGAGGTTGTGGAGTAATCCACGAATCTCTTTGTGCTAGAGTTCTCAAAGCAAAATATTTTGAAAATACATCAATATTGGAGGCAAAACCAAAGCGTGGGATGTCCTACACGTGGAGAAGCATTCTAAAGGGCACGGAGGTGATGAAGATGGGTATGATCCGGAGGATAGGTGATGGCGAAATATCAAAATCTGGTCCGATCCTTGGCTCCCAAGAGAATTTTCTAGGGTCCCATAACACCAAGAGGAGGTACCATTATGTCAAATGTGAGTGACTTAATTGACCCGGGGACTGGCCAGTGGGATGAGGAACTAGTACGTGACATTTTTTGGGCTGAAGATGCTGCTATAATCTTGGCCATTCCGATTATTGAAGGCAAGGAAAACTTCCTAGCATGGCACTATGATGAGAAAGGGCGTTTCAGTGTGAGAAGCGCTTACAAAGTCTGCCATGATACCCTACAGCGACAGCAAGACAGGGGTACAGCGCAGGGCAGCAGTAGCCGAGCTTCTGACCATGTTTGGAGAAAGTTGTGGAAATCAAAATGTCCTAACAAGATAAACCATTTCATATGGAGATTAGCCCATAACAGCCACCCGCTGAGAAGAAACCTTGCTAGTAGGGGGATGAAGATCGACACGATCTGTCCAGTTTGTAACCGAGCTGATGAGGACGGCGGTCATTTGTTTCTCAAATGCAAGCTCGCAAAGTCGGTATGGAGAGAGTTAGGGTTGGAGGAGACCTGCAACAAGCTCCGGGAATTACCCAATGCAAAGGAGATGGTCGATCATATCTTGACAGAAAAAGAAGAGAAGAGGAGCCTCATCTGTATTACTCTGTACAACATTTGGACAGAGAGAAACCGAGTTCGAGAGGAAGGACGTGACGACCGGCTGAGTTGATCGCAAGAGCATGAAAAATCTTATGCCAATGAGACAAACTCGTCAACACCTCCTCAGATTTCTGCTCAAAGCCAAAACCAGGAAAGATGGAAACCCCGCCACAGGGGAGTACCGAAAGTAAATTGTGATGCTTCCTTTATACCAGGCGAGAGCTGTGGGGGTTGGGGCTTCTTGATCCGCGACTGTGATGGAGATGTGGCGGCTCAACGGCTGGGGACGAAAGTTAACCATCTATTGAATCCTGCTCAAGCTGAAGTAATCGCTTGCCTTCAAAGGGGCCCAAAGCGGCAAGTAGTCTTGGTATAGGGACGTCGATCCACGGAAACAGATGCCTTAAACATTGTGCAAGCATGGAAGGAGAACACGGCGAATATGTCGGTGAGCGGTATTTTGATTGAAGAGCTCAAATCTTTTGCCCATGCAAACTTCATTAGTTTTGAGTGCGTGTATGTGTCCAAAATGTAACAAGGCAGCACATGTCCCGGCTGCTCTTGGTGTGGGTAGTACTGAAGGAGCTGAACACGTCTCGTGTGAAGTTCAGTCGGAAGTGCCAATGTAATTGTCGTTGACGATATGTCAACCCAAGTGCAATGAAAATCCACCTGAGTTTCAAAAAAAAAAAAAGATAGACCGCAACTGTAGATGGTTGTCAACTGAACCTCCCTCGCGGTGCTCATATAAAGGGACAGACGAGGGCGCAGAGGAGTATTACGGGAATGTAGTGCACGGTGAGTCCCCAGCGTCCGTGTCCGTGCACGGTTGACGTCGATATACGCTAGCAGATCAGCGCCGTTGCGCCCACTGGCCGACCACCGCTCCTTCAGCTTCCCACCTCCCACGGTCCTAGCTGCCGCCTGCGTCGGCTGCCCCTTGGCCGATTGGCCCCAACAGCCTGAGCACGCTGCCAGGTGCGAGGCGCATAGAAGCCTGGCCAGATCCACTGCAGTCGATTTTCGCGGCCCGGCTGGAACCATGAGGTCGGTCGCTGGAGCCTCCCTGCCCGCCGGCAGGACGAAGAAACACGCTGCCTCCGGGAGTATCCGGGAGTATCGAACGCCTCTTGCCTTGCTAGAGATTGCAGAATCAATTATTTTCTTTTTTTCATCATTGATCTCGAGCGACGTCTTTACATCTGGGTATCATAAGGATAGTGGCAAGAATCAATTAGAGAATAATTGAAAATAATGAAAAAAGAAAAAAAAAAATGTGTCAGCACGTAATCTACACACTAGATCCGGAGGGCTCACGAGAGAGCTAGATCAGAATCGAGGCTGCGATCAAAAGTTTGTGTACTCACCCTTCCCGCACGTTCACCATCATCTCTACCCGCACGGAAGGGTACCCGCGGCGTGAGTTCGGAACCTCATATATATCAATAAAAAACAAAGTCAACATAAAAAAATAGGAAAAAAAGATATCACTCACCCACGTCCATTAAGGAAGTATAAACCGGAAGAAAAATAATTCTCTCTGCACCCTCACGCGTGACTAGCGGCACGATTTCGGTGGCGCTGTTCGCCGGTGCTCTGTTGATGCCACCGGTATCACCTGGTGCATGGGATCCTCCCCTGACGCGGGCTGCGGTTTCCGCCGTCGCCGTGGCCAGGGGCCATGCGCCCCGGGCGCTGGCATCCACAGCCTCGCCGGTCGTCGTTGTGGGTGCGTCCACCAGTCGCCGCCACCGACGCTGCGTGGCACCCGTCGGACGAGCGGGGCCAGGGCAAGACGAGCAGGGATCAGCGTCGCCCCTCCACTGGCGTAAGTACAGCCTCTCTCAGCTCCCCAAATTGATTTGATTCTTCGTCGATGGTTCTTATGCCCCAAATAGATTTGATTCTTGATCAAGGTTCCAGATCGATTTTGTTCTTAATCTATGGTTCCAGCTATTATGGCTCCAACTGATGCCCGACGTCATTGAGGTCATTGGAGTACAGGTCAGAGGGAGCATCATCACTGCACATTTGCATATCGATGGCCACTCAGATATTGGATCAAGGTAGCCACTTATTTACAAAAGGACCTCTGTCTGTTCCATTGGATCAGGACTCTGTTTGTTATTAATTTTGTTTCCCATATTCATTTTGGTAAACTCAGAGATTTAAGTTGCATCTCATATTGCTTAGATGAATTGTCTAACGGCGCTCGGCTTTGAGATCGAACCAAAATTTCTCAATTAGTTGCATATAGGTTCCTTGGATGCATCTTAGAAAGTTCATTTGATTCATGGTTATGATGATAGATTGCATAAAATTGCCTCGAAATTTATTTTCACACCTCTATTTAACCCTATATGATGGCTTCTGCATTCAGTCTTATTAACCTTAGTTTTGTTTATTTCTTTTTCCTAGCAGGCCATGTAGTTCAACTACAAAGCTGTCAAGCATGGGAGTTGCACCTTCAAATTTGATTGTTGATGTTCCAAAGGAAAAGATAGTCTGACTAATGAAGTTTATGCCTGCTATATTTAAAATTTTATGGTTGTAGTTAGATATGGTTGCATCATGCTGACCATGTGCTTAGTGGAATACCCTCGTAAGATGTGGTTAGTACCTGACCATTTCACTAACCTGTATTTGATTTGCAAAGGTACCTCGAGGCCACTCCAAGGTATATACTTTTGTGAATCTAAACTCTAATTACTCGATGATTTAATTTGCAGATCATCTTTTAGCTGTCGATATATGCTGGAAGATTAGTTTAGGGACTGTAAAAAGAGGTTCTGATAAGCATGGAACAACTCCTTTATATTCCTCCATGTACTGTTTTGGAAAGGTAATCATGATTGACTGAATTTTTTGGTATCTAACTTCGCTAATATTGTTGTCAAAAAAAAAAAACTTCGTCTAATATGATTATTTCCCCCTAATGGAATCAATCCCTTGGTATGTCTGCTTAGTTGTGCACCTCTTTCATCTCAGCAACTGCTTTTGCATCTGAAGAGAATTGTATTTCTATTAATAATCAGTCCTTCAAGTAATAAACCACATCACTGTATATCTCTGTTAGACAGTGATATGTGTTTTTCGGTTGCGGCATACATTGAAGGACATATCAAAAGAACGATCAGACGTCATCAGAAATAAATTGATAGGGTTCTTCTTGGTGCAAAACACTTTTTTGTCAGTTCATGTCAATTTAAGTTCATGTTTCCCTGTTCTCGAAGTTTATTTCAGATGATGTCTGATCGTTCTTTTTTTTGTTTGTAGGATAGTTGATGATATAATGGTTTTATTGATGAGAAGGTCTTGCATTTAATGGAACTATGTTTAGATTTTGAAAAAGACGTGCAAATGAATGTTTTGGCAGCTGTCTTCGGCAGATTGTAAATTAGATTGTAAAAGGTAAGACAAGTTTTCCTTGTTATGCATAAGTGTTTTTCGAATTATATACATGGTCATATACAATTGTGTGCATTTTTAAAATAAAACCGTAGCGTTAGCACGGGCATTATACTAGTCCTCCTAGTTTAACAATAATTCACGTCACAAAATTTCCGCAGCAACACGCAGATTATCATATAGTATCCTTTTATTAGCGATGGCTATCCTTATATGAGTAAGGTTTAGTTCTAACAGTAAGGATAGTGGCAACCACTCAAAAAGAAAAAATTTTGGATGAGCATGCATGTAACACATAAAAAAAAGGTTAGAAGTGCTAGGCCCATCCATCCAACCAGCCCAACCCCAAGGCCCAAGCTATTTTGCTACAGAGATCTAGAAGGGGAACCTAACATCCTTTGACTCAACTCTGATTTCCCCTCTCCAACTCGTCCAACTCGTGCTCCTCCTCCAAAGAAGCGCCTCCTCCCTTCTTCCCTGGGATTCAGATCATTTGACTTCACCTCGGCCGACGTGTGGCTGCAGTCGGGAAAATCAAGCCGTCCACTCCCATCCGGCGGCTGTAGGAAGCGAAGAAGGCTTGTAGCTATTTGGTCCTCGGCCCATGAAGAGACGGCCTGTTTGTGCACCTTTTTTTTTTTCTTTTTGCCGCTCTCTTCCCATCGAATGGACCATGCCGCCCGTCGACCACGGCGCGCCGCAGTGCGAGATTCGCCATCGATCCCTCCACGCCCGTCGCTTTGTGGACAACAGCGAGCCGGCACCGCTCTCGGCTCGTCGCCACCACCGAACACCGTTGCCGCGGGCGCCTCTTCGTGCCGCACGGGCCGCCATTGTCGTCGCGACTCGCATCCGCGCCACGTCCTCGCTGCTGCTCGCCTTTGCTGCTGAATTCCTCCTCACGGGCCGTCTCACACCTCTTCCGCAGGGGCGGCCTAGTCGTCGTCGGTGCGGTGCCCACCGTCACCGAAGGCCCGGCAGCCGGGGCGGGCACCGGCGTGGTGCGAGCTCCGGCGCTGGGTAAAGAGTAGGAGCTGGCGCGCGGGGGGCATGGGATGCGGCGTGGGGTGGGGGTGGGGGGGCTCGGCATGGCAGTTGGGTGCTCGGCGACAGCGGGAACGCAGCGTGCTCCGGCGGTGGCGGTGGCGAGGACCCGTGCTCGGCGGTAGTTGGGAACGGAGTATGGACTTAGAAGAATTGTTAATACTATACTATGTTGTTAATACTATACTATGTATGCTATGGTGGGCTTTGATGGGCTTCGAGAAGTTGCGTGGCCTGCTAGATGGAAGAGTGGAGAGTCTCGCCGTTGGATCACAAACGAACGGTTTGATTTTAGTGACTGCAGCCACACGTCGTTTGTGGTGAAGTCAGCCGATCTGAATCCCTTCCCTGTGCTCTCTTCCTCTCCAGCGCCCTTCCCTCTCTAGGATCTCCTCCATAGAAGCGATAAGCAAAGGAGAAAGAGGAAAGATGGATTGAGGTGGAGGGGAGAATCAAGACAAGGTGCATCTTCATCATAGATCGGTTTTCCCCATCTCAATCTTGCTGCCCTAGGGTTGGGAAACAACCAAGGTGAGGTGAATCCATTTTATCCCTGGTTTATGAGGTGCTTAGATGGTTTTTGTACATGGGGCTTAGGGAATCGTAGGGGAAAACACTATGTGAATCTTGACCTAGGGTTCTGCTGTCCTGAAGCTTGACCAGTGCTGCTGTTCCTGTGGTTTTGGCGCCCAAAACATCTTTTCCTCTAAAAGTGGATAATAGGGCGGTTGTAGAGGACTCGTAGGAGACCTTTCTAGGAAGTCTTAGTTTGTAATTTTTGGCCAAATGGTTTAAGAGTTATCGATTTTTAAGGTGGCTGTCCTGTTTTATGGTCAGAAATTTTCAGTTTAGTTCAATGGTAATTTACGCCATATTGGAGTCCTGATATGCAATAACTTTGAATACAAAGATTGTATGCCTTGTTGTGATTTCAAAAGTGTATTTGTTTGCTATCATAGCCTTAATAGATTGTTTGATATGAAAAGATGAAGCAACATTGCCGCAGCTGGCTTGCTCTTTGATTCTCTATTTTCCACGATGATGGGGCTGGGACGTAGGAGCGCTTTACTTACCTTGAAAACTTGTTGGTCTGAGTGGGTATATGATCTTGCTTTGTCAAAACAGGTGGTAGTGCCCCGGATCACACCTAGAGCGGTCATCACTTCGTTGGAGGCAAGTAAACGTGGCAGTCGTTTGCTACAAGCTTTAACTTGTTATTTATTCTACCTCCACCTTTAAAATTCAGAACCAATACATTATTGCGCTGCCTCTCAATCATGATATAATGATTTTGATCCATGGTATATGCTCTCTATTTGATTAACAATGTCCTACACTTGTGGCTGGATGATGCTTATGTTGGTTCACTTGAACAAGGCTGCTTGTCCTCATTGAGAGATGCTCATGGTGTTATATGTGGTTATTTATCATTCTTCGTGGCATTTGCATAACATTATATGCATACATTGGCATATGGAGTTATGTCATTTGCTAAGATGGACCGCACTGGTACAACATCTTTTATTGGGCATAACGATGCGGCTTCATACCTTGTTGGGTATGGAGGCAGGAGACATGGCATTTGCATCACATATGTATTATAAATTTGGACTATGGCATGGGAGCTTGACTAAGGTTTTGAATAAGTTTGTGAGAAGCTATGCTTTCCAAGTTTTGATGGTTCTGAGATCTTTATTCGGTGGGAGGTTGTATCAATTGTTGGATATCTCATCAATTATTGTTGGTTTACTTGCTGAGATTTTATATCTCACTCCCCTTTTCTATTTCTTTTCCAGGCACTTTCGGGTGACTTTTGATTGAAGGGTGGGAAGTAGTAAAGCACGCTCACAGCACCTTCATGTCATCTTTTAGAATGAACTTGTGTTGTAATAACCATAGTTCTAGAACCTAGAGTCTCTGTTAGTGGTTAATGCTTTCTTTAGGCTTGCGGTTTTTGTTGGCTTGTTTTCTGGTCAGGGTGTTTATATACTCTTTAGTTTGATATATTGTTAATGTGTGAATATTTGTCTATGTGTGATTGCTTCCGCTAAGTCATGAAAGAGGGGAGATGCTTGCCCAAATTTTCTTTTATTTTTTGCTTATTGTTTTGGCGATTTGGCAGCATCAAGGTTACATGTTGGTCTGGGGTGTTACAATGCACCTAAAATCTAGCTTTAACGAAGTTCATCCACATTTTTCGATCTTGGTCGTTACTAAATAAACTGAGAATATATTATATTATTAGCAACTACGTAATTAGGGAATATATCTAATGCAAAGCAACATTTAGGTGCAAACTTCATTGCAAACCATGACAAAAAAAAAGTCGTCTAAATTCATCAAAAAAATCACACATGTAAATGATATGATGATAAACAACCTTGTAAAATGTCTTATCCAAACTCAACTTCATTTGTGAGATATAAAAATAATATTTGTTATTTTTATATCTCACAAATGAAGTCCATTTTGGACAAGATATTTTGCACGGTTGTGTATCATCATATCATCTACATGTGTGATTTTTTTTGTGAATTTAGACTACTTTTTTTGTCGTGGATTTTGCACGGTTTGCAACGAAAATGTTGGTTTGCACTAGATATGTTCCTAATGAATTATGATATGACAAGATTACTTATATTATTAGCAGTTGTGCTAGTTAATAACATATTTATTCTTCATTACTATTTATCATGACAAAATTAGTGTTATTGTGCACTACATGTCCCTCTCATATTTATTAGGAGGCCAGGTTACAAGTCTTACTCCGACTCTACCCTATACTGCCAGATAGAACTCAAAGTCCCATCATAACCAAACTCATACGTAATATTCAACACATATTCTAACAAACTCTACATTTGATGAATATTCCGCCGTCTTGAAGCCATCCATGCGCGAATCTCCATGTACACCTGACTTGAGCTTTCCTTCGCCGTTCTACATGAGCTGTCCAACGGGTATCGTTACAGACCGACAAGAGCCTCCGCTATCTCCACAACTTCATGTTCCATGACTCCACCTGCAGCGCTCCTCTTTTATCACCACAATCTCCATGAAGTAAAATTTAGATTCTTCTTCAACTCTAACAAATGCCTAACTTTCTGAAGTACGTCTGTTCCATGCTAGGCATCACGCCAGCTTGCTAAATCCCATATCATACTCGAACCGACTGCACACATGATACTGAGAACCTCATAGCTGCTCTTTTGATGAAAAACCTCTCATAGCTGCTACCTGAGTCACATATGAAAATTGCCACATTAGCTCGCTTGCCCTTCCATTTGCACTACCAGGCTACCCCGACGTCTTACACCGTAGCATCCTGCATCCGAGACCAACCAGATTACTCCAGTTGCAAGTATAAACATTTATCATCTATAGTAACTTCCAATTCGGCTCTTGAAGCTTCTTCACATAATTCCATCCACACATCAGAACATGCACGTGCAATTTGAATGGGTCCACGCCCTTGCTGATTTGGAAGCACGCAAACTCCTCTAATGCAAACCCGCATCCTAAGCTCATGCCACATGTCGCTACGCCACAAAGATCGAGAAACCCCATCAACTTCCACGCTCCTACTATGTCGTCATCGTGATCCTGTCGTCGTCTCCACCCACGGTATGACTAACCTTTTCTCGCCATGTCTCTCCACCATACACCACGGTACATATTGGACCTCCAGGCAAATTATCCGCCAGCCATCCTAAATTGGTCGCGTTGTGTCGGCAAACTGTTCGGCCGTGTGTGTGTGGCATGGAGCGTTGGACTTGGTGCCTGAAAAAACCTCTTTCGATGATCACACATTGTAGTGGGATGCGAAGAGTTGGGTCTGATGTATAACGGGGGAGATTATTAGGTTTAATCTAACATCGGTAATTGATTATGGGTGGGTGGGTGGGTGGGTGTGTGGGTGGGGGTGGGGGGTGGGGTGGCACAACAGATTTAGATGGGGGCAACTCTCATCTATCAGGCTATTTTTGATTGAGGTAAGCTTAAGGCCTTATATGTTGTGGGCTCAGGTGGACTACAGGTTCGATAGTTGTCCGCTTGTGGTATAGCGACATAGGTAGGATTCCATTGTGCACTCTAACATCTATCACTTCGTATAGAATTTGCACGCATGTGGTGTTGGAAATGTTTAATTACGTGTATATATATACATCCATCTTAACTTGGACTATGTTTATTTTTTAGATAATGGAATAAAGTTCCAGCCTCTGCCATACGTGGATCATACACAACTGAACTTTGACTATGTTTATAAACATAATATCAGCATTTATGAATTAAAGTAGGCATTAGTATGCCATTTATGAAAATGTATTCCATAGTTAATCTACATATTCAGTATGTCAGATATTAGCATTTTTATACATTTTTTATCAAACTTAATTAAAAGGTTTTTACTGGATATATCGAATTCTATTGTTTATAAAACAGAGGTAGTATATCACGATATATACACGACTCAGGAAAAGATGAAGCCACAAACCAACAGATCAAGAAATAAATACAAATGCCGGCCCTGCATGCCACATTTCTTGGCGCGCGCGCTGCACTTATTTTGAGCAACACCCATGGATAAGTTAGCTAGAAATGGCAGCCACACACAATTTGTACACGCCTTCGTCGTCAGCCATCATTCTCAGATGAGGTGGCATTGCTTTCCGATCCGCTGACGGAAAATAATGTTGAAATCTACATATCGGTCATGGTTTTTGGGTGGGCCATATACGTTAGTTTGTTCATGCATGAATGTCACGAGCGGATAGATCGGAGTTCAAAGAATCACGCGTGCGCACGGGCCACCGCAGAGATGACGAGACTACCCGGCCAGCTTCTCGGTGCCGCCCCGATCTGCGTGCATGCTTGTGTGTGTATTTGTGGAGAATATATGATATGATGATATATACCATAAAATTGTTATATACAATGGGCTAATATAACTGGCATCATCTTCAGGACCGGCCGGCTTTTTCAGGAGCAAAGTTCCCTAACACTGATTGTCGATTCCAGCTAGATTGGGCGGAATTGACACGTAAATTGGGGATTGGGAGGGGAGGATGGAGTAGGGGAAGGCGGCGGCGGCGCGGGCGAGGGCTGCCTGAGGGGCGTGTGGGCGGCGGCGGCGGTCGGGAGGCAGGCGCGCGGCGTGGGGAGAGGGGAGGCATGAGATTGGGATAAAATTTCTTTTATTTGCTTGTTACCCCGAAAAGATTACGGACCCTTACTTATATAGCCCGGCTAGTGGGACTTGTATCTCAAGCAATCTCTCTAAAGATTTCTTTATAGATTGGAATACCTTTTACAAGCATATCCTATTTATTTATTTCCTAATAAGGGTCTCCCTTATAGATGAGATAGCCCCTTGCACACCAAAACGCTTAAAGATAACCCTAGATATTTTCCTCCTTTATCCCGAATTAATTGCCGAAGAATCCACGGAAGGGAGGAGGCGGCATGGCATACAGCCCTGAGGGGAGGGCGCGGCACTCAGGTGGGCTGTCGGGCCTGTCCTCCCGGGCCCTATTTCGGGTCATGACATCTCACCCCTTCTCCGACCCGTGGCGCGTCGTCTTTGGATGAATGTCCATTCGGTCACCGGGATGGAGATCAGCCGCCCGAACGATGAGCTCAACCTGCGGCCGACGAGCCGACCTCGCACGGATTCCCGAGGATCATATTCTCCCTTGTACGCTTTGGGATCAAATTTCGGAGATAGTGAAGGTTGCCGATGTAGCCGTGGTAGATGTAGCGATGAACAGCGCGCCCCCTCTTGTGGAATTTGCCTCGACGACGGGCCGCTAGTAGGAGCTCCCTTGGAACACCCACCTCAAGGTGCTGATGCACCATGTCGCGGGGTGGGCTCTCCAGAACAAGAAACGCTTCGGTGGGAGGAGCGTGGACGAAGAGCGGAAGGAGACGCCCGGATGGTGATGTCGCGCGAGTAGGAGGAGTGGCGGCCCAAGTTCAACATCGCATCGTACATGAAGGAGCCGACGTCGAGCGAGAGGGCGAGAGGCGTGGGCACCCCTCTGCGCATCGTGGCGATGTGGGCGTTGTCGACGGTGAGGAAGAGGCGATCCATGCCGTCGGAAGACGACCACTGGCCGGCCGACGTGGTGGCGCCTCGGCCCGCGTGCCGCCAAGCGGGATGGCGGTCGGTGCAGCTGAAGTTGTCTCCGTCGTGTATGCTCCAAAGGCGAAAGTTAGATCCTGCCGAACTCCGCCCTGAAGCAAGGCCTCCAAGAGGGTCCGGTAGTAGTGAGAGGAAGCTGGGAGGTAGAACCGACCGTCGAAGAGTAGGAGGCCGTCCTCAAGCGTCCATCTGGAGCGGCGTCGCCGTGTGGTGACGTCGAGGGCGATGCGGGGTAGATGCTGATCCTCGGCGTAGCCTGGCGTAAATGGGCGAAGACCCGGTTGAAGTGTCGAGGTCAAAGGCGTCGCGTAATGCCTTGAACGTTCCCAAGTCGTGCCGTAGGTGAAGATGCTCGACTGGGCAGGCGGGGCGGGACGCCCCTGGGGCCGTGGGAGTGGAGCTGATGTGAACGTGCTCGGGCGACCATTGCGGTAGTACCGCAGCTCGTGGGTCGCGAAGTCCCATGTCACGCCCCCGGGCTTGCCAACCAAGGCATGCCAAGGATGACGTCGACGTCGTCGCCCGCCGCATGGCGAGGCGTCGATGTCGAAGGTCCGGGCGTTGAGGCGTAGAGGTACGTCGAAGGTGGCGGCACGGCAAGTAGAGGTGGCGGCCGGTGTGGTGGTGATCGGACACGCGACCGGGCTGAGTCCGGAGGCCTGCCGAGGTCACCACGCGGGGTCGATGTAGTTGTGCGTTGCTCCCGGTCGGCGATGATGTTTGCGCCGTGCACGAGATCATACCGACGAGGTAGAGAGAATGAGCACCACGCATCGGGAGTCGGGGTCCCGACGAGGACCTTCAGGTCGGTTGGCTCCTCTTTGGCGTCCGCGGAGCGGCGTTCGTCGTATCGTCGGTGTAGTCGTTGAAGATCGTGATGTCGAAGAGGTGCTTGCACTTGTGACCCGTGTGAACGGCTTGTCCGCGATTGAAGCGAGTCCGCCTTGCGTCACTTTCGGTCATCTCCTTCGGTGTCGGCGGCTTGGCGGCCGAAGTTGGTGCATTCGATGAGGAGGGGGCGCCTGGGGGCGCCAGCGGGGGTAGGGCGCGCTGCCGCCCCTTCGCCGTTCTCGGCTTCTTTGGTGTTGTAGAGGATGGCGAGGCGTCGCTCATATGCCACTCGGGCGAGACATGGCTGCCTCCATGTCCTTGGGATTACGCATCTCAGCGTCCCGTCTTGAGCGGTTCGCCCAAGCTGCTGTATAGATGTTGACCTCGCTGGCTGATCGTCGAGGTTGGCGCCAATGCGTGTGCTAGGAGGCGCTTCCGTGTACTCATCGACGCTGCTGTCTTCCTCGGGGCCAGCTCACCCGGCGGATTCCGCCCGTTCGGTGGGCGGCTCGACGACGTATTGGGCGAAGCTTGCCCAATCGGCCACCGGTTTCTCTGGGACGGCCGCATGTACCATGTGCTCCTCTGTGAGATGATAGGAAGCATACGGACTTGCTCAGAGGCGGCGTACCTTGTCCCCGAAGAATTGCTCGCGGCGGTTGATCCATGGAAGGGGATCGCCCTTGCCATCATAGGTAGGGAAGGACAGCTTGTGCAAGCGGGGAGCGAGACTGGGAAGGTGTCGGCCGGAGGAGGAGGGGGGCGCATGCGCCCTGGCGATGGCGTGCTGGCGATGACGACCTTCGGCCTCAAGTAGCCCTTCATCGGGTTCTCGGATCGGTTCTTGTTACACGATTGTCTGGTTACGCTTGCCATCGATCCCGCTTCTTGATGAAGTCGCGGGCTGCCGTCTCAACTGCTCGCCCTCATCTCGATCTCGGCGTCATGGAGTTGTTGACGGTGTTTGGCGTTGCTGGATCGTCGCTGAGATGATAGCGAGCCTATCATCGATCTTGTCCATCCCGCATTCATCTTGGCGAACTCGCCGCCGGTTCTTCAGCAGCCTTCTTAGATTCGGGCGTCCATGGTGGTGGGTGGATCGTAGTGGTCTCCGGATACCGGCCGTCGATTCCAGCTAGATTGGGCCGGAATTGACACGTGAATTGGGGATTGGGAGGGGAGGATGGAGTAGGGAAGGCGGCGGCGATCGGGGGGCGGCGGCAAGGCGGCGAGCGGCTGGGCCGAGGGGGCGCGCGGCGTGGGCGGGCGGCGGCGGTCGAGGAGGCGAGGGGCGCGTGGGGGAGAGGGGAGGCATGAGATTGGGATAAAATTCTTTATTTGCTTGTTACCTCGAAAAGACATGCACTCTTACTTATATAGCCCGGCTAGTGAGACTTGTATCTCAAGCAATCTCTCTAAAGGTTTCCTTATAGATTGGAATACCTTACAAGCATATCCTATTTATTTATTTCCTAATAAGGGTCTCCCTTATAGATGAGATAGCCCCTTGCACACCAAAAAACGCCTAAAGATAATCCTAGATATTTTCCTCCTTTATTCTGAATTAATTCGCCGAAGAATCCGAAGGGAGGAGACGGCGCGCGAGCCTTGAGCGGAGGAGCCCGAGAGGGGCGGCACTCCGTGGGCCTGTCGGGCTTGTCCTCTGGGCCCTATTTCCCGGTCATGACATATGATATAGAATATTGATCTGGTTTTGCACTGCTTTACCTGTAAGATAAAATTTAGTTAGACCTTTGGTCCAAACTAAAAATGGAAAGGCATGAGTGCACATACACAACTTCTATTTAATGAATGCACCCTTTTGAAAAAAAAGTGAGTACGTGAGCATGCATATATTTATATACTACTCCGTTTGGAGTCTAGCTACGCGGTGAAATCATTTGCATATCTCTTTGGCTTACAATTACTATACATGCCGTTGCGGCGTACGTGTAGATGATGCGCATATGCATCAACAACGATCGACATGGATTAGCTTTATTGACAGCCGCTAAGGAGACGGTGGTAGCGTGCTTAGGGACAGTCTTCCGTTGAAGCTGCGAGTGTGTGCCAACCTGCTGAATGGCCTTGTCAGAGCCAAGCAGGGTCTGGGATCGTTCTTCCTGAGGCCAGAGGAAGCTGTGCTGCCTTCTGCTCAGGGGCCTGACCCGCTTGGACGCGGACGCGGCAACGTGCTTGTGCGATGCCATCAGGGCCTACGTCATCCCAGGCATCGTCAACTTGTACGTGCCCCTAGACCTGGGCCTCGTCCTCAACTTCTGCCGCAAGGATGTGCCTCCCTTCGGCCTCTCCTGCCCACTCATCGATCAAGGGTCATGCATGTGTTCCGCCCGGCCACTGCATCGATCGAGTAATCACTTAATAACGCATCCACACACACATACCATCCTCTCATCCATATCGTTGGATATCTATATATAATAAATATATGTAATATATGTTGGTCTGCCCGGGATCATGATTGTTGGGGGTCAACTTTACTTCGCATAAACTTCTAACCCAAACTTTGAAATGCAGCTGTCCAAACAGAATTATATACGAAGGTATTCACGAAGAAGAGCACAAACGACAAGTTATCATGAAGACAAGATCGAAGATATTACGAAGACCTTCGCGTTAAGGAGCTTCGCAAAAAAGACTCAAGAAAGAAGCTTCGTCAAAGAGACCTTCGCGTCTGAAGTTTACAAGAAGCATGAAAAAAGCGCAAGACATTTCTCGCGGAGACATCTAAAATGGTCGCTCAAGACATAGACAAAATACTTGTATAATAGAAGAGTTTGTTCTTTTACTAGAACTACGAAGCTAGGGGGGACTATAAATACCCCCTAACATCTCTTATAATGGATATGTTGTACCAGTCATTTTGTGACTAAGTATTCATCAATATACGTGTTCGAGTATTCTTACCCAACATCTTGGCGCCCACCGTTTTTGTGTGTGCTCGAACATTCCACGACCAGCTAAAGACATGGGGAGACCAAAGAAACAAACCTCTGCAGAAGAAACAAGATCACAAGAAGAAGGGCAAGATGAAGAAATTGAAGAACCAAGGGAAAAATCAAGATCACAAGACAATGAAAAGCGAAGAGCAAAGGCTCAAAGCACTTGAAGAGAACTTAGCAAGGAAAGAAAAAGAACTTGAAGAATGCAGGCAACGCACAAGAGAAAAGACAATAAAGCAAAAGAATTGAAGAAGCCGGCCAGATTGCGCAAACTAAATGAAGAACTTGAAAAACAAGAGAAAGAAGTCATCAATCTTGAGGAGCCAAGTTAAACAAACAATACAAGGAAAGAAAAAAGAACAAGACAAGATCAAAAACAGCAATTGACACGAGAGTCTCCTTTATCAATTGATTTGCAAATAGCAAAATGGCCAAAAGGGTTCAAGTTCAACATAATCCCAACATATGAAGGACTCACGGATCCAAGGCAATTTCTTATGAGTTTTGAAGCTGCAGCTTGTTTCGGGGAGGAGGGGATGAGTCAACATTAGCAAAATCACTCATCATGGCAATGAAAAGTTCAGCACAAAAATGGTACTCTTCACTCAAACCAAGGTCAATCAAAAGCTGGGAACAAGCGAGAACAAGTCCGCTAGTTGATTTTCAAGGATTTCAACACACCGAAGTTAATAAGTGACGACTTATTTGACATCAAGCAATACCCAAAAGAGCCATTGATCAAGTATTATAAGAGGTTCATCCAAATGAAAACTCAGATACCAGATGTACCAGATGAAGTGGTCATCATAGCAGCCATTAGAGGGCTAAGAGCAAGTCAGCTATCATCACATCTAAAAAGAGAGAGGCAAAAAACAGTCGCGCAACTTTATGAAGAATTCCAGAAATATGCAAAATCTGATGATGACTACAAAAAAAGAATCGAAGAAGAAAACTTTGAAAGAAACCAAGCGAAGGCCAACAATCAGTTCAATCGGTACAAAACTCAAAATTTCGAACGAAGGCAATATCGGTATCAACCACCACAACGTGTGAACCAAATTAACAACGAACAAAGTGGAGAAAATACATTCAACAACGATCAGCGAAGCCAAGATCAGCGAAGCCAATATCAAAATAGAGGTATCAACAACAATTACGAGAGGGGTTTCAACCAAGCAAGATTTGGTGAGCGAAGACCCCTAAAACCGAAGAAATGTTTTGCCTTGTGCTTGGTAAAGGGGCTGGCCACACATCAAAAATGTGCCCGATGAATAAAGAAAAGCATTGACGAAGTCCAACAAGAAGGCGAAGCATACAAAGCCGAAGACAATCAACTTTCTAAGTCAACCAAATTCCCTTCAAAACCAAGGATGTTACAATCAAGGGTATAATCCCCATACAAATTCGGGAACTTGAATCAAGCATTACCGGGACCTCCGCAAATTTATAATTGCCAACCTTTGGCTGCAATTCCATGGGGCAAATACCAATTCAAAGAAACGAAGCATCAATGACAAACAACCCCACAATCAATCAAGGCAACAATTCTCCATCCACCTCGGTAGTCAATACAATAATGCCAAGCGAGGCGGAATCACCGACAATTTCGGGAGGAAACAAAGATAGAACATGCAACAAACAACGAAAGAAGAAACTACTTCTTCAAGAGTCAATTCAATAACAATGGAGGGACCCTACAAAAGACAAAATGGTCACACCAACCAATCATTTTACGAACAAGACATGAAGCTCAAAGATTATCCACACATGGATGCTATGGTCATAGAAGCAAATATTGATGGATGGGATGTCACCAAAATCCTAGTAGACGGAGGAAGCTCCGCTGACATACTCTTTGCATCAACATTAGATGCAATGGGAATCAAAAGACAAAACTTGGGAAGGGAGAATATCCATTAGTTGGCTTCGGTGGCAAAAAGGATAAATTCAATTGGAAGAATTGTAACGCCGGTATCCTTCGAGACAAAAAATAATGCAAGAACAGAACAAGTGGCATTCGATGTTGTTGAAATGCATAGCCAATATAATGCAATCTTCGGAAGAGGAACCCCTGAACATCTTCAAGCGGTGATCAACTACTCATACTTATGCATGAAAATTCCAGCAATTAATGGACCAATATCAATCCATGGAAACCAAACGAGAAGCAAGAAATATTGAGAAAGATGCAACTCAGGCTCAAAGAAATATCCTCAACATCGAAGACGAAGAAGAGCAAGAAGAAAAAAGAAAATGCGAAGCCTCGAAGAAAGCGAAGACTTGCAACAAAAAAGAAACAAAAGAAGTTCCACTAGATCCGATGCTACCGCATTAAAAAGTGATAATCGCAAATGATCTTGACTAAAAAAAGAAGAAAAGAACCTTATAAACTTCTTGAGAATCAATCAAGACGTCTTCGCCGGTCGAAGAAAAGATCTAGAAGGAGTCGCCAGAGACATCATTGAACACAAACTAAACATTGACCCAAGTTACAAGCCAAAAAGCGAAGTTAAGAAAACTCTCGGAAGACGGAACAATTCTTTGCAAAAAGCCGAAGTACAAAGGCTATTAGAGGCGAAGGTCATAAGAGAAGTAAGATTCACAACATGGCTTGCAAATATAGTCATGGTCGGAAAAAGAACTTGAAGTGGAGAATGTGCATCGACTTCCGCATTTAAATAAAGCCTGGCCCAAAAGATAACTTTTCATTACCAAGAATTGACACATTAGTGGATCAAGCGGCGAGGAAGTGAGATGTTAAGTTTTCTGGATTGTTTCTCGGGTTATCATCAAATTTGGATGAATAAAGAAGATGAAGAAAAAACAAGTTTCATCACTCCATTTGGAACTTATTGTTTCCAAAGAATGGCCGAGGGCTTCGTAATGTCGGATCAAGTTTCATCAATTACTTCAACGAAGATTTGAAAGATCAAATGGGGAAAAAACTTACTCGCATATGTTGATGATGTAATTGTGAAAAGCAAGAAAAAAGAAGAGCACATCGAAGATCTCAAAGAAACCTTCTCTAACCTTCGAAAAGCAAACTTGAAGCTCAATCCGAGAAAAATGCACCTTCGGGGTCAAGAAAGGCAAAATTCTTGGATGTGTAGTTTCATCAAAAGGAATCGACCCAAATCCGAGAGAAGGTCAAAGCGGTGATGGAAACGCAAGTTCCAAAAGCATCAAAGATATTCAAAAACTAATTAGGAAGATTGGCTTCGCTAAACAGATTTATATCAAAGTCATTTGAAAAAAGCTTTCCAATATTCCAAGCATTGAAAAACTCAAACAAGACCTTCGCAGATGGGGAGAAGAGCAGCAAAAGGCCTTTGAAGAGATAAAGAAATATTTGTCAAATCCAACAACTTTGGCAAGCCCAAGTCCACAAGAAGAATTGTTGTTATACATCTCGGCATCAAAGAATGCGTAAGTGCGATATTAGTGCAAGAAAATCTAGAAGAGCACATCAGAAACAACGGCCAATATACTTTGTATCCAGAAGCTCTCTCGGGCTCCAAGATATATTATTCGAAATCGAGAAGATAGCATACGCGGTCCTAATGGCAACAAGAAAATTGAAACACTATTTTCAAGCACACGGTCAAAATACCAACAAATCATCCCCTCAAAGATGTTCTTCAAAGTTGCAAGTCATCGGGAAGATTGAGAAAATGGGCGCGAGAAATATCTCAATATTACATAGAATTCGAAAAAAAAAACGACTATCAAGTCACAAGTTCTAGCGAGACTTTGTCGCAGATTAGACTCCAACTTCAAACTTGGAAGAACAAAAAGAAGCTCAAGAATGGACAATGACTTGCCATGAATGGACAATCAAGCTGCGACGGCGGCGCATGGGGCTCTTCAGTGCGGGGGTGGCGCGCAATCATAACTTCACCATCGGGAATAAAAATGAGATATGCGGCAAGATTAGAATTCAAATGCACAAACAACATCGCGAGAATATGAAGCAACTGCTGGGGCTTCGCAAGGCAAGAGCAATGGGAATCCAAAAATTACTGATTAAAAGCAGATTCACAAGTTGTAGCCGGGCATATAGAAAAAGTTACAAAGCAAAAGATCCCGAGTTGGCAAAATATCTACAACATGTCGGGAGATCGGGAAAGGCATTTCGAAGGTTTCACATTGAGAAGCATCTCAAGAACAAACAATGAAGAAGCGGATTACAATTGCAAAGGCCGCCGCTCGTAAAAATCAAGTTACCACGGATGTGTTCTATCAAGTATTATCGGAATCATCAATCCAAGCAAAGATGGAGGAACCAAGAAATATTCACATAATAGAAGGCGAAGATTGGAGATCACCAATAATAGCTTTTTCTCAAAGGATTCTATGAACCGAGAAAGTGAAGTTGATGAAGTAAGAATGAAACACAAAACAAGGAATTACAAAATTATCAATGACCAACTCTACAAGCATGGCATATGTGAACCATTCTTTGAAATGTGTTTCAAGCGAAGAAGGAAAGGAAATATTACAAGAAATTCATAATGGAACCTGTGGAATTCATCTTTGGACCAAGATCAATTTGGGAAGGCCTTGGAGACAAGGTTTTTACCGCCAACAGCTCAAAAAGATAGCAAGGAAACAATCAAGACTTGCCACAATTGTCAAATTTCAGCAAACAAAACACATGCACCAAAGCAAACCCAATTCAACAAATAGAACCCGCTTGGCCGTTAGCAAGATGGGGAACCCCGAACATCTTCGGGCGGTGATCAACTACTCATACTTATGCATGAAAATTCCAGCAATTAATGGACCAATATCAATCCATGGAAACCAAAGCGAAGCAAGAAATATTGAGAAAGATGCAACTCCGGCTCAAAGAAATATCCTCAACATCGAAGGCGAAGAAGAGCAAGAAGAAAAAGAAAAATGCGAAGCCTCGTAAGAAAGCGAAGACTTGCAACAAAAAAGAAACAAAAGAAGTTCCACTAGATCCGATGCTGCAGACGAGAAAAGTGATAATCGCCAAATGATCTTGGC
This sequence comes from Hyparrhenia diplandra, assembly GCA_015847255.1. Lineage (NCBI taxonomy): Eukaryota > Viridiplantae > Streptophyta > Magnoliopsida > Poales > Poaceae > Hyparrhenia > Hyparrhenia diplandra. Next base: position 25,536 of record JADLZK010003252.1, read on the forward strand.
GAAAAAGAAGAAAAGAACCTTATAAACTTCTTGAGAATCAATCAAGACGTCTTCGCCGGTCGACAAAAAGATCTAGAAGGAGTCAGCGAGAGACATCATTGAACACAAACTAAACATTGACCCAAGTTACAAGCCAAAAAAGCGAAGTTAAGAAAACTCTCGAAGACGAGGAACAATTCCGCAAAAGCCGAAGTACAAAGGCTATTAGACGCGAAGGTCATAAGAGAAGTAAGATTCACAACATGGCTTGCAAATATAGTCATGGTCGGGGAAAAAGAACTTGAAGTGGAGAATGTGCATCGACTTCACAGATTTAAATAAAGCCTGTCCAAAAGATAACTTTTCATTACCAAGAATTGACACATTAGTGGATCAAGCGGCGAGGAAGTGAGATGTTAAGTTTTCTGGATTGTTTCTCGGGTTATCATCAAATTTGGATGAATAAAGAAGATGAAGAAAAACAAGTTTCATCACTCCATTTGGAACTTATTGTTTCCAAAGAATGGCCGAGGGGCTTCGTAATGTCGGATCAAGTTTCATCAGAATTACTTCAACAGTACTGAAAGATCAAATGGGGAAAAACTTACTCGCATATGTTGATGATGTAATTGTGAAAAGCAAGAAAAAGAGAAGAGCACATCGAAGATCTCAAAGAAACCTTCTCTAACCTTCGAAAAGCAAACTTGAAGCTCAATCCTAAAAAAATGCACCTTCGAGGGTCAAGAAAGGCAAAATTCTTGGATGTGTAGTTTCATCAAAAGGAATCGACCCAAATCCGAGAAGGTCAAAGCAATTGATGGAAACATAAGTTCCAAAAAGCATCAAAGATATTCAAAAACTAACCAGGAAGATTGGCTTCGCTAAACAGATTTATATCAAAGTCACTGAAAAAAAAGCTTTCCAATATTCCAAGCATTGAAAAACTCAAACAAGACCTTCGCATGGGGAGAAGAGCAGCACCAAAAGGCCTTTGAAGAGATAAAGAAATATTTGTCAAATCCAACAACTTTGGCAAGCCCAAGTCCACAAGAAGAATTGTTGTTATACATCTCAAAGCATCAAAGAATGCAAGTAAGTGCGTATTAGTGCAAGAAAATCTAGAAGAGCACATCAAGAAACAATGTAGCCAATATACTTTGTATCAAGAAGCTCTCTCGAGGCTCCAAGATATATTATTCGGAAATCGAGAAGATAGCATACGCGGTCCTAATGGCAACAAGAAAATTGAAACACTATTTTCAAGCACACAAGTCAAAATACCAACAAATCATCCCCTCAAAGATGTTCTTCAAAGTTGCAAGTCATCGGGAAGATTGAGAAAATGGGCGACGAGAAATATCTCAATATTACATAGAATTTAAAAAAAAGAAACGACTATCAAGTCACAAGTTCTAGCGAGACTTTGTCGCAGATTAGACTCCAACTTCAAACTTGGAAGAACAAAAAGAAGCTCAAGAATGGACAATGACTTGCCATGAATGGACAATCAACTGCGACGGCGCATGGGGCTCTTCAGGTGCCGGGGTGGCTGCAATCATAACTTCACCATCGGGAATAAAAATGAGATATGCAGCAAGATTAGAATTCAAATGCACAAACAACATCGCAGAATATGAAGCAAGCTGGCTGGGGCTTCGCAAGGCAAGAGCAATGGGAATCCAAAAATTACCGATTAAAAGCAGATTCACAAGTTGTAGCCGGGCATATAGAAAAAAGTTACAAAGCAAAAGATCCTGAGTTGGCAAAATATCTACAACATGTCAGAGATCAGGAAAGGCATTTCGAAGGTTTCACATTGAGAAGCATCTCAAGAACAAACAATGAAGAAGCAGACACAATTGCAAAGGCTGCAGCTCAGAAAATCAAGTTACCACCAGATGTGTTCTATCAAGTATTATCAGAATCATCAATCCAAGCAAAGATGGAGGAACCAAGAAATATTCACATAATAGAAGGCGAAGATTGGAGATCACCAATAATAGCTTTTCTCAAAGGATTCTATGAACCAGAAAGTGAAGTTGATGAAGTAAGAATGAAACACAAAACAAGGAATTACAAAATTATCAATGACCAACTCTACAAGCATGGCATATGTGAACCATTCTTTGAAATGTGTTTCAAGCGAAGAAGGAAAGGAAATATTACAAGAAATTCATAATGGAACCCGTGGAATTCATCTTTGGACCAAGATCAATCATTTGGGAAGGCCTTCGGACAAGGTTTTTTTTCGCCAACTTGACTCAAAAAGATAGCAAGGAAATAATCAAGACTTGCCACAATTGTCAAATTTCAGCAAACAAAACACATGCACCAGCAAACCCAATTCAACAAATAGAACCAGCTTGGCCGTTAGCAAGATGGGGAATTGACATAATTGGAAAGTTACCACAAACTCAAGGGAACTTCAAATATGCGATAGTAGCTTGATTGATTACTTCACAAAATGGGTTGAGGCAAAGCCAAGTAACAAACATGTCCTCGGCAACAATGAAAAAAGTTCTTATGGCAAAATATCATCTGCAGATTTGGAGTCCCAAGACACATCACTTTAGACAATGGAACACAGTTTGATAGCGAGGATTTGAGAGAATATTGCACAAATCTTGGAATCCAACTATGCTTTGCATCGATAAAACATCCGCAATCAAATGGAGCGATTGAAAGAGCAAATGGAATAATCACTTACTTAGGAATATCAAGAAATCTTGTGGGATTACCAAAGGGAAAGTGGATTGAAGAACTCCCAATAATAGTTTGGAGTCACAACACGACAACCACAAGATCCACAAAGTTTTCACCATTCGGACTCCTATATGGAGAAGAAGCTATGACTCGGGAGAAGAACTTCACTACGAAGGTCCAAGATTGAATGTACAAATGATAAGCGAAGAAGATCTAAAGACATTACTCGAAGAAGAAAGAAAACGAAGCACTACAAAATTTAAGCAAGTATCAGCGAAACAAGCGAGATGGTACAATAAAAAAGTAATCGAAGAGAACTAGGTGGGAGATTTTGTACTCAAAAGAAAAAGAAATGAAGACACAGTAGGAAAATTCCAGCAAAAATGGGAAGGACCATTCATCATCTCAAAATCAAACAAGCCAGGATCATATCACTTGGAAACCTTAAAGGGAGAGGAGTTGAGCCACACATGGAATATCCAAGACCTTCGTAAGTACTATCCTTAGAAGATAAGAGCTTCTCTTGTAAATATGTAAATAGATAGCAGTATCATTTACTTTCAAGCAAAGTTTACATTTCAATTGTAAAGAGCTGCACTCTTTTTCCACTCAGGGGAAGCCCTTCGCAGGGTGAGTGGTTTTTTAACGAGGCAGTCTCTATTGTAAATTCTCATATCAATATAAATGAGAACGTAGTTTCCCCAACCTTGGCTTCCTTTACATTTTATGTTCCTTTACATTTCATGTCAATTCATAAAAACGAACGCCGAAGAACATAACATTCTTACATCGGCGAATAAAATAAAAAGTAGGTGCAATTTTCAAAAATTACTACCTACGATTTCCTAAGAAGAATAATTTCAACTTCTAAAGCGAAGTTTGTCGCTCCACCTTCGCAAAAAGAAAAGGGGACGGCGTTTTCATTTCCTAAGGGAAAAAATTTCAACTTCCTAAGTGAAGTTTGTCGCTCCACCTTCGCAAAAAGAAAAGGGACGACGTTTTCATTTCCCAAAGGGAAAAATTTCAACTTTCTAAGCGAAGTTTTGTCGCTTCACCTTTGCAAAAAGAAAAGGGGACGACGTTTTTCGTTTTCTAAGGGAATAATTCCAACTTGGTAGCGAAGTTTGTCGCTCCACCTTCGCAAAAAGAAAAAGGGGACGACGTTTTCATTTCCTAAGGGAAAAAAATTTCAACTTCCTAAGCGAAGTTTGTCGCTTCACCTTCGCAAAAAAGAAAAGGGGATGACGTTTTTCGTTTCCTAAGGGAAAAATTTCAACTTCCTAAGCGAAGTTTGTCGCTTCACCTTTGCAAAAAAAGAAAAGGGAACGGCGTTTTTCGTTTTTCTAAGGGAATAATTCCAACTTGGTAGCGAAGTTTGTCGCTTCATCTTCGCAAAAGAAAATGGGGACGACGTTTTTAGTTCCCCAAGGATTTTTTTTTTTTTTAATTCATAGAGTTGGTAATTTTATCACTTTTAAATAATCAAAAGGAACAACATCTTTTATAAAAGCAATACTTTATTACATCACAAATTATTCGTGTACACTCATACAAAACCAAATTATGGTTTTACAAAAAACACATTTTACAAGTCATCATTCTCGAAACAACAATTGTGGCGACCTCGTCAAAAGTTCATTTACAACTTCATCAACCATTTTATCCACTTCTTGCCTTAAAGCACCATCGCAGAAATAACTCGGAGAAGCACTTGAACATGACGACTGAACGAAATAAGATTCATCTTTTAAAAATCTTCACTTAGAAAAAATAAGAAAAATAATTTTCACATAAATTCAAACAAAAGCCTCACCTGTGTAAAGTTGCTAAAATCAACAACTCGAGGAATTCCATAATTAACTTTAACTTGTGAAACCCCAAGTTTACTTTCAATAAACAACTCAACATCGACATCAACATCACCAACGGATTCACGATGTTCCAAAAATTCAGAAGTTTCAAACACATAGTTCCCCTTGGCAATCATCAAAGGCAAAATACTGGCAACATCCTGCGCAGGCTTCGCTCGAAACACCTGCGCAGGATGCATCTTAGTTAAAAGATCATGATGTATCAACATTAACTTACAAAGTTCCCTCACAAAATCACTCAAAATAAAAAACCTAAGGAGAACTACATCTACAAATCCCTCTCACGGACATCATCGTCGCGAGCCTTGAGTGCCTCCTCCTCCAAGCGCTTCTTCCTCCTTTCTTCTTCCTGCATATATTCAAACTCAATCTATCAAAATTTAGAAAAAACAAAACAATAGAACAGTAATCATAAAGAACAAGCAAAGGCAGAAAAACCACTTACTTTGCTTCCATCTTCTTTTTAACTTTTTCAAAATAGTGTTCCCCGTCCACTCACATGCCAATCTTGATCAAAGTATTTCGTGCACAAAAGATTGAGTACGAGAACTAATCATTTCACGGCCTTCGGAGGGAATTTGTAATCACTCTTTGAAAATTCAGTATATAATGGATCTTTCGCCTCCGACATCAAATGAAGAAGGGCCCTTGTAGCGTACATAACACTGGTATCGGCGAAGGTGTTCACAAGAACACCTAGATCTTCATACTGACGACACAACCAACTAAAAAAGGGATCAAACTCTCCAAGCTCCCAATTAGGATCTTCGGGCCTTGCACCAAATTTTTCATAATGACCCCGGCAAATATCCCACATCCTGTTAAATTTCATAAGGAAAAATTCCTCCTGCTCTTTACTTTTCTTTTCAAGATATTCCTTCTCCCTCTTCAAAGTAGCTATAGTCTTGTTCGCTTCAACAATTGCGGCATCTTTTTCTTTAATAGTATCACAAGGCTGGTGGTAAAGACCATCCATCTGATGCCATTCATCAACAGCTTTGCCTCTTTCCTTCTCTTTCTCGACAAGGCGAGACTTCGGCGAAGAAATTTCATCAAAAGTTTTTCTCACGAAGAGATGATGCAACAAGCTTGTCTTCTATTGATTTTCTTTGACTACGAGCAAGAAGCGCACCCTAAAAAAGAAGCATAAAAGTAAACAAAATAAAAATCATATACTCGATAAAACAAAGACAAATAGCAAAACAAAGGTGATTTCATTACCTTATACATCAAAGAAACACTCGCCTCAGCAAGTTCCAAAGGATCCTTCTTAGCAAGTTCAGATTCGGCATCGGGGACACTAAAAGCATCATCTATACACTTTGCCAAAGCGAAGTTCGGTCTTCTTCGGCATTAATCGAAGCTTTTCAGCTCCAACACCAATAAACTTGAAGGAATCCAAATTAACACCTTCGGAACGACAAAAATCAAGAACCCTCTGAAGCTTCTCAGGATCAGCAATATCAGAGATTGTAGACACATCTTCACAAGGAACCGAAGGAGTGCAAACGTCTTGAGCAACTTCTTTCATCTTCCCAACATCAACAGTTTTCTCTTTAGAAGAAGTAGAGGCATCAGGAAAATAGTTAGCTGCAAAAAACATGAAAATCAAAAAAAAACAACAACAAAAAACTTAAAGTACAAATAACTCACCAACAATTTCTCCTTCTTTCAAAGGACAAGAAACTTTCTCCTGAGTACCAATATCAATAATTGAATCCTCAAGACGAAGGCTGGCTGTGCTTCCTCGACATCTTTGTCAAAAATATCATCATCAAAATCATCAAACGTCACAGTAGCAATCATTGTACCCTTCTTCAAAGCTTTTGAATTTTTTCAACAGCTTGACCCCACGAGATTTCCCTTCGTCCACCAAATTTTCACTACTAGTTTCCATAGAGATTCTACTAACAATTTCGAAGCCCTAGCATTACCGGCCTTCGCGAACAACTTCATCGAGAAACATTTTGTTGCGAAGATCTGCAACAAAGCGGCATCCTTGATAGAAACATTCTCCTTAACCGCAGCCTCAACGGTTCCGAGACAAAGGTATCACCTTCCTTCAAACCAGCTTTAGTTCTTGAAGAAAGAATGTTCTAAGCAACAGATGCTAACTTCTCCAAAGAATCACCTTTATCTTCGGTCCCAGGACCTAGATGAACTCTAGCATCAGAATCAACGTACAAAACAGCAGGAGTTTTTAAATAAAACCTGGGCGACGAAGCAGTAGCGGTACCGGGAGCAGGAACATTTTTCACAGCATCTTCGATACATTTTTTGCTACTTTCTCCATGAGTAGCCAAAGTCTGTAAATTTGGAGCAAGAGGTGTCAACATCTCAGGAGTTAAACCAGTGCATGCAAAAGCCAAACACATTTTTCTCACCTCAAGTTGTTCAGCCGAAACTCCCATCATATCTTCATCAATAGCAAATCCTTCATCATCACATAAATCAACTATAGGAGTAAGATTAGCTCTCTTTTGTTTCTTCGTAACCAACATCTTCTTCCTACCCCTACCAGCTGTTGTAGAAGCCTCGGACTGCTTTCTCTTTTTTCCTTTAGCCTGATCATTCTTTGCTTCATTTTCTTCAGCATTTTTCTCAACGCGAGAATAGGCCGGTGGGGGTCGTTCTTCATAAGCAATCTTAGCAATATCAAAAACCCGATTAAATCGGGAGTAATCTTCACCAAGAATTTCATCCATAAACTTTTTCTCCTTGTTTACATATTTTCCAAGAATTGAGCAAGCCCTCAGCTCAACAGCTGCGACAAAATCTTCATCTGACTTATAGTCCGCAGGCCTAACAATATCACGATCCGGATATTTGTAACTTTTTCCGCGGACCTCTTTCGTATGAAAACGAATGATATTCCATCCACGACGAAGAGGCCAAACTCTGGCAGCAACAAACTCCTCACCTAAGTCTCTTGTACTTTGAAGTGAAGCAGCCAACTTGAAAGCCTTCATACATTCACTTGCAGATTGAGACTTCTTAGGAGAAGGCCTCACAACAAATTCACGCTTGTGCATTTCGGCAGCAAGCGGGTACCTTTTCACAAAAGTCCTGCCAACTTTCTCCTCCACATAAGGAACCTTGTGGTAAAACCACATCTTGAACCACCCATCAGCCCATTTATTCTTCGCAGTAGGGGAAATCTGTTTTGCACCCTTAGCAGTCCGAAAGTTGCAGCAGCCAAAATAGTAAGTAACACTTTTGCCATCAATAACCTTGCTCCGATATTGAATATGAAGCTCATGAAGATCACAAAAAGTATTAATATTTGGCTTCACTTCTTGGCTTCGCACAGCCCATATAAAAGTAGAGAGCCGAGAAATAGCATTCGGCGTTAAGTGATGAATCTCAATATCATATGCCCTTAAAACATCTTCCAAAAAATCCTGACAAGGAAATCTTAATCCAGCAGTAAAGAAATCTTTATAGACAATACATTCATCTTTCTTTGGAAGGGGCATGTCTCGTCGGGACCAGCAGGTCGTAATACCTGTGTTTCAAAATGCCAGCCTTCTCTAACTCTGCATAATCTGCTTTCTTCATCTTACTTTTTCCGAAAAAGTAAGAATAGCCATCGTCAGGAATCAATTCAGAAGGAGAGGCACTGACTCCACTGAGACCTTCGTCATCGAGAATCAAGAACTTCTCTATCAGAACCAGAATGTGAACGAGAAGCACTTTGTTCCTCTCGCCATCTACAAAATTTAACAAACAAAAACAAACCTTAATACATAATCATATTAATTAAAAAAGGAAGTAAATAAAAAAGAATATATATGAATACCTCCGGTTACAAAGTAGATTCACCAACAAATCAAAAAACACCTTCGCTCAAAAAGTCAACCTTCGCCAACACCATCGTAGCTCAAAAGAAAAATGCGCAGAGTCTCCCCTCTTCGAAAAGGTAAGAAAAAAAGCGGGGGGTCCTCCGCTATTTATAAGCACAAGCCGGTCAAAATGGTCAAACTAGCCGTTGAAAAATCAAAATAATAAAAAATAATAATAAAAATACAACTTTCAAAATATCCTCTAGCGAAGGCATTTACAAAATTAAAGAATCCCAACTTCAAAGTTTGGGGACGGCGTTTATTACCATAAAGTTTACTAAATTTTCTTGGGATTCATGCCTTTGAAGTTGGCATTAAGCCCCGAGGGGCTCTTGTTGGGGGTCAACTTTACGCCGCGCATAAACTTCTAACCCAAACTTTGAAATGCAGCTGTCCAAACAGAATTATATACGAAGGTATTCACGAAGAAGAGCACAAACGACAAGTTATCATGAAGACAAGATCAAAGATATTACGAAGACCTTGGCGTTAAGGAGCTTCGCCAAAAAGACTCAAGAAAGAAGCCGTCAAAGAGACCTTTCGCTTCTGAAGTTTACAAAAGCATGAAAAAAAGTGCAAGACATTTCTCGCGGAGACATCTAAAATGGCTTCGCTGAAGACATAGACAAAATACTTGTATAATAGAAGAGTTTGTTCTTTTACTAGAACTACGAAGCTAGGGGGACTATAAATACCCCTAACATCTCTTGTAATGGATATGTTGTACCAGTCATTTTGTGACTAAGTATTCATCAATATACGTGTTTGAGTATTCTTACCCAACAATGATCGATCCCTGATACACATACATATGTCATGCACCGTGCGCAGCAACGAGTCTTTGTCACAAACACGTTCTGATGTTTGTGTTATTACAGTACATGACTGAATAATTACTATGTTGCCATGGTTAAAATAAATTTTATTGCTTGTCTTTTTTGGAGCAATACATATCTCTACGAAATAAGGGAGTTGCTATATCTATTTCACAAAAAAAATAATCAATATTTTTTTGCAACGTGGTAGACCCTTGGATCACCATCTAAAGGTGAGATCTATTGTCAAAGTGTTCGTTGAATAATTTTGCCACAAATGACAAGAGACAATTAACAATTTTTTTATGAAAAAAAATAAGGACAAAAGAGGATAGTGTCCTAGCACAAAAGGACGAGATACAGATTTAAAAATTTTTACCACAACAAACAAGAGACAATAAATAATTTTTTTCTATGGAAAAACAAGAACAAGAGGATGGTGTCCTAGCACAGAGCACGAGATACAGATTTGAACAATTTTACCACAGCTGGCGTATGTATTTTGGCACACATCGAACGAGCACACGTTGCAAGATGGAGTTGACAAATTCCTTTCAACGGAAACATAGGAAAGGTGACGAAATAATTTTTACACTTATCACAATGCGTTCTAGACAATTGTTACCTCTACGAAAAAAATTTATTGCATATACAGCTCGGCCGTTTCATATCGAGTTGACCAACTCATATCTGTGCGGCCGTCGCCGAATACCTAATTTTATATCGCTTGACCCATGCATTATCCATCCGTTCATCGCGCGGTCTACTTACAACGTACAGTTAACAAGTCGAGTTGCCATACATACGGAGACTAAACACTGCTGCCGGCAGAGGACGTAAACCACATGCATCGTCGAACGGTAGAACACGCTTGCTCGATGGATCGAGCCTATAAATACCACACGAAGCACGAACCCAAAGAAAAGCATCCAAAGCAAGCTCAAAAGCCTCGTCTACATTACACGATCAAGGTAGCTAAATTGGATTAGCAATGGCGCCATCATCCAGGCTCGCTGTACTCCTCGCCCTAATAACCGCCCTCTCGTTGGCGGCGGCCCAAGTGCCCCCGCCCCCGCCGCCTCTGGCGCCGCCGCCAGCGCCGTCCACCGGGAACGGAAGCTCCTGCAACCCGCTGAAGCTGCAGGTGTGCGCCAGCCTGCTGAACGGGCTACTCGGCGTGCTCCTCCGCCGGGGGCGGGAACGCGAATGACACCCAGTGCTGCCCCCTGCTCGGGGGCTCGTCAACCTTGACGCCGCCGTGTGCGTGTGCAGCGCCATCAGGGCCAAGGTGCTCAACGTCATCGACCTCAACGTGCCACTCGGCCTGAGCCTCCTCCTCAACCACTGCGACAAGGCCGTCCCCGGCGGCTTCACCTGCGCGACCGCTTAGTCACTATAAATATGCTCCGTGTTCGGTGCTGCAAACAAACAAGTGTGTGTACCTCATCCTACGTTTCATGCTATATATATGTCATCAGATCGATCTGATCCATGTATGTGTCATGCAACCTTAAGTTTGCTATTATAAATACGTGAAATAAAAGCTTACACAAGTCGTTAATTTGAACCCTGATCAATCCCTGATATGTCATGCATGAGTGGACAACCAGCAAAAGGACAGCAAAGGACCCAAAATGCTCATGTTTGATATTACTTGCTCTATCTCTGAATAAATTAAATCTTAGAGTTATCTGAAGTCTAGTTTTTAACTGATTTTATAGAAAAACACACAAAGTTTATAACACAAAAAATCTATACATCTAAAATGAGGGGGAGTATTCTAATTCTATGTTTCATGGCTAGATTAAAGAGTAGGATGTTTTTAGTTTTAGCACAGGCCTTAAAACTTTTAACCAAGATTGGCGCAAAAGAAAAAAAAAAAGGTTTCCATTCCACGGATAGGGACTCTATTTTTTCTATTTTAGGTATTATCTGATTTGAAATATCCATTTCTAAATCAATGGAATCTGAGGATTAGAGATAAATTCATATATTTTGTCTACTCTACTTTCGAATTGATTAAAAAAATTATTGAGGTAAAACGTTGTATAGGAAATAAGACCTATCCCTTTATACGGAAGTCTGGAAATCATAGCCGAGTTGGGGTGTTCCTTCTCTAGAGAAGTGTGGGCAATCTGCGTGGCTAGAGTTCGCCTTGGTGACTTCGTCATGGTTACCGAGAGGCCGTCAATAGAGTGGTGGATGCATTGCAGCAAGGCGTGCCCCAACTCGGCTATGATTTCCAGATTTGCAAAGATACAATCTACTTTGTAATCGTGTGGAGGGGTGTGCGTAGTTGGTAACCATGTGGTTACCATTATTTGTATTGCAAAATCTTTCTACTTAATGAAAACCGCACCGTCGGCGTGATTAAAAAAAAAGAAATCATAGCCGAGTTGGACGGTCAATATAACATCAGCATCTCTAATTGCAAGATGGAACCCAAGCCGTCTGATCCGAGTGTCAAAACATATCCAACGGTTCATGATCAACGTGGCCCCTTCACATTTGCCAATCTTCTTCTGTACGCTTCCCAACGACCCGACACCGTTTCGTTCCCTCTCCCCGCCCCATCCGTGTTCCCGTTCCCGCCGCCATTTTCGAACCCACCTCACCTCCGATGGCCACCGCCGAAGGCAACGGCGACTTGTCCCTGCCCTCCCCGCCGACCTGGACGACAACGGATTCCCGGCTCTACCCTCCTCCCCGCTGCCTCTAGCAGCGGCTTCGCGGAGGACTTCTACCGCAGCGGCACCGACTGGTCCACCCTGCGCGCCCCTCCGCCGCTGCGGCCGCCCGGTGTGAACAAGAAGGAGAGGGAGGCGGCTCGCTCGTGCAGAGCAGCCTTTTCCAGGCGTGGGGAATCGAGAAGCCGCGGCGGGAGGCTGGGGATTCATCGCTTGTGCAGAGGAGCCTCTTCCAGGCGTGGGGGGGATCGAGAGGCGACGGAAGGAGGGGCTCGGGGCTGGGGATTCCACCCCTCACCCTCCCTTTCCGGTTCTTGGTTGGGAACGAAGCGGAGGCGAGGAGGCACCGTGGAGGCTGCGGTGGCGGCCAAGAAGCCACTCGTGTGCCCCTTCTACAAGAAGATTCCCGGTAAAGGCTGCTGCGTTTCATGCTTGGATACGAAATTAGTCCCAAAGTAGTTTGCTGTTATAGTTTAGCCATTTTTCACAAAATTGAGAATATATGGTATTTCTGTTGAACTACTGCCTACTGAGGATTGCATACATTGAATTGCTGTTACAGTTAATTTTTAAATTTGCCATTCTCGCTCATGAATCTGCAAATTTAATGAACCTAGGCACACCATTCACGGTGGATGCATTTCGGTATGGACAAGTTGAGGGGTGCTCGGCCTACTTCCTTAGCCACTTTCATCATGACCATTATGGTGGATTGACCAAGAAATGGTGTCATGGCCCCATCTATTGTTCTGCACTCACTGCACGCTTAGTGAAGATGTGCTTGTCAGTAAATTCCGAGTGAGGCTCCCTTAAATTTCCCTCTTTGAATTGTTTTATGGTGATTTCTCAGGCCCCAGTGACATGTATTCAAATCAATGACTGCAGCTATATTTGTCCTTTGGAGCTTGATACTGAGTATGTCATAGAGGGAGTGACAGTTACTTTGTTGGAGGCCAACCATTGCCCTGGTGCAGCTCTAATCCACTTCCGACTAAGTGATGGAAAGACCTATCTCCACACTGGGGATTTTAGAGCATCAAAATCTATGCAATTGCATCCACTTCTCCAGAGAGGTCGGGTAAATTTGGTTTACCTGGACACAACATATTGCAATCCCAAGTACAAGTAGGTATACGTTCCTCAAGTTTGAGGCATTTTTTTATTTCATTAGTACTTTGCTGAACATAGTAAACTGTAGGTTTCCACCCCAGGAGGATGTTATTGATTTTGTTGTGAGGACAGCTCGAAGATATCTAATGAAGCAGCCAAAAACCCTCATTGTTGTTGGGGCATATAGCATTGGGAAAGAGAATGTGTATCTAGCAATTTCCCAAGATTTAGAGGTACTTTAAAGTGGAACTTTATTATTAATTTTGGAACATGCAACCCTTCTTATTCTCTGTTTAATATATTCATGAAAGGTCCCTATATACACTGATGCATCAAGAAGGCGGATTCTTCAGTCATATGGCTGGCCAGACTTATCCAAAAGGATATGTTCCTGCAATCAAAGTTCACCTCTTCATGTTCTGCCCCTTGGATCTGTAAATCATGAGGTTTGGAATGAATCTCAGATGAAATCTACAAATTCACCAAGTGGACCTCTCTAACTATAAAGTGACATTTGTCAGAACTTGAAGAAGTACTTGGAGACTCTTAATGGAAGATTTCTAGCTGTGCTGGCTTTTTCGGCCTACAGGTTCTCGAAGTTTGGGGGATAAATTTTTTGTACTTCTGGAGCATGGATTCACATGGTTCTCATCATTATCTCTATTGTTTTGTCAGGCTGGACTTTCTCTGAGACAACTGGAAAGCATCTTGACCTAATAAAACCAAGCTCTAATGGCAATGTAACAATCTATGGTAGGATTTGTTGGTTATACTGATAAGGGTTTTCCTCTCATTTATTGCTGATGGAAGGTCAATAAGAACCCAAACTATTCAAAAAAAAAAAAAAAAAAGGAATTCTTTTAGTATACACAGTCTGGACTTATTCCTGTCAAGCGCCGACTGAGTTTTATTGATCTTCTGAATTCAAATGGCTGTTTGCAGAAGGTCCAAAATTTACTTTTTGCTAAGTGCTATCTGCATAACGGTTATTTTTACCAATATGAAATTTCTTATCTTCCATACCGAATAGAGATTGACAATTGCAGTTGCAGCTTATTAAGTCAAGAGAGGTGCATCCTACATTAGAGGTTCTTTTGATTATTTGAAGATTTTAAGCTCAATTTGTTTTAGAAGTGCATGTGGTTCCAAACTGAGAGTCTTAACTCTTAATGCAAAATAATGGCTAAAATATTGCTTTATTACTGTCCAATATGTATCACTTGTTCATTCAATTATTCGTTGTTTCAAACTGATTTTCTATGCTTGTAGGTGTGCCTTACAGCGAGCATTCAAGTTTCACTGAGCTTAGGGATTTTGTGATGGTAAATCCCTGAACCCAATATTACATTTTTGTCATCTTAGCTGAATTCTAACTATAGGTTAATATTTGCATTGGTAGTTTCTGAGACCTCAAAAGATAATTCCTACTGTTAATGTTGGCAACGCGACAAGTCGAGATAAAATGCAAGCACTTTTCCGGGAGTGGCTGAAGAGCCCGTGATAAATGAAGCTGATCAGTTTTGGTTTTCTATATCGGTGTCAGCTTTAGTCTATTCAATGTGGTATACTGTTGTATACCATGCTTACACTCACAGTCCTCATGTTGAATCGAATACAAGATTTCACTGGCTAGAGCAGTAGGATTTCCTAGATGTGGGAGTTGGCTATGCTGCCTTCAGAATTTTGTAGAAGAAATTGATATATAACCCAGCTTCTGAATTCCTGTTAGATGACAAGGTCTATAGCCTAACACTTGCTGGACTGCTAGTGTCACAACTTCTATTGGCAACATAAGCACAAATTTCAGCTACTGTAGTGATTAAACTATTTGTTCTTACTCATCCCAAATGATTTTCTACAAGGTGATAGAGTCATAAAATGACTAGTGGCAATAGTACATATGTTGGTTAGATTTCTGCTGATCATAAGAATAAGCTTAATGGTATCACATTACCATAGTTATGAGCAATTATCTAAATATTAACATTGCCTCCTAAGCCTAGAAAATCTTTGGTTAGTCCCACATCTCAGCCAACCAAACATGCTCAAGTTGGCTTCAGGAAGCCTAGTTAGGTGATAGCCAGGGAACCAAACAAGCCCTAGGTGCCCGTAGCAAACACACCATCGCCCACAACGATCGAGGCGCTTGATCGACAACGACAGTCTCGAGTGGATGAGCAGAGTGGCGAAGGGCATCAGGCAGAGCCGGCTCGATGGTGACATAGGGTGATAGGTTAGAGGGGCGATGGGATCTAGACGCTAGTCTGGGAAGTGGTGGAGGCATCGAGGCTGAGGGGTTGGCCCAGTCAAAGGCATCCTCCAGTGATGCTGCTTGTAGCCTGGTGGCAGTCTCTTGGCGTGGGTTAAATGGGTCTAGGTGATAGAGGAGGGAGCATGATATAGAGACTGGGCAGTTCTGCAACGAGCTCCCTTTGCTGAGAAGCAGGTGGGAGCAGTTAGATACTGAGATGGGGCTATCCGCCTACCAGGATGCCGACTATGGCTGGGGTGGGTGTCAGTGCGTGACGTGTCATGCCTAGCCATGACGTGGGGAATGTCCCGCCAATGACAATGAAGGAGGGAGTCAGAGCGTATGAGAAGGATGGGGTCTAGCTCGGTTGCCACCGTAGTGGTGTGTAGATGAGGCACGGTTTAGTAACAAAGACCTAGACAGAAGTGGCTAGTGGCGTGATGAGATGAATGAAGGTGATCCTAGTTAGTGGATCTGAGCCATGGTGGTAGGAGGAACAACGAGGACGACACGAAGGGATATGGGATCCATTTGCTACCCAATTATTAGAACTTGAACTCGTGATCTACCAGCTAAATAGGGATGCTGCCCTAGCAGAATGTGACAAATCAATAGGATCTACCGCCAAAATAGGACATTGCCCCAGCAGAGATTGATTTCGCTAGGAGCACATGGTGTGAAATTGATGTCTTGCACCTACTCCCTCTGTCGTATAATATAATGCATTCTAAAGATTTTAGGACAAATTAAGAGAGAACACAAATACATATATCATTACTTCATTTCCTAATCAGATGTTATCGTCAACCTGATTAATGAAGATCGTTTGATAAATGACAAGTGACAATATAATACCTACTAAATTTGTGTTAGTACTAGTTAATGTAAAATTATCTCTTGTTTTCTAAATACCTTATATAATGGTACAATTTTTTAATACTTGAGTGCACTATATTATAACTTAAGCTCATGGTACCATGTATAGAAGGAACATAATTGAGTGAAAATTGAATGAATTATGTTGAGCCTCTCGATATATATGAAGTTTACATGACTAGAGGCCAAATTGATACACAGGATCATAATCTCGACTTACTCTATCCTAGTCGTGATATACTTAAACACCGGCAACATTGGGGCCTACAAACTTAAGAAACCTTCCTGTAACAAGCTCTATTGCTTGGATGGCCATTAATCAGTAATTGCACTTCACTATCTTAGTCAGGTCAGCATATGAACAAGAATGGATTAGTTAGGCTCACCTACCCAGCATAATCCCTATATCTCGTATGTGATCCCTACTTTGAGTAGTTGGTCTTTTGGAATGGAGAGCACCTTCTCCCCCTCCGTCAAGTTCATTCTCAAGAATGTATAGACATAGTCTACCACAATCTTCTTTGTTGCAGATGATTTTGGTCCTGCTATGACATTGGCTTCCCCCATAAGGTAAACCACCCCTCGCTCCATCTCCTTGTCAATCAATTGCTTTTCCTTTTCGACCCAAAGATCCAAATCAGAGCTGATGTTCCCATCATGGCCAGACACCTTGGGACCCGGTCACCTCATTAGGAGGACTTGTCTGGGTATCTCCAGCTGTAGAGTTCGTCTCAAACACAGCCTCTTCCTTGATGAACATTTTTAGCCTCTCTGTGAGGAACCCTTTGAACAAGGTCGACTCTTCCAGCATGTCACTGTATCCATACCTCGCCACACACGGAACATTCGGTGCTCCCTTGGACCAACTTGCCGGAAGAGGAACCGCTCCACAGGAACCACATGTGGGATGGGCAAGTGCTTGATCGACATGAACAGGAAGACCGAGTGCACAGAGGGTATCCTCTGCACCAGACGTGGAAATACTGGGGGAATACCTTGAACCAGGTCTGAGTAAAGGAGGCCCACCCCAGGGATCCGCCTCACTTCATGCTTCTCAAGCAGTGCTGTCACTTCATCGGCTGGCACGATATGGTCCAGCTCATACCAATATTTCATGACTTGCACGTAATGCCATGTTATCATTAAGGCCATGAGGACAAGTGAGAAGCAGAATGGCAGGTATCCACCTTTGGACGAACCGTCAGTATGGATGAGAGGTAAATCAGCTCTATGGAGCTGAACACCACATAGAAAAGCAAGATGAAGATAAACTTTTTCCTCCATACAAGTAACATCACAATAGTTGTCAAGTGGGTGGTGATTGAGAACACAGTTACAACACAGATCCCTGCACATCACCAAAATCAAATGACATAAATGTGATTTCTAACTGTTCTGGGCATCAAAAACAAATTTTGGATCTTCGAGTTGCTTACCATAAGCATTGCCAATTTCGGTGGTGGTTCTGAAGGTGATCGTGACTATGATGCTTGCTAATCCCATCAAAAAGTTAACTTCAGGAATGTAAACCTGGCCGCGTAGCTCTTCGAGGTATGAATCACTTGGACACTAGGGAAACAGCCAAGGGATAAAGCCTTGGAGAGGATGGCGAATGCACCTGACAGCATAGCTTGGCTTGCAATGATAGCCGAAAGAATGGCAATAATGAAGGTTGGCCAGAACATTAGCTCTGCATTAGAACATAGAGTTTATCTTGCTTGTTTTGCGTTCTCATTTCCAAGCAGCAAAACTTTTACGCTAATTCACTGTACCTGGGATTGATCTAAAGAAAGTGTCTGCGACATTCTCTGGAAATTTTCTCAGATAAGCTGTCTGCCCGATATAACATAGTGCCACTGAGGGCAATAAGACAGTACTGAAGCTGATCTGTAGGTGAAGACACAGCAAACATTGTAAGCTATTTCTGTTCTGCAAACTTGGAAATTGCTTCCTGTAAAATTGGATGTAGAGTTGGGAGAATCAACATGGTGAAGCAAAGAGCATGGGTGTGAATGTCCTCGTTACCTGAATGGCCTTGATACTGAAATGGCTTAGGTCTGCATACATTCCTTCTGTGCCTATTGCATATGACAGCCAATTGTGATTGTAGGCTACAGATTACCATTGCAATTACACTTTTTTGATGAAAAGTTTACCTGTGACACACAAGATAACACCACCCAATGAAACCCATCCTTCCTTCCCGTTTCTTCTGAAGTAATCTACTATGTACATTGGATTGAAGGCTCGAAGAACACCAATCTCATGCACAATGAGGTTATACATTCCAATGCCAGCAATAAGAAAAAACCACACTGTGATGATCGGAGCAAAGGAATACCCAACCTTGTCTGTACCATAGCGCTGGACTGAGAAGAGGGCAAACAAAATTGGCACTGAAATCCAGACTACCTGTGCTGCACGAAAGATGATAGATAACAATTTACATGTTGAACAAAGCATAGCAACTGATCAATGTTTGTAGGAGCTCCTTTTTCACATACTTTCAGTTAAGCTTGGCACCTTCTCTCTGATCCCACTCACTGCAGAGAGCACTAGAAGAACAAGAAACACATTAGGATTTTGCATACTGAATATGAATGTCCTCATGACTTATTCATATACTGTTTCTATTACCAGAAATTGCTGGTGTCAAGGTTCCATCCCCATCACCATTGATGTGCCAAGGATTGTAATGGTAAAGAGGCCAATCTTTGCTGCCCTGCTCGACTCGAGCTTCTGCTTCAGCCATTGTGCCCTCCTCAGTTGCGAACTGGGCGCTTCAATGCCATAATTTGACACCATAGCATCCTCAGCCTGCTGCTTTGGTATCAGCCTGACCTTGGCATGCCGCGATATAAGTGAGTAGAGAGCAAATGTGCCACCTAGAGCAGCAGTATGTTGATGTTAAAATCGAAGTAACTAATAAACAGCAGGCATATGGTGACTATATCAGGTTGACAGGTTGAAATTTCCTGATTTATCAGCTTACCATCTCCATTGTCATCTGCATAAAGCACAATGAAGGCGTACTTGACCATTGGTATCAGGATGAGGGTGTAGAGGATGAGGGAGAGGACGCCAAGGAGGTCATCATGGTTCTTGATGCCATCAGGGAAGGTGCTGGATATCGTATAGAGTGGTGATGTCCCAACGTCCCCATATATGATACCAATGCTCTGAAATGCAAGATGCAGCAACCGCGACCAGCCTCCCTGTGTTATCATAGGGTTTTATTGTAGTAAATTTTTCTGTCAGTGGCAGTGCATCTTTGCAACATGGTAACCAAGTTTCCTAGGAAGCAGACCTCAGAGCCATGATGCTTGAGGCTGGAGACCTTTTCTGCGTCACCATAAAGCGAGTCCTGTCGCTTGAGCTGTTTTGGTCGTCTCTATTCCTGGTGGGTTCTCAACTTCTTGAGACATTTTTGCTGTCTTGATACATATGACACCTCCGGGTAACTAGGATGCTATTGGAATGCATGAACATATCTGCATACATGATTTCAATTGCAATGCTTCAACAGGTGATGAATACAGTAAACCTAAGATCATTTTTAGGTAATTACAAAGAACTACACGCATTACAATGTAACACACACACAAAAGGACTTCTCAGAAGTCAGAACACGGATTCTGCCTCTACATTTAAGCACCTCGTTAGTTTGTTACATCATACATTATCTGACATCCCATGCTACACTACTCAATCTACCATCGGATGCTCCCTCCCCAGTTTATTTCTTCAGGTGAAAATCCAGTCTCAAATTCTCAGACAAGTGATGGTGGCATCGAAGACGTCATGTCCCTCTTGAAGCTCATTTTTTAGAAAGGACAAGCTGCATAAGATTGTTTCTGCTGCTTAGGTGGTCGACAGCTTGGTTCTCAGTCTTGGAGTTCAACGGTGATGTTGATTGTTCCAGACCTAGTTAAGCCAGGCATGTGGTCATATGGTGGTGGTTTTGGATGCAGGATGGTGACAAAAGATTCAACGTGGTTTCTGTTCCTTTGTAGTTGCACTCCATGTTGGGATGCACGGCTGACATATATATGATGAGAGTGGCTGAGGTGGAGTCGGGGTTGCTGCACTGATGGAGCGATGGAGCTTATTGGCAATAACAATGTTGCAAAGTGGGTCTCTCATGATATGTCAATGGTGGTCTTGCATTTTGATTAGTGGTATTGGTTGTGGTCGGCACAGGAAGTCGAACCTGCTGGGTCAATGGTGCAAGGACTTTGGCAACGATGATCAGAGGTGGACTCTGTCATTTGTTGCTTGCTCTGCTTGAGCTGTTCGGTTTCGTCTAACAATAGCGTTATATATACTGTTGTTGTTCAACTGTATTCCCTGGTTTCCCTCGGGTTAACGTGTAGCTGTAAGGTTCCAGGTCTGTTTTCCCTTATTAAAAGGGCTTCACTCTTCTATTATAAACTTTAGGAACTCCATAATTCAAAGGTCCTTCGCAAAAAAACAAAATGTTTCAAAGAAATGACTAAACACATTCTTATGAGTATCGAAGTTCTACATATTTTTTTTCACAAAAAATAAGAAAGTTCTATATATATTGTGTGTCCTTGAAATCACTAAAACTGAAGACCATTGACAGCAACCAGCCAATTTTTTCATCGTTACCCAAAATCAAGGCGATAAAGTAACTAGCCTAAGCATCCGAAATCCTCAACATGCCAGTAACTGAATTGACCGTAAAGAAAGAGAGGATAAGAGGATTACAAACCCTGTTCAGAAATAGGGAGTCGTTGTCAAAGGTTCATGAACCGAACCACCACCAGCAGCGAATGCCGAGGGAGGCAACAGCAGGTCAGCGCCGAAACAATGGCGCCCATGGCGGTGAGAGGGAAGTAGTCCGCGTCGTCTGGACGGTAGGGGCCGACGGGGACCGAGAGAGAAAGGAAAGCAAGAGGCAAACATGGGCGTTCCGTACTGGCAGGTCCGATGGCGCGCCGCGACGCTCGGAGCTGGGGTCGGAGGCTTGGCGGTGCGCCCGCGAACCATGGGAGACAGAGCCACGGAGGGAAGCTGGTGCCTGTGCCTATTATTGGCTATTGCCTTGCTGGTGGCCGGAACAATGGAGCGGCCTTGACTGGATGGGACACGTGTGGGGCGAATGAAACTAACAAAACAGTTTTTTTTTCTATACTAGCGAAAATGCATCTATTAATGAATGTTTATTGTCGTCTGAATTTATTTTTAAGGTTAACTATGCTTGCACACGAAAAAAAAAGCTATGCTCGATCGCTTGCAACAAATTCAAATCGCAATGCCTTGGCAATTAATGCTACGCACTATACAACGTAACAAGTATTCCGGAGTTTGAATTTCGTCTGAGCCCAGGGATGAAAACGGTCAGAAAGAGGCTAAATCACCTTCACTTTCATGTTTTTTTCACGAAGATGAAATCGATACGGTATTGTTGGAAACAATACGGCGCCGGTATTCGGGAATTTCGAAAATGATATAATCGGTCGGAAAATACAATGATAACGGTCGAAATCTATAATAACGGTATCCTAAGAATCGATAAACATACCGAACTATAGGAAATGAGAAGAGACATATAACTTCGCAACGTCATCACGGTTCTTGACAATGACACAAATAAAGCGATTAAGTACTAAGTTGACTTGACATAGCATAGTGATAAAAACAAAAATTATTAGAGTTTTACGCCGGTAGAGGTGTTGTTGTTCCTATATCTGTGCAATCCTTGCCATATTGTTAGTTTCAAAAAATATTTGTCTTATGTGCATGTTGCTTACATATGCCTTTGATTCCGTAATTACCAACGGTAAATTACGGTTAAATACGAGAATCTTCGAAAAACGATCGGAAGAGGGTAAAAACTGTTTTTTCGCTTTTGTTTCCATTTATTTTTACCATTATCATTTTCATTTTTTCGGTTATCGCTTCCATTTCCGTTTAGGCATGAAAATCGGGAAAAACTTCGAAAACAACTTCGAAATCGAAAATTATCATTTTCGTTTTCATCCCTATCTAAGCCTAAAATATAGTGCCAATTGTGCAATCTGCCCTATTTTTTAAACTTTGCTCGTTGCCCTTTTGTTTTTAGTTTTTCAATTGCACAAATGCCCCTAATAGGGGCAAGCGAGCAATTAAACAATTGCACAAATGCCCCAAATAGGGTCAAGCGAGCAATTGGAAGACTAAAAACGAGGGGGCAAATGAGCAAAGTTTAAAAAACAGGGGCAAAGCGAGCAATTAGACTCCAGAATAGGGGTAGTTGCACAATTGTTCCTAAAATATATGGGACTCGAGGAACAAAATGGTAATGTTTACTAATAGAAATATATGTTTAGTGTATGCCATGTTTTTGTATTAGGAAACTTTGAATCTATCCTTTAATCATGGAGAATAGAACCAAATTTCAATATATTTGAAAGTTAAGTGAGGAATATATACGTCTATTGCACTCTCCTTTATTTTTTGTGAATATAAAGGAACAAGTAGTTTTCAGCATTATTTTCCGCTACAAGATCAAAGTTCAATGTAGTTTCCCTCAGAAATGTGTTTTGATTAATTTGCTTTAAAAGTTATGTAGAACTAAAATAATTGGGCTGCTCGGCACATGTTTTCTGTGGCTGATGCTATTTTATTATTTGAGAAAAACATTGTAATAAGTTTGATAACCGGGTTGATAAGTTCATACGCAATGGTTTACATTAGATTTCTTTAAGAGGTTCGTGATTTGTGCAACTTTACACGTATGTTTGCAGGAGAAGGAAATAATTTAAAGGGAGAATTAGGAATATGGCCCTGAAAATATTCGTCTTAGGAATCTAGCCTCTCTTTTTTTAAATTTGGGAATCGGCCTCAAAAACGAAACTTTGTTAGGAATCCCGCCCGGCCAGTTTTGAAAATTCATAAGTAGAGTTTGGTAACTCTAATTTTGGTAAACTAAATTTTGTTGTGCTCCTTAAAATGTCTAGTTTTTATTAAAAATATGAAATTGGCCATGTTTTGTAGAATTATTTATTTTTAACACCAATATATTAGTTTCTTATTAAAAATAAATAATTTTACAAAACATGGTCAGTTTCATATTTTTAATAAAAACTAGACATCTCAAGGAGCATAACAAAGTTTGGTTCACCAAAATTGGAGTTACCAAACTCTAGTTATGAATTTTCAAAACCGATGAAAGGCGGATTCCTAATAAAGTTTCGTTTTTAGGCCAGATTCCCAAATTCAAAAAAAAAAAAAAATGATCGGATTCCTAAGACAAATTTTTTCAGGGGTCATATTCCTAAGTCTCCCTAATTTAAAAGCTCACCTTAGTCCGTGGAACGGATTATGTCCTACACTAATGTACGGACTTATTATGAATCCGTAGTTGCCTTTTATTCATCCTCACATTGGAAAATAACAGGTGCTACTGAGAGTTGACCTTGAAGCTTTTCTTTTTTTTTTTTTTTCAAATCAAATACACAAAGGCTTTGCGTATCTTTTGTATTAAGGTCGGGATGTTTTTTTTGGAATTACGTACATCGACGCACTAGGGAACATGATGAGCTACAATGTGCTACTACTCCCCAAGTAAACAACCAAGGTGCCGCGAACCGCATCAATCTACAGGTTGGCGAAGGAAGCTTTTTCTGACCTTAAAAATGCTGTGATTCATTCCTTGTTCTTTACAGCAAACAAGAGACTATATGGGATATACTGGATTCCCCACCCCGCGTCGTCTCTCACCGAGGCGACTCGGGGCGACTCCCTCGCCGCCAACAACCGCCACCGCAGGCCATCTCCGGCCGCCGCCGCTGCTCCGACTAGCGGCGGCGGCGCCCGCTGCTTGGGGAGCTCAAAAGGCCACTCACAGCACCTTCCCCACCTCCCTCTTCCCTCCCTCCCAGCCCTCATCTCTCTTCCCCAAAGCTGTGAAGGTTGTTGGCGAGTCTTGGTGGCCGCCGGCGAGCTAGGAGGCCGGATCCGGGCCTCCCGTGGCCGGATCCGGTGCCCCACACCCCGGATGCGGGGCTTGGGGGTGTAGGTCGCAGGTCCGGCCACCTAGGGTTGGGCGCTCGTCCCTGGCCGCTCGATGCGGGCGGAAGGGGAGGTAGCAGCGCACGTCGTCGTGGCTGCCTCCATCGGTCGCGGCGTGGCGTCCGGGCCTCCTCCGTTGTCTAGTGGGTGCGCGGTTGTCCCGCAGCAGCCCCTCGTCCTCCTTCTCCGGCGTCTCTTGGCGCCCGATTGCCGCGCCCGGGCGGGCCTCGGCTGCTGGTGGTGCTCGGCCAGGTCTTTGGCGTTCCCCGTGGCGGCAAGCCCCCCGCATGGTGGGCGCCCTGCGCTGCTCTTGGCGGGTGGGCCCTCGCTTGCCGGGGATGCCTGCTGCCGCCTCTGGCTGGTGGCACGTTGGGCGTGCTCCGTCGGCTCTCCTGCGGGGTGGCGTGCGGGCGGCGGCGCGGCGGTTCGTTCGCTGCGCGGCCAGTGCGTATGCCGTCTCGCAGCGTGGTGGTGCGGACAGCTGCGATGGCGTTATATCGACGCTGCGGTGGTGTGGATGGCGCTGTCTCGCGCTTCCCCTTGCGTGACTTGGTTGCTTGGAACTCGGGCGGCGCTTAGCCCGGCGTGTTCGGGTGGGCGGCAGCGATGCGGTGTCGCACCCTTCTTGAAGGCGTCATCTTCGAGTCCCATGCAACTGTCACCGGCGACCTAGATTCTAGGCGAAGGCCCCGCCTTAGCTCTCTAAGGCCAGCAAAGTTGGCGTCCTCGGCGTCACCCCCTTCATGAAGGCGTTGCTAAAGGATCTCTACGGCCTGCTGCTGCTCCTCCTTGGTCACTTTGGTCATCCTCCTGCACCTGTTTGCGCTTCAAGTTTCTCCTCACCGAGTTACCTAGTGGTTGTAGTAGCCGAAGTCGTGGTCGTTTTTCAGCGGATGCTTTGCGAGGAGGTGTGTCTACGACTTGCGTTTCCGGTGTGCGCGTGCCGCTGAGGTCGCGGTCATTTCCGGCGGATGCTTTGCCCCTGAGGTGTGTCTCACGAGCTTGCGTTTCCGGTGTCTTGGCGTGCCGCCGAGGTCGCGATCGTTTCCGGCGGATGCTTTGTCGCCGAGGTGTGTCTACGAGCTACGAGCTTGCGTTTCGGTGTCTTGGCGTGCTGCCGAGGTCGCGGTCGTGTCCGACGGATGCTTTGCCGCCGAGTTATCTTTTCGGCGGATGCTTTCTTTGGCGAGGTCGGTTTGGATGGATGCTTTGCCGTCTAAGTTCTAGCGGATGCTTTTACATTTGTTGTCGTCTTTGTCTCCTTTGCTGCTAGGTAACTAGGTGTTGAGTTTTTTTTTATGTTAACAGGCTCATTTGTCGGGGTTGTTAGTTGGAGGGTTGCCCCCCCTCGTTTCTTCTTTGTTTGTTTCTACCTTTGTGGTTCGTTAGTAATCTATGGATTACTTGCTAATCATATGTAATTTCCCACTTCTCTTAATATAGTGCGTGCTAATGCACGCTTGAAAAAAAAAAAAAAACAGCACACAAGAGAGTTCATGATTGGTACTCTCCCCATTTCAAATTATAAGTCGCTTTGATTTTTAGTTCATCCATTTTACTATGTATATAGCTATATTATTATATCTAGATGCATAGCAAAATGGATGTACCAAAAAAGTTAAGACTACTTATAATTTAGAACGGAGGGAGTATTATTTAATCGGAACCCAAAAAAGAAAATTATTTTTTTCTTTATCCTTGTAACACTAGATCAGATGGAATACTACTAGGGGTTATCAAGTTCTACGTTATTCTTGCTTTTCTCTTTCCACGGAACAAGCAAGGACGGTGATAGAAAATTATTTGAAGCCTCCATGAGGTGGTTCAGAACTGCAATGTCGTTTTTTATTTGGGTAAATTATAAAATAAATAAATCATCATTAAAGTATCTCTAATAATAAAATAAGTCATAATAAAATATATAATATTTGTATAAAATTTTTGAATAAGACCAACAATCAAACCGGATGTTTGGAAGTCAAAATGTCACTTATCTTGGATGGAGGGAGGATTAACTGGTTTTAATTTTTTGTCCTAAACCAATCTTCTCTAAATTTAACTAAAGGTAATATATCTTTATACTAACTCTGGACAAAACTAAGATAACTTATTATTGGAACAAAATTTGTTAAATTAGTCATCTTCAATAATTCACAAAAGAACAATTGGTAAATCAGTGAGCTTTACAAGTGGCAAGCTATAAAAAGTTGAGAACATATTTGTTTAAATTCCTCTAACCGTTTTTTTAAAATCTAGCCTTTAGTGTTTTGCATTAGGAATTCTAAACTATTTTCAAATTACCCCCAATAACTTTTATATATTGTCCCTCTTGTCTTATGAGCCAATTAATATGCACACATATTTCTTTTTACAACGAAAATTGAAGGAGAGATCCCACAGTGGCGGCCAATTTTCATTCATTTTAAAAGGAAATTGGTTCTACAGACACATATATTAGTGTACAGGCGTACTGTTTGTTGGGGGATGAGATAATTGTAAATTAACCTTATATTATTTTCTCCATGGAACGGATTGTCATGTCATAATTGAAGGGCATATCGTGAGTACATTTTTTTTTTTTTGAGAATTACACAATACAACGTAGGCGCTCACAACACGCACGCACACTCACCCCTATGAACACACGTACGCAAACCCTACCTCTAATCATCCTCCCAATAGAAGTTGTTGAAATATTAGGCAATTTTCAGATTAATTCCATAAAATAAATCATGATAAATAGATCTACTAGATAAAGCATGTCTAGCATACTAGCATAGCATAAAAGCATATCACTGATCATAGCATAGCATAAACGCATATCATAGATCATGGCAACAGGTGTAAGCACACCAGATAGATTGAATAGATCGAACATGACTAACATGAAGATTGGATCTCGAGAATACCTGGATGACGTTGAGGACAACGTAATGGAGAGGTTCCCGAAAGCGATGCCGAGGTCCTCCAGGTCGCTGTCGCTGTCGTCGATCAGCGGCTGCTGAAGAAGTCGAAGAAGCTATCGATGAAGACGCCGCTGGGACGGTCCTCCGTGTGTCCTTCCCGGAAGACGAGCCGTGACGAAGATCAGGAGCAGTCGCGCGAAGAGCGCTTCCCAAAACCCTTATTCGCCTTCTCCCGGTGCAGGATCGCAAAGACGACGGTTCCGGAGACCTGCTCGCCCGGTCGCTGGTGCACGCGAACGATCGGGCTGGGGATTGGCGACGGTGGCGCAGCAGCGAGAAGAGGCAAAACCTTAAGCTTTGGATTGGATGCGTTTAGCGTGGCCAGTGGTCTGCTTATATAGTCCGAGTAAACTGACCTCGTGATACAATCACGATCTAAACCGGTTAGGACTCTGCTGTTCGTATTCATGTCGAGTGCGCGCGTGTGGAGTTCCCTTTCTCCTTCTCACACTAGAGAAGGTAGGAACAACTTCCATATTTAAGTTGGTCCTCTCCACCTTCCACAAGCAATGTGGTACTAAAGGATTCATCCACTCCCTCCTTTCCATATTCATGAATGGGCCTTTGAGATTTCTTTAGGAATTTTAGAATCTGTTATTGGGCCAAGCCCATTCAACGTCTAAATTCAACAGAAGTAATAGGTGCTACCGAGAATTGACCTTAAAACTTTTTCTGATCTTGAAAGCTTTGACTTATTCTTTGTTTCAGCACACGAAAAGAATAGTTCATGATTGGCGCTACTTAATTGGAACCACACAAAAGAAAATAATTCTTGTCTTTATCCTGTTAAATTGTAGATCTACTGAGTAGACAAATGGGGACTGAAGTTGTTCAAAGGACACAAGTACACGTTACATTACCAGATACCATCGGAGTATTTTCATACTGCACGTTTTGCATTCATGTATTCTCTCCACTTTAAAATATACTGGATTCTCATTTTTTTCTCCTAAGCCAAACTTCTCTGCATTTATTTAATAATAATTGAATACATTTTTTATTAACTAAATAAAAGTTAAAATACATTTGACTTAGGAAATTATAATGCCCATAATCAGCGAGACACTTATGTGTGAATATATTTTCTATTAACTAAATAAAAGTTAAAAGACATTTGACTAAGGGAAAACTAAGATGGTAGATGATATGTTTTTTTTTTAGAGTAAAAGGGACTTGCCCCCGTCTATTAACTTTCGCCAACAGACCATATCCAATTTACAGCACCGGCAGCATGGGTAACCCATCTGCAATCCCAGGTTTAACCCATAGGCCAAACAGAACCCTGTTTGCCTCCTAACAGAACAGACCTGCTAAATCCTACTGGTTTTGAGTCACTCCAAGTTATTACAAAGCATTATTGTGGAGCTTAAGCAGCTACCACCAAAATCCACGCAGATAAAAGAAGATTGATAGATTGACGCCTGCACTATTGATCATCCGACAACAGCAACACCCTTCCAGCTTCCAGGTCTTCAGTGAGTTAGATCTATTACTGGACTCATCCACCTTGAACCAGCACACCATCGCATCTTGTCAGGTCTTCAGAGTTTGTTACACCAACCAGTACACTTGCATAGCTTCTTGTTTCACCATCTTTGCCTTCAGCAGCAGTGACGAACGCTTTTCCTCCGGGCATAACACCGACCAGTTTTGGATAGTAATGGCAATCTTGTGGAAGAGTATAGCCATACTCTCCCACTGACATCTCTGAAAACAAAGTGAGTTTCTGAGTTTCCACAAACACCAAAAACTAGCAGAAGTTACTATGTTCACAACACAGCTTCTCTTATCACTCAGCCAATATTTTCCAATTGAATCTAAAGAATAATCTAAATCTGTGTCTAGCACTTTGGATAGAGTATCCCACATGTTTCTAGCTACCACACAGTCAAAAAATAGATGCTGGACAGTTTCCATCTCAGAACAAAACAGACATGTTAAATCCTTAACTTTTTGTCTTTTGTTCAAATTGTCTCTAGTCAGACATCTATTCTTACTTAGTAACCAAATAAAGTTATGTACTCGAGGAGGAACCTTAATAGACCACAAAGCAGGCACTAGAACAGACTGAACACCTCTAAAATTAACTATTTTATATAAAGACTGAACAGAGTACACTCCCTTTGAGTTGAATTGCCAAATCATTTCATCATCCTCATCATTCAGCTTTAGAGTACTAGCCAGCTGATAAACTTCATCCCACATTTGCATCATTTCTTCATCCCCATTCTAGAAAAAGTGCACTTAAGTTGTGAACCATCCCATAGTTCATTAATGGTTTTGTCTTTCTCATTCACTGAGACCTATATAATTTCCAATATTGAATAGCCAAATTGGAATCTCAAGCCAGTTATCTTCCCAAAACTTAACTTTCTTGCCATTGCCCACTTTTCATTTATATCCTAACCTAGCAGCCTTAATAGCCCACATAAAACCCCCTGAAAAAAGGGGAAGCACCACTTACTTTAGTGTGCAGAATATTTGGCTTCGAGGTCCTATATTTGTAATCTATCAACTCAGTCCACAACTTATCTTTATCATTAATTGTTATATCTTTTTAACCAAGAAGCTAAGAGACATATATTAAGATCTCTCAAATTTGTCATACCCATACCCCCATATTCCTTGGTTGTAGCTACCAGTTCCCAATTGGCTAAGTGGTATCTATGAGCATCCTCTAAATCATTCCGAGACAGTTTCCCATTTGAGTATTTAGAAGCTTTATAGCCCACTTGGGGAACTTTATAAAGGAGAGCAGGTATATAGGAATACTGGCTAAACAAGCTTTGATTAATGTTGCTCTGGCAGCTAAGGATAATAATTTGCCTCTCCAGCTAGCTATTCTCCTCATAAGCTTATCCACTATTGGTTGTAACTCCTCTCTAGTTAGTTTCTCATAATATAAAGGAATACCTAGATACTTGATTGGGAACTGTCCTCTAGGGCAATTAAAAGTTCTAGCAGCTAAATCTACCTCCTCTTCCTCTAAATTCATAGTCAGGATCTCACTCTTATGAAAGTTCACTCTCATCCCTGATAACATCTCATACCACATAATAATTTGTTTGAGATTCAACATGTGCTCTTCCTTAGCACTACTAAAAAGGATTGTATCATCGGCATATTGAGAGAGATAATACCTTGAGGTCTAAACCCTGTTAAAACTCCCTTAACTAATCCCTGTCTTGCTGCTCTATCTAACATTCTAGTGAAAGCATCCCCTACCAAATTAAAAAGCAAAGGGGACAGGGGGTCTCCCTGTCTGAGACCCTTCCCGGACTTAAAAAAAAAACACTTTCTTCACCATTTACTATAACCCCTAGAGAACCACCTATTACCGGGCTTTTTATCCACATGATCCATTTCTCAGAAAAACCCCTAGACTACTGAGAACCTCAAACAAAAATTCCCAGCTCACCCTATCATAAGCTTTCTCATAATCTAGTTCCAGGATAACACTTTTTCTCTCTGTTTTATTTAAACTATGTACTATTTCATGTGCTACTACTACATTCTCTAAAATATATCTTCCTTTAATAAAGGCACTTTTGGTTAGTATCCACTAACCTTTGAGCCTAACCCTAGCCTATTTGTTAAGAGCTTAGAGAACATTTTAAAGCTACAGTTCAAAAGACTAATGGGTCTAAACTGTTTCATATTACAGGCATTTTCTACTTTAGGTACTAAGGTAATCAGGGCAAAGTTCAGCCTCTGTAAATCTAATGTTCCTTTAAAGAAATCCTCAAACATAGCTAGAACATCTTTTTTAATTACCTCCCAAAATTTCTGATTAAATAAGAAAGATAAGCCATCTGGCCCAGAGCACCCTCTGCATAGCAACCAAATATGGCTTCTTTTATCTCTTTTTTGAGAGAAAGGAGCCACCAAAAATTCATTTTCTACCTCATTTACTAATTGTGACTCATCCCAAAAATTGTTATCTAGTTTGATATCTGACTAGTTTCTTTTGCAAATAAATTCTTGTAGAAGTCAACAGACCAAGTCCATCATACCCTTTTGATCAGTCACATGTCCGAAGGAGTTTCCATGTAATCTATTCTCTTTTTTTCTACTCCTATAATTAGCTACAAACATGAAAGTAAGATGTATTCCTATCACCTTCTAGAATATCTCTATCCCGGACCTTTGTCTAATTTTTATTTCTTCAATTCTATAGATTTTGTCCAGCTCTTCTTCTAGGAATTTATATCTAGACCACTCCTGTTCATCAAGTTCCCTCTCCTCTAAGGCTTGATCTAACAGGCCATATTCTGGGACACAAACATTTTTAGACTTGTTAAGCAAAGCAATTTGGTTGGCAGCCCACCCTCTAGCTAATCTTCTAAAAGTCCTACTCCTAAAGCGCCAAATATCAATACTCTTAGTTTCAGAACATGGCATTGACCAAGCTTTCTCCACCACTTTACTAAAACTCTCCTCCCGAAGCCACCACTTCTCAAACCTAAATTTCTTTTTTTACGTAAACATTATTGTCACCTAAATCAACTAATAAAGGGTTGTGATCACTAGGAACTCTATCTAAAGCCTTAATCCTAGATAAAGGGAAAGCAGTATCTAATTCAAGTAGTAATAAAAACTCTATCTAATCTTGCCATTATAGGTCTCTCTTGATTATTGGTCCAGGTGTACTTTCTATTTCTCAACTCTAATTCAATCGGACCCCAATGATTGACCCAATCATTAAAAGGTCCGTCCATCTAAAATTCACTATTCCATTACTCTTATCACTAATAGATCTAACTAAATTGAAATCACCCCAACAATTGTGGGACCTTTCCAAGGCCCCATAACTTTATGTAACTCATCAATGAAGGCTTGGTTTCTATCCTCATAAGGAGAACCGTAGACAGTAACAACTTTAAAAGAGAAACCGGATGACTTATTTGTGAGCATGACACTAGCGGTATAATCTAACAAGTCTCCCGGTGTGAGAACAAATAAATTTTCATTGGCACCAACTAAAATACCACCAGCTGAACCCTTAGCTCTAAGAGAACACCGGGAGAATTTTGCACTACCAGTTAAAGATCTAAGCATACCACTAGAATAGTCACCTTTTTTTGTTTCCACTACTCCTACAAAATCTAAATGATTCTCTCTTATCCTATTGGCTAAAGCTAAGATTCTTCCATCTTGTCCCAAACCTCTTATATTCCAAAAGAGACCTTTCATTTAAACTTTTTTCTTATTCCTATCTATTCTACTATTCCTAGTTACTAATTGATTATTTTCTATATCTTCATTTGTCTCTGTGAAACCTTATCAACATTAACGGTTGGTATGTTTGAGTTGTCACTCTCACATATCAGGAAACCTAATTTTTCTAATTCTCCTTCATTGGAATTCCCACTACTACCTTCTTTAACTGCCTCTACTTCTTTGGCATGCTCATTCTTTTTCCTTTCTACCTCTAATTTGTCAAAGTTCTCAACCCTTTGATTTTCTAATCCTAACATATGATGCATCACTGATCATTAATAGGATAGCCATCCTTAGACACTACACCGATATCAGCTGCAATATGTGATAATGTAGAAGTAGATATAGACAAGGTAGGGTTTTGTTTTTTTACAGGGCATGTTCAGTTATGTTTCTTCTTGACTTCTTGGGCTCTTTCCAGCACAGGTCTCCCATCATCTAAAATCTCTTGCTTTTCCTCTGAACAGGGATTGGGCCCCATTGCTGTACTTTTCCTTTCCCTTTGTTTATGTCAGACACTTTCTGTAAATCTTCACCACTTGGCTGAGAAGAGGTTATCTCGGTCGGTCGAACTTTCACTACAACCCAGTGGTTTGTTGCTGATTATGAAATCTTGTCAATGTACTCAGTACAGACTTGCTTTGTTCTTCTGAAATCTGATTAACCCGCTCAACAGGTAGTTCCATGGCTTCATCTTCTTCCAAATCTTGAGTTAAGTCTACTGGTATATCCCCAGATTCTGACCCTTCTAGTTCCATAGCATACAAATGTGGCGCTTTGGGGTGATCATAGTTGAATTCCTCCTGGAGCACTGAAAAATCAAGAACTCTCTTAGCGGATTCGGTTTTTCCATTTGCTTAGAAGAGCTTCTTTGCCCCGTTTTGCACTCTTGTCTTGCTAGCGTGATTTACTTCCACTTCCATCATTCTTGTTGGAACTTCCGGCTTTACTTGCACTCCTAGAACCTTTGTTCTCGGCACCATTCTTGTCTTTATCCTTGTCTTCCTCATCAAGTAGGTCATCATCATCTTGGTCAAAATCCTCATCCTCTTTGTCATTCTTCTTTTCCCCCTTATCACCTTTTTCCTTGTCACCATTATCAGGATTTGAGTCTTCCACTATTTCTACTCCTTCAACAGTAAAGCTTATCAGGTAGCAGGATCCCCCCATCTCAAACACTCTATCATATGGTATTTTGCTGGGATTTTTACAGCTAACTCTCAATCTTGCCACAGAGAAGAATGTAGAGTAAAGTTCAGTCCAATCCACTTCTTTCAACACACCTAAGCTTGAAGTAACTTCTCTTATAGTCCACCAGTCTGCCCATCTAGGTGGGATTCCTCTGATCTGTACCCAGACTTCCTCTAACTTGCTAACAGGTTCAACATCACCAGTCCAAGGCTTTAGGGATAGTACAACATTTGTTCCTTCTAGGCAAAAGCAGAGATGCCTTTCCAATAACTATGTTTTCTACTCTCTTATGAGGAGGGAATCGGTGACAAAAGTGTACTCATCCTCTCGCCCTAAGTTTCCACTCCCACTTGTCATCAAAGAGTCTCTTCAAGTGCCCAATGATATTTACCTCCTCTAACGGATCACCTTGCTCAATGGTAATGATGCCAAAGTTATCCGGCCAGATCCAGTGGATTGAATCTCCCAACTTTACGCTCCACATTGACATGGTAGAACCCTAGACCATTGGCAGCACTTCCATAATATTGAGCAATGTTAGAGTTTGTCTTCCACTCTGGACAATTTTCCACCACATAATGCTCAGACCTACATATGAAGCAGCACTTAGCCTTCCTACATGCAGTACTATAATGGCCAATCTCACCACACTTGAAGCAGACCACATCAATAGCTTTACTCTTCTGAGAAGATACATCATCATCTTTTCCTTCAATCTCCATTGACACAGTCTGGGTTGATCCTGATGCTTGATCAGTGTCACCCTTCTTTTGTTCTTGCACACTCTTATCCCATTCTTTCATTTGCCGATATTGATTACGAGGTCGTCTTCTGCGGCACCCCTCCCCTCCCGGCACTGGGCGCCCACCTCCTCTTGGCCTCCCACCCTGGAATTGTTGTTGACCAAAATAGGGGGGTGGATGAGGACCCTGGTTTGGATAGAATCCATAAGGTGGAGGTGGTGGGTGTCCAAAGAATGGAGGTGGTGGGCCTTGATTCTGATGGAAAGGATGGGGAGGGAATTGGTTCCATCCCCCACCTCCCCACTCCCAATCCTCTTCTGGACTCCCTGGTCTGAATCCTCTTCCTCTGCCTCTATTAGCCATAGATTCCTTAAGCACACTCAGAAAACTTCTTCTTCTTCCTTCTCCCTAGATAGATTCTGCATAGTCAAGCTTCAAAGGCTCCTCCTCCCACACGTCCCCTCTCCCTACTGGAACACAATCCTTGGGCTCAAACTTCCTGCTGTCCCGAGAGATCCTTCCTAATCCAAACTAGATTTTCCCCATCTCGAACCCTAGTTCCATGGACTCGAAGTGGTGGCGGCGGTGGCTTCTCATCGAGGGGATGAACCACGGTGGCCCCAAAACTCGTGGATATCCTTCTCTCCCGTCGGGTCTCGGATCTCGCGTCCCCGCCCCGCTCCACGGTCCATGGGTTGGTTGGTGCGCTTGGTCTACCCGCGCGCGGTAGGCTGCCCTCCTTGACATCACGGTCCCTTCACGCAAAATTTGAATTCAAGGTTGTTTTGCCGCTCACCGGAGTACCACTTCCCCTTACCGGAGTTGAGGCTCGTCGGCGGAGGGATCCTAGCGATGGAGGTGGCGGAGGCCTCCACCACCCCATCCCGACTCCCCTTCACCGGCCCCGATCGGCCGGCGAGAGACCCCCTCCCTCGCCCGGCTTTCGGCGTCGGTCGGCGACTTCCTTGGTGAGGGAAATCCCCCTTGTCGGAGGGTCCACGGGGGCTCGGGGCGGTGGCCATGGCAGCCCGCGGTGGCTCGTCGCCCCATCGCCCCCGCCTCTCTCTCTCTCTCGTTAACGGTCTCATCCCTCGGTACAACTCGGTAGATGATATGTCGATCAATAGGGAAGCGTCTATGCCGGGCTTCATGGATCTCAAGATTCGTGAATCCTACTTAGTTCTTCGAAGGTGCCTATATATTACATAGCAGCTCTTAAACGGCTGTAGTGTTCTCGGAACGCAACTATGCACAACACAGGATCATTCTTTTTAGAAAGCGGGTGCGAGGCAGAGACACTGACTTCAAGGCCCCAAGTACCGATCAGATTTACACATTTCTTTCCCATCTAATCCTCTACTGGCACATTAGTTTCTTGGCATAATTGTCCGGAGCAATAGATTCATTACATACTCCGATTCATTAAAACAACATTTCTCCCCTGGTTGGGCTTGCATAGGAACTGTTCGACGATATGCCCGAGAGGGAGGAGAGGCGCATCAATGACTCAATAGGGAGTTGGGGACGCATGCCTCGTGGTGTGGCCGCTCGTGAATGCTATGCCGGCCATTTTACAGTATGTGTTTCCCCTGCCATGATTCTTAATCGATTTGGTTTATTGTGTGATTGTTAGTTTGTTCTTCTCCCTTGTCTTTGCCATTTGGTCAGTATAAATGTCGAGGCACATGTTTGTGCATTGGGACTTAGATTATCTTGATGGTCGGTGATCCGGTGGTTTGTCGAGTCTTCTTTGGCTGGGGGCCTTGGCGGCGGCGGCGGTGGCGGCGGCTTGGTAGCTGCATGAGAGGGAGAGATAGGGTGATGATGGCGTTGAGAGAGTGGGAGGGGGAGGCGGTTAGGGTTGGAGAGAAGGGAAAGAGGGAGGGGGATAATTCTCTTCTTTGCTTAAGATTGAAAGGGGTACATCTCTCTTGTATTTATAGTCTAGGAAGGCTTGCATCTAAAGTAATCTCCTATGCTATTCTTTCCTTCTATTTTATTCCCTAAATAACTATTGCCTAAGATAACTTAATGATGAAGATAACGATGGTGGCGGCGGTGACGAGGGTTCTTTGCCTTTCAAGGCGGCGCACACTCCCTTTGGGGGTTTTGTGAAGGGCCCCCTAAGGCCCCTTGGGCCCTCTCGGTGTAGACCTGTGATATTACTCCCCCCTTTCTTCCGGTCAACGCGTCCTTGCGTTGATAAACATGCCAAGTTGAAGTAGTCTTGGTATGAAGCAACAGAGTGATAATTGCCTTGTCGATGTGAAGGCGAAGGTGGCCTAGTATAGACATCCTTGTTGGTGTAGATGTCAGCAGGGAGCCAATGCCAAGCCCTCGAGGCGTATGGGTTGTCGATATTGTGCAGAGGACGGTCGATGTTGTAGAAGAGGAGCGGCGTTGCCGCTGTGATGAGAGATGATGCTTCTCCGGTCTCATTTGACATCCTGTGGATGCCTGGCTCCCTTGGTGTAGGCCGGATCTGATGGAAGCCTAGAGGGGGGGGGGGGGTGAATAGGCTGGAACCTAAAATGCACCTGTAAAAACAACTCAAATGTTGCTATCAATACAGCACGCGCGGCACTGCCATGCCCTGGGTGTGGTAATCTGCCGTGCCTAAGAAAATAACTGAGACAATAGAGTAAAAATAACGAGTGAAACTTAGATCGAAGATGCCCTCCTTGTTCCTGCACACGAGTAGGTCACAGAATACTGCCCAGAAGTAACTAGAGCTCAACAACAAAGGAGATCGGGACGAAACCTAGCTCACAGCAATATATATGCAAGAAAGTAAAGAGCACGAGAGACACAAGGATTTATCCCGTGGTTCACCTCGCCACCTCTACGTTGTTGAGGTTGCCACACAAGGCTTAGCTCACCACAAAGGCTAACTTTTTCCCTCGTTCACAAGTCTAGGGAGTTAACCCTAGAGATGTGGGGTAATGTATTGATTTCGTGTGAGGTTAAAAACCTCCCAAGGCTGCCACACAAGTTGGCAAGATCAAGGGCGACGCCTATCCGTCTAAGAGCAAGCTCCAAGAGTAAAGAATCCTAGGGTTCCTGGCCAAACGTGAACCAAATGCTCTTTTGTGTGGGGGAAGTAGTAGATCCGGCCTCCAATCGAAGTTTGCTGCCTTTTCCCTCAAGATTTGATGGTGGAAATCGAAATGTAGCTTGGAGAGTGGAAGAGCAACAATGGAGGAAGAGAGAGAGCAAGAGGTCATTCTTTAGAAAGTTGGAGTCGATCTGGAAGACGAAGTGAGGCAGGTGACCGTTGTGGGAGGGATAGAAAAGGTATTTATACCCGACGGACCCCAACGGTCTGTTAAGTGCGGCAGTGCCGCCGCGCCTACCAGAACAACGAAGAGTAGAACAAGTTTCTGCTGGCTGTTTTGGTTTGGACTGATGTTTCTGGCTGAGCTGGGGGTTTGAGCATTTAGTCTGCATGTAGCCAAAGGTCCTAGAATTGCTCTTAATAGTACAGCATGTCCGAAACTCAAGATTCAAAATATATACGAATTTAAACCGCCTTGACAAGGATATGCCACCAACATGCATATGGGGAGCCTTTAGACCTGTACATCATCTCCTTATTTTATTTCTTACATAATCTCATTAGTTCCCTAATTCGGTGGTCATCAATGCTAAAACCCACTTAGAGCTTGATTGCACTTACACTTGGGTCCTCCTGTTGATTGTCGGGGAGGACGAGCTTGGTGTAGACTTGTGCCGTCTGAGGTGTGGCCATTGTTGACGCCTCTAGAGTATGGAGAAGGAGGATGGCCATTGCCATCTCATGCTGCTCGACAGGTGCCTTGAGTATGTCCTCAAGGTTGTTGACGAAGAGGTAGGCATGGAAGAGTGTGTTGTTGAATTCAACGTAGTACACATACTCGTGCGTGATGCTCGTATCACACATTTCTCCTGCAAGGTACGTCAGGTGATAATCGCGAGTAGTGGACTGTGACGTACCTATGGTTATGAAGAGGTCGGTGTCTATGTCATGGTTCTTCCTGGTGTTGAATTCGTTGATGGCCGAGGTGAAGGCTACCGTGTGATCATTGTTGTCGAAGAGGACCATCGTCACTGATGGCAGGAAGAGTCGTGGAATCTCCTCCAATAGCAAGATGCTAGCGAGGAAGGACCGTGTTGTCGGTGTCAAAGACGGGGCACGAAGCTCTACTGCTAGGAAATGTGGTGATACTCCCCAAAACTGTAGCAGGTCCTAGAGTAGAGGTGAGGCAATAGGAGCATAATAGGTGTTGTTGTAGCGAATGATGCCCTGGTGAACTGACCATGTTATAGGTGCTTCCTGGAGCTCGATGGTGTTGGTGATGATTTGTAGCTCGTGATTTTTGATCGCCACGAGGCGTAGCCGAGTGAGGGCCTCAAGAGCGGTGATGGAGTTGACAAAGTCGAATGTTGGCATGTTTGGAGGTAGAGAGGTTGTTGAAGACATAGCATCGATATGAATGCTTTGTTGTCTGCATGGCTTGGGTTGGCGGAGTTGGCGATGTAGTTGCTGCCGCTTATGTTGTTGTTGCCGGTGCCGTAGTCGGAAGAGTTGTCGGCAAGTAATCCATTCAGCAACAGAGACAAGGAGGCTTCAAGCCCCTCAGCGAGGAAGGTGGCTGCCTCCCACTCGCGCGGATGATACTTCTGCACTGCGTCGCGAAGTTCCTCACGAAGTTCGTTGACGAAATGGTGGACTTGGTGAAGATTGGTAATGATGCCGACACGAGTGGCGTAGGCGGTGAAGTTGTTGGTGCAGCTATGTAGGGAGCCATCCTGGTGTGGCAGGACAGAATCCCCCATAGTGTCATGGTCGATGGGAGGCTCGAAGTTGCAGAGGAGGCCTTGTGTAAAGGTCTGCCATTTCTCCATTGGTACATCCCTAGTGATGCAGATGTTCCATAGCTGTGTGGCGCCTGTGAGATGGAAGGCTGCATACCATATGTGTAGAGGTACGCGTTGTAGGTTGAGTTGAAGTTCCATCCAAGCAATCCACGGTGTTGGATCCATTGCACCATCATATGTCAGAGGCATCACCGTGCCTTGATTGGATGAGGGGGGAGCCGCAACTGGAGGGGTGCCTGTTGTATTGGTGGCATCGCATTTGGTGGAGGAGCCCTCGGAGAAAGCACCAACTATCTTTGGACATGGCGTCTCATGCTCATGTGGCCATCTGGTAGATGTCAACGGTCATCTATCGGAGTTGGTGCTAGTGGTGCGGTGGCATGAGGAAGATCATCCCTGGTAGTAGAAGGTGCAAACAAATTTGCTGATACCTGGAAGATTATAGCCGCAACAATGGAGGATTGGGGTTCCTCCAACCTGTTTTGTAAATGAGTTTGGCCGGCATCGATCATGACTTGCTGTATCTCCACAACAAGGAAGGTGATGTCAATGGCATGATCTGCCGGTGCTTGGACACCACTAGTGGTGATCCCGAGGATAGTAGTGTTGTTGTCGATGATCACAGAGTGGACGTAGTCGGCGTTCATGGCGTCGTTGCTGTTGATGAGGACGTCAGGGGTGTTGTCGATGTTGGTGACATCGAAGGTGACATCGGGCGATGTCGTTGTGGTGTCAATGATGTTGTGGCCCGCGGTGGTGGTTCCATTTGAAAACCCCATATTTGCACTTGAAGGAGCAAAATTCGTGGAGATTTCAGTGTCGAACCTGGTGATTGTTGGTGTGGTGAGCTCTAGTTGAGATGGATCTGTTGGTAGTAGAAAATTGACGCAGCTAGCAAAGTACTCGTTGCCGAGTGTCGTGAACTGATTGATGATGTTGTGGGCGTCGTTGCAGATGTCCTTGATTGATGAGAAGGAGTGTTGGTCCTCTTGGGGGTTCTCAAAGAATTTTGCGAATATCATCTCCCAATGACCGGTGATGTGTGAAGTCTGACATTGTTGTGGTTGTAGTGGAAGCCGTGGTTCTTGATTGTGGCGGTGGTCGAGGGATCGATTGGTCTCCGGATACCACTGTTAGAGTCTTGCTGGGCTGGGGGCCCTTGGGGCGGCGGTAGTGGCTGGAGGCGGCTTGGTGGTGGCGTGAGAGGGAGAGAGAGGGCGGCGGCGGCGTTGGGAGAGAGGGAGAGGGAGGCGGCTTGGGTTGGAGAGAAGGGAGAGAGGTAGGGGGATAATTCTCCTCTTTGCTTAAGATTGAAAGGGGTACATCTCCCTTGTATTTATAGTCCTGCGAAGACTTGCATCGAAAGTAATCTCCTATTCTATTCTTTCCTTCTATTTTATTCGTTAAATAACTATTGACTAAGATAACTTATGATGAAGATAACGACGGTGGTGGCAAAGCAGTCTTTCTTCGCCGCTTCTCTGGGTGCCCCTTAGGCACTCTAGGTGTAGACCCGTGTCATGGTTTATTGGTTTATGTCAACTAGAGCAAAGAAAAGTAGATGTGTGTTAGAGTTTTTGAGCAAAAGTGCTTAGGCTTATGTGGGAGTAGTTTTTTGTTATAGACACGGGAATATTATTTGCTTAAAGTGCAATGTTTATTTTTTGCCCTTTTAGACTCGGAGGAAAATATTTTTGTTCAAGTGGAAAGCATTTGATTCCCAGTTTTCAACTTTACTACATCACTTAAAATGCAATAGAACGATTGGCATATGTACATTGTGAAAGCATGAGTAAATGATGGATGAAAATACACAAGTATGTTTGGTACATATAGGCAGGTGTACCATACGAAGCAACAAAGCCTATGATTACAATGGTGGGAAGAATAACAAAATGAGGCCTACCCTAGGGTGTAGGTATATTCTTTGGACACATGATACAGTCTTCATGTAACACGCTAACACATTGTTTATAGCATCACAAGCTTATCAACACACACATAAATCATGTTGCTAAGGATACTCCCCTGCCAAGGAAATGCAATATGTGTTTAAGAAAGAAAACCAAACACAAATCATGATGCTTAAATTTCATATACCATTCCCACTTTGAGCACCTGCTGCCTTGGGATCGCAAAAAGCCTTCTCCCCTTGCCTGAAGTTCTTCCTCAGGAATGAGTACATGTAGTTCACAACAATCTTCTTGAAAAAGGAAGAATTTGATCCACATACGATTTCAGTTTCTCCAAGAATATAGACCACTCCTTTTCGCAGCCTCCCTCTCGAATATATTGTTTTTCTTACGCAAGAATTGCGCGGGATTGGTCTTCGCCGATCCTTCCGGATGAGTGTCTTTGAGTAGCCGCTTATGCGAGGTTGGGTGAGATCGTAGTTTCACTTGGCCTCAATGCCTCTTCAATGTACACCGTGGAGCTACGGCTTTACGTGCTCTTGTGTTACTCTCTCGTGATTGAGGTTGTTTCACCTTTTTTTTTCTGAATTTGCATGTTTGTCATAAAATGCCCTTCTTCGATATATGATTGGAGACCTTCAACCAGGGAAGCAGCAAATTCTTTAGCCCCTTCTATTGTATCAATGTACCCATATCGTGCCACACACGGAACATCTTGGAGGTTCTTGATTCAACTTTTCCGAAGCGAGAATCGCTCAAACCTCAACATGAGGGATCGGCGGTGTTTAATGGAAACAAACACTAGGATTGAATGAACAAAGGGTATTTTCTCAATGAGGTGGGGGGAAAATTGGTGGGACACCCCCGCACTAATTTCGTATATAGGAAGCCTACCCGGGGAGTTCTTTTACGTCATGTGCTTGAATGAGTTCTCGCATATCTTTATCTCGTAACTATGTGCTCAAGCTCGTACCAAAGTATTTCTTTACATGGACATAATGCCAAACACCCATGATCGTCGGCAGAAGCCGCTGCAGATCACAATAGGTAGGAAACCCCCTTGTTTGAATTTGTATAGAATCGAAGAAAGATAGACAAGCTCTATGGAACCAAATACCAGTGCGTAAGGGTATTATCACCCAAATGCTCACCCTCCATATGAGAAGCATTACAATTACAAGCAGAATAGTTGTAATAACCATCACGAAGTTACACAAATTTAATTAACTTGGTGTCATTTCGCAAAAGTGAGTAGTATGGGATTCACGTTTGTCTTACCATATCGCGTTGCCAATATTAGTCGTTGTCTTGAAACCAAATGTTACTATCACACAAAGCAAACCAAGAACAAAGTTTATCTCCGAATGTACACCTGCCCCTCATAAAGTTTTGAGGTGTGGAGTATTTTGACCCTTGGGAAGCAGCCCAATGTTTGCGATCGTGAAATGATTGCGAATGAACCGGATATCATAGCGACTAGCAATTATCGCAGCAGAGACAAAGCAATTATGAACGTTGGCGAGAACATTGGACCTGCAAACAAGATATAGTTGTGTTTGATTCAAACAAAAGATCGAATTGAGGCACTACATCATCTTGAATAATTTGGGATACAACAATGTAGTTATTTTAATTTTTAAAATCTGAACTATGAGCCCATTGTGGCATTTGATGTAACTAGCGTTAACACCAAACCGATAATTCATTATGTTGGTTGGGGCTGGGACTTGGGCCACATATGTCAAATGGAGTTATGATTAAGTCTTAATTTTGTATTTACATTGTGTAGGAAAATAGAAGACAGCAAAACACCTCACACTCATGGGGTGTGAGTTTGCGTTTTTTGTGTGTGTGTCTCTGTGTGTGTGTGTGTGTGTGGGGGGGGGTGGGGGGT
The DNA here is from genome assembly GCA_015847255.1 of Hyparrhenia diplandra. NCBI lineage: Eukaryota > Viridiplantae > Streptophyta > Magnoliopsida > Poales > Poaceae > Hyparrhenia > Hyparrhenia diplandra. Next base: position 68,473 of record JADLZK010003252.1, read on the forward strand.
GGGGGTAGTTATGACAAAAATTGGCACTTACAAGTAATTTGTGAAATTTACTCAATACATGTTCGTCTTTTTGTATAAATAGTCCTGGTTTTATTGCAATGCTGAAATATGCAACTTTGTGATACTAGAGCATGTGAGCGATACCAGTTTAATTGACTCTAGTTGTTCACGTTTGTCTTACCATATGCATTTCCAATATTAGTCGTTGTCTTGAAGCCAAGTGTTACTATCACACAAAGCAACCCAAGAACAAAGTTTACTTAGGAATGTACACTGCCCCTCATAAAGTTTTGAGGTGTGGAGTACTTTGACCCTTGGAAAGCAGCCCAATGTTTGTGATCGTGAAATGATTGCGAATGAACCGAGATATCATAGCTTGGCTTGCAATTATTGCAGCAGAGACAAAGCAATTATGAAGGTTGGCGTAACATTGGTCCCGCAAGCAAGATGCAAGCGTGTTTGATTCAAGCAAAAATCGAATTGAAACGCATAATATCATCTTGAATAATTTACCCGGAATTGATTTATAGAAAGTGTCCGAACATATTCGGGTGTTTCTGAAGGAATGCCGCTTGACCAATATAAGCTAATGACACCGACGGGAACAAAATAAAGCTGAAACCGAGCTGAAATGCAAAACAACATGATTTAGGTCATCTTATGATAGTCACAACATAATAAGATGTAAAAGATTAACATTAATTCCTGCACTTATTGTTAGTTTCTCCTTTTAAGGATAACCACCAAAGAGGTTCTTCTACAAACTGGAAATGGCGCAAGAATCAAGACCTCTATCCGCCCAAGAGTTGGAGCTTAGGAAGCGGCTTAAAGCTCGCAGCACCGGCTTGGCGGTCATCGAGAAGTCGCGGATAAGACAAAGGTCAAGACTCATTTATCTCCGCAGCGGGGATGCCAACACCAAGCTGTTTCACATGAAGGCCAATGCTCGACGACGAAAGAATTACATCCACTGCCTTCAGAAAGAAGGAAGGCTGGTATACTCGCAGGAAGAGAAAGAAAGGGTGGCGGGGGATTATTTCAGAGAACACTTGGGTACCACTGCAGCAAGGACTCTGTCCTTCAATTGGCAGAGCCTGGGATACACCCCAAGGAATCTACAACACCTAGAGCTGCCATTCACACTGCACGAGATCAGGCACACCATTTCGTCGATGGCATCTGACAAAGCACCAGGACCAGATGGCTACACAGGGGCCTTCTTCAAGGCGTGTTGGGAGACGATCAAAGATGACCTCTTGGCGGCCGTCAACAGCCTGTTCCACTTGAACTCCCAAGGCCTGGAACTAATGAACGATGCAAACATTGTACTGCTTCCAAAAAAGGCCGATGCCCAAAAAATCATGGATTATAGGCCGATCAGTCTCATGCATAGCTTCGCCAAAATTTTTGCAAAGCTACTGGCCAACAGACTAGCCCCAGAGCTTAACTCCCTGGTCTCCAACTGCCAAAGCGCATTCATCAAGAGGAGGAGCATACATGATAATTTCCTGTGTGTACAAGCCACAGTGAGGAAAATGCACAAACAAAAGATGCCGGTGCTCTTCATGAAGCTTGACATCCACAAGGCATTCGACACGCTTAATTGGAGCTACCTGCTGGAGGTCCTACGAGCTCTCGGTTTTGGCACACGTTGGCGTGAATGGGTATCCATTCTGTTTCACACAGCCAGTTCGATGGTGCTTCTAAACGGCAGACAGGGACAGAGGTTCCACCATGCTAGGGGGGTGCGCCAAGGCGACCCCTTATCTCCGATGTTGTTCATTTTGGCCATGGACCCCCTGCAGCGCATGCTAGAGCTTGCAACACAACATGGTGCCCTCTCCCCACTACCTCCGACCGCCACCAAATGGAGAACCTCTCTCTATGCAGATGACACGGCCATCTTCATAAACCCAAATAAGGAAGACATTGGAGCGGTCAAAGTCATTCTCGGGCTTTCGGGGAACATCTCGGGCCTTCACATCAACCGGAAAAGAGCTCCGTTCATCCGATCGATGTGATGACATCGACCTAGATCATGTACTTGCATCCTTTGCAGGGGTCAGAGGTACCTTCCCTTGCCGGTATCTTGGTCTCCAACTTCACACGCGCGCTCTGCGGAAGGTTCATGTCCAGCCTCTCATAGAACGGATCGGCCAAAGACTACCAGGATGGAAAGGAAAATGGCTTAACAAGGCAGGTCGCCTCGCCTTGGTATCATCAGTCCTCTCAGCGATGCCTACTTACCATCTAACGGTTTTCCCACTGGCGGCATGGGCCCGCAAAAGCATCGACAAGATTAGAAGGTCCTTTTTTTGGAAAGGGGAAGAGAGCGCCAATGGAGGACATTGCCTCGTAAATTGGCCGACTGTAGCTAGACCGAAGGACCTCGGGGGGCTCGGGGTCCCAGAACTTGATAAATTCAGCAGGGCGTTGCGCTTGAGATGGCTTTGGCAAGAATGGGTGGATACGTCAAAGCCATGGGCCGGAATGGAGATACCCTGTAATGACCTTGATAGAGCGTTGTTCAATGCATCTACCACGGTCACCATTGGAGATGGCCACAGGGCGCGCTTCTGGCTTGACAGCTGGCTCGACGGTGAGACTCCAAAATTCCTCGCGCCCAACCTCTTCCAATTGGTCAGGTTTAAGAATAGAACAGTGCATTTCGAGCTGCGTGACAATGCATGGATCAATGCGCTAAGAGGCCGGATCACAACGTCAACTCAGGTGGAGGAGTTTGTCTCGCTATGGATCAGACTGCATCATGTCCACTTAACCCCGGGCATTCCAGACACCATCGTTTGGAAGTGGACAACAAATGGATCTTACTCCACCCGATCAGCTTATAGGATCCAATTTTGCGGCTCCTATAAAGCTTTTCAAGGCGACCTCATATGGAAGGCCCACGCAGAGAATAAGTGCAAAGTCTTCGCCTGGATCTTGGCACGCGAAAAGGCCCTCACGGCGGACAATCTACAAAGAAGAGGTTGGCCTCATCAGGACCACTGTGTCTTGTGCAATGGACCATTGGAGACATGCCTACACTTGACACTGCTCTGTCCCTTTGCCAAAGCGGTATGGGATCAGATTCTACGATGGGAGCATTTTGAGGCGCTTCTAGCCCTTCCGGATCAAGACCCCACCCATTTCATCTCTTGGTGGGAGGAGACACAAGCTAAAGTCCCTAAGAAAGACAGGAAACGATTCAATGGCCTGGTCATCTACCTTTGTGTGGAACGTCCGGAAAGAGAGAAATCGAAGGATCTTCTCAAACACCTTGAAACATCGCTGCAGTGGTGGCCGAGGGGCTAAGGAGGACATGCTACTGAGATGAGGAGAGCCCGCACTTGGGAAGTGTAATTGTTTTCTTTGTAGCGGCCGGTTTTTACATTCTCATCACCCCCTCGGGGGTGTCAAAAATCTCTTGTACATAAACTCTCTTTCCAATCTTAATTGAAAGGCGAGCTCCTGCCATTGCGTTTCAAAAAAAAAACAAATGAAATCTTAACCTCGACAGCCGTTTTTGGTATTTGTCTCGGAAAGAACATGCACATACCTGAATGGACCTTATGTTGAAATGTCCTAGATCAGCAAACATTGCTTACAGTGCCTGTTTTTGTGACATTGACGGTCGGGGTTTTAGGGAATTAGTTTTGTGATATGCTTACTTATATTAAAACTCACTGTAAAGCATAAAAGGATGCCACCAAGGGAGATCCATGCATCCTTTCCATTCGTTTTGAAGTAGTCTACGATGTATTTTGGATAGAAAGCTCTTAGAATACCGATATCGTATTTGATTAAGTTGTAAATTCCAATGCCACCAATGAACAGGAACCATAGCAGAATAATGGGTGCAAATGAGTAGCCAACTTTGTTCGTGCCAAAACGCTGAACAGCAAACAGCATCACCAGAATGGCAACGGAGATCCATACCATTTGATCTGCCCAATAAGAATAGAAAAATGAAACCCAACATAAAAGTCCCTTAATACAAAAGGTATAGTAGGAAACCAGTTTTTTGTTTTTCCTTTTAGTAAATATATATTATGATATCCAAATACAAAGTTGCTACACTTCTTTCTTTTTATGTGTGTCATGGCAGCGGAGCAAGCAGTGATGGCAACCCAGCGGAGTGGCCATGCACTCTGCTCGTGTCGGAGAGCAGCAACAGAGTGAGCTAGAATGGCAACATGGAACTTTAGACCATGAGACCCAAACAGGTCCTTATTTTGCATTTTTATCCCCATTGTGTTTTCTATCAGTGAGAAGACATGTGTGTCATGGGAAAATGCTGGTCATGCACTTTCTAACTTATTACTGCACACACTGTTTAAATAATTTTGATTAGCTAGCCGTCACACCCTGTGGCTAGTGATCAGATCGCTCCCATCCAAGGTGGACACATGACCTTATGCACAATGAAACCCTTCTCATGGAACAAATGATTTTACAAGTTTGTGTGCACATTACAAGATATTTTAACAAATTAAATATTTGAGTAAAGAATTCCTGTGAAGTTAGTATGTGCAAGGATTCTTTCAACTTTTCTGAAGCTGCCCTTCGTATTTTCATTTTTGTGCTTTTGTTCTACAATCAAGTCAAATAGCTCTTACCCGTATTCAGCTGAGGTGCTTTTTCTCTTGGAGACCACTCACCGCAGAGAGCACTGAAACAAATCCACAAAACATAGATCACGTCATTTTGGCATATCTTATTTTGCAAGGTATGTCTTACTAGCATAGATAGATCATAGGCAGCATGTCAATGTGCAAGTCTTCGTTAACAAGAAAAAATGTTGCCAACTTTACAACTATGCTTTATAAATTTGTCACTCAAGGAGTAAAGGATATTTAGCATGCCTTCATCATCATGTATAATTATTACATGTATTTTACTGCTAATACTTCATTACTTGTATGAACTCACAGATACAACTGAAACCATGAGAATAACCAGTACAAGGCATCAATTGAATTTCCAGTTATAGTTACCGGATATCGCTGGGGTCAAAACACCATCGCTGATAACCATTGACGTGCCCAGTATGGTAAGGAGGAAAACTGCAACCTTAGCCAGCTTGCTACTTTCCAGCATCCTTTTTTGTCCACTGAGCCCTCTTCATAGGGGCTGAAACTGTTTCTAGGCCATAGTTTGAGACCATTGCATCATCTGCTTGCTGATTCGAATCAAGCTCACTTTTGCATACCGCGATATCAATGAGTAAAGTGCAAACGTGCCACCTACAAGATTATGTTCTTCTAAGGCAGGTATAGCAAGAACTGTATGTGATGTAATTAATCTATTTCCCACAAGGCATTATTTATTATAACTATTTCATATAGCGAATCCCAGTTTTTATGTATACCATTGCTGTTCCTTGATCTAGCAAAAAAGTGCTTAGAATAACTAGTACTCATATATACAAAGTACAACTCATTTTTCCCCTGTCTGGAAACATCTTTGGATGAAATCTAATGCTTCTTGACATATAATTGACTCCTACCTCATCATATTGTGAATGTAAGGAAATTAAACAAGCTGGAGGTTATTGAGAGTAATTTCAGTGACCTGCAATCTAGAGTATTCTTAGATAAGGAAAACTCACCATCCCCGTTGTCATTTGCATACAGCACAATGAAGACATACTTGATCATGGTAGAAGAATTATGGTGTAAAGAATAAGTGACAAGACTCCATAGAGGTCATCAACATTGCTGATACCACTTGTAAAGGTGCTCGCATACACATACAGCGGTGATGTGCCTATGTCACCATATATCACTCCAATGCACTGGAATGCCAAATGCAATGTTCGAGCCCAATTATCCTGTCTCACGTAGTGAATATATGTAGTAAGTGTGAAATCCACGGCATAGTCCAAATATATTGAATTTTGTAAATCATAAATATTATGACTTGAATGTTTTTTTCAAGAAACTCATTGTGTGTTCACACTGATGGTTGTTTCACAGTGCTCAAGAACCCATTTATAATCTATAATGTCAGAAAAGCTTTATCTCTTCTTTGAACAAGAGGCACAAAATGTGGGGCTCTTGAGCAGCTGCAACTAGCGACTTTTAACAGAGAAACCAAATCAAAAGGGGTGGACGCACAAATATCTATTTCATTGAACTGAAATGATCTAACTTGAAATTTTAGTTTGTTTTATATGTCATCTATGTATACGTGCAAGGAGAGAGAGGAGAGGGGCAAACTATGAATAGCTTCTTCTTCTTCCCTAAATCTTTTGCTAATCCAAAAAAAAGAGTTCATCATGGTACACAGGCGATATAAGTGATATACTAAACAAATTATGAGATAAGAAGCAGACCTCAGAGATATGGTATCCTGTGCCTGACACTTTTTTTCTGCATCCCCATACAGAGAATCATGACGCTGAAATTTTCCACCAACTTTTTTGGCTTCTCCAGGACTCTGTTTATCAGTTTCAAGAGCCATTTAGAAAGCTCGAGACTTCTAAGCTTCCAGGAATCGTTTAGCTTATGCTGCTTTTATAGACATGGAAGGGGAATCTTGTATGTGTGCGTTTAGGTGCTGGTCCAATACAGGCGGTGTTACATGGAAGATAAAAAACAGAATTATATGATTTGACAGAGCCACAAGTCCATAAAAAACTCGACCAGTGGGAGGTAAGGCAGCCCCCAACAGTTTTGCTAAGAAGAAATATTTTCATGCAGGTTAATAAAACCCCTAAACCTTGTCCCACTCATACACAACTGACAACTGCACCATAGCCTTTCTGCGAGAGATTTTTATTAAAGCCTCCAAACCCATGCCGCACTCAAACACAATGACACCAGCGGGAGGTAAGCCTCGCTGTCGAGCGGCATCATAGCCTAGGTGAGAACGATCACAACTAAGGCCAAGCCTTAGACCGGGCATGAGATAGATGAGAGGATGTTTAACCTTAGTCTGAAATTTGCGCCTATGAGAAGTCGACCACTTTAGCCACCTCACCGACTCAGCTATCCTTTGGCCATAGCCATAGGCAAGTCCATATAAATGAGAGGGGACGGCATCACCCAGGAAGTTGTTTATGCAGCTTCATACATGATATGAGAGAGAAATAAATGAGAGAGTTGGGATAAGCTACTTTTTCAGCTTTATCACATATATATCATGTCACTGTGAGAGGGGACGGCATCACCCAGGAAGTTGTTTTGTAAATGAGTGTTTGGTAAGAAAAACAACTCATGAATCTGTTCTGAGCTGTCAAACAGGCCCATTGAATTGCAAGCTGTAGTTATTGTCGACGAAATCATTCAGTTTTTTATGCAGTAATCATACTGATTGGGGAGTTAACCCAATAACAAAGTGTTTTCTTCTTACCCCAACCTGTGCTATGGCTAATGATTTCAACGAAACTGTTTATCTATGGATCAGTTGCCAATGAGGTACTTGATGTTGCCAAATAACTTATGTCTGTAAGGGACCACAGCAAATCAGAATAGGAATAGTACTTAACAATGTGCTGAGACTAATTGTTTAGCTCCAATAATTGCTGTTACGTGGTTGACCCTGTTCAGTTGTATGTACATTATACTTTCGTACTGATTCGTTAAAGTCGTTATACTTTAACTGAAAGTCAGCTATCAGCACGTAGATTGAACTGACTCGATACCACGGCTGGCTTCGACGACTAGGAATCCATACTATAACTGAAAGTCAGCTATCAGCACGTAGATTGAACTGACTCGATACCATGGCTGGCTCCGACGACTAGGAATTTCACATGCCTTCAAGGCTTCAGCAAACATAAAACATGCATACTTGTATGGGGGCCTTGCTATCCGATGGTTGTTAGTGACTTCTTTGGAAAACAAAATTTGCTGTTAGATCAAGAGGCACCTATAGAATTAACTACTCCCTCCGTTCCAAATTGTAGTTCACTTTGGCTTTTCTAGATACATTGATTTTGTTATGCACCTAGTTATACACTATGTCTAGATGCATAAAAAAGAAATGAATCTAGAAAAGTCAAAAGTGAACTACAATTTGGAACGGAGGAAGTATTACGCAAGGGTAAAAGCTGTGTAGAATTTTCCTTCCATAGACCTCTTGTGTGGGAGCTTTCAGCATTGGTTATGCTCTTTCTCATGTTCTTCTTTGCCCATAGCTCACTCATCGATAGCTTTATTTTTTCAACTGTAGAAAACAAAAGATTCTTTTTTGACCATTCAACTGTTTCTAGAGTCCGTTTGGTCATCGAACTATACAATATATTTTTACCATCGAACTAGAAACAGACAAATTTAGCCCTTATTATTGGCCTAAAAAGGTGGTTTTGCCTCTATATGTATGTTCCTAAAATAATAAAGTCTAGTTTAACCTAAAAAAATCCATAGCTAATTCATTTTAAATCAGAAAAATACAAAAAATGGTACAATCTTTTTCTAATATTTATTTGTTTCTTGTTTGTTCCTTTTCTTAATGATTTATTAGTTTTTAACGCACCCATTACAAATTTAATAACTTATTGCTAGTTTAATCTCTAAAAATTATAACTAATTCATTCCAATGCTCAAAAACATGTGAGGCAGCAGCCATTGCAACTTGGTGGCTTCCATGGTTCGTGGTACGTGAGGCTTGTTTGGCAAAGTGATTTGCATTGTTGTTGTGTGTACGCATGAGTTAAGAACATCATCATAGAGATGCACTAATGTAGACATTTTAGTACAAAGCAAAGATAACAACTCTGCTGTACGACTTGACCAAGCCTTATACGGGCGTGATGAACGGAGGTAGTAGCTGTACGTTGCAGAAGAAGACAAAAAAAAAATTAGCCCACTAGACCAAGCAACAATTGCTGATTTGCCCCATTGCCATTAATTTTCTATCTACTAGAACATGAGGGACTAAGTCTACTACTTACTTAGATTAGAAGTAAGAAGCAATAATGAAGTATTTTAGTCAGAATATACTATCGTCTCCCAAAGGATCTTTCTTGTCTGGAACAAGCTGGCCGTAATGTCAAGATCAGATTAAACTACATATGTTGTCATCATCCAGAGGCTCTCTTGAGCTTAGGTCTAACTAGTCGGGCTCATCTCCGGAAACCAAAGATACTTTTGTACGATATATAATGCCCAACATCTTACTCTATGATTGCTCAAATTTGTGGTGCGTAAAAGCCTACTGTTTAGCTTTGGGTTTAACTTTAACAAACATGTAAATAATATAATTGTATCAAGTATCCTCCTAACTTACACACATCCCTTTCCAATCCACACACCTTCTCATCCACTCTCCTCGTAACCACTCTCTCTAGTCAATGAGTTAATCTCCTTCTTCCCTTCTTGCCTCAATGGACTCAATGCAAGCCAAACCTTAACCATCCAAGAGAAGAAAAGCACACAACTCTCACTAGTCAGAGAGAAGGCAAAACTTAGGAAAGTCAATGACTAGGAACACGGCTATATGTACTAGTTTAACTCTAGGGATTATGTACAACTATACACCCACAAGGACGCCATCATTAGCAGTGCGGCCAGCCTAATATGATACCAAGTTGTCCCCAGAATCTAAATCACCCAAAAGTACATCCAACACACTAGGGTATCCCGGGCCTCACTAGAGAGCTAAGAGTCACAAAGTAGTACAAGATCTTTAATTGTCCCCATGACCCTGGTAGTATGCACGTGATAGGTCCTGTGAACTGGTAACCTAACTAGGACCTTACAGGACCAAATAAGGCATTTCCTCCACTTAAGGAAGCTCAATTTCACATGTCGAGACACCACCCTGCTGGGAACATGCCCTTGAAGAGGCAGGTTCCCATGGAACTCCTCCAATACTTGTAACTGCCGCATGTACTCTCAAAAGGCACTTAGATCACTTCTTCCTAACATTGATTTTGTCCAAAAACTCAGTTATAGTAATAGTATCCTGCTTGGGTAGTTACACCCAGGGGCACTCCTTGTCGCCGTCCCTAACACGCCCTCCCTCTCATAGACACCTCCGAAGATGCATTTCTTCCATAGGTATCATTTTGAGAAGGATGTTTTCTCCTCCCCTCATGTTTTGGTGTGTTACTCCCTTAGAGCATCTCTAGCAACATTACCTAAAACACACCCCCTACTCCACAATCTAGGGTGCTACCTATTTCTATACTACTCATATTTTGTGGTTTACTAGCTCCAGCAACACTACCTAAAATAGAACCCCCCCCAAATCAGTCATAGTAGAGAATGACATATGGGACCCAGTTGTCTTCCTCTATCGAACTTCTTTCCCTGCACGATAGAGGCCACCAGCGTTGGGAACCATGGTCGTCAAGGAGGAGCCACCAGTGGGAGCCATGGCCGTCGGGAGAAGCCACCACGTTGGGGACCCGCCACTGCGTCCGGAGGGTCCGTCGAGGGAGCCGTTGGGAGGCGAAAAAAGTAGGAGGCCAACAAACTTAGGGCGTGTAGTAGGGGGTTCTGTTTGAGTTGGTTTTTTGACCCCCCACTACCCAAATCTGGAGTAGGGGGTGTTGCTAGAGACACTCTTACCCATGGTCTTTATGAATTCTTCTTAAAAGATGGAACACGCCAACATATGGTGCCTTTGTGTGGGCATCGTCAACACTAGTCAACAGATTTAGATTTGTTAGCCTCAACAAAAAGCGGTAGCCCATGTAGGTAAAGAGAGCTTGAGGCAAACAACTTCACAACGCATGCTATTTTATTTTAGTCCCCACATGCATATGCAGCTTGCAACTTTGCTCTCTTCATTTTAATGCTTTGCTCTCCTTAGCCACGACCATAGAAGGCAAACGCTCGCTTTGCCGGTTGCTTTAGCATTTTGTCAAATGAAGCTATAGGCCTCAAGACAACGAGATGGACGGTCCGAATGGCCTGAAGTTGGATCATTCACCGAGGGAAATGCAGGCAAATCTATATCATTTCACAAACAGTCTGTACTAGTACAACGGTCTGCATGCGGGTTGTAGCACGAGAAGAATCGTCGTCATCATAAGAGCAAGTATTATAAGAGGTTGCTGTTAGAAGGCTAAATGTTGAGGTGGAGAAGAGGAGAGGAGAGAAACACAGAAACCAAGAAACTATACGAGACATACAAGTAGACCAAGTATTAAATAGTGAAGACTTAATCACTGTATAAATGGTTTGATTTTTTTTTTTAAAAAAAGATAAGCTCAAAGATACTAGGCTACGAGAATCTTTAGAGCCAGAAACCGGATGTTTTATAATAATAATCGCTCATGATTGACCAATCGATCGCGCAGACTATCCTTAACCTCGAACTCAAACAGCACAGCCAATCTCCGCCGCTCACCTTCAGCTCGACGGGGCGCAGCCTTCAGACGCCCGCTTGCTCGCTAGCAGGAGCGCGCCAATCTCACGCGGCACTCACCAGCAGGCGCGGTCATGGAGGCGCCGTGCGTTCCCCCCAGCACGCCGCGCGGAGGTCGCCGGACCATCGGGAGCTTCGCCCATGTCCTCTCCCCTGCCGAGCTTCGCCCACGCCGTTCCACGCGCTCCCATGCGCTATCCCTGCCAGAGCTCGCCGCGGCTGAGCCCTCTCCCATTCCATCCCATTCGATCCTCTGAACCAAACGCATCATAAAACACTCCAGCGTTCTGGAACACAACTGGGTACTAGAAAGTTCCTTCTTTTCACGTTGAGAAAGCACCGGTACGAGAGACAGAGACACCGACTTCAGTGTTCAGAGGCCCCAAACATCGATCAGGTTTACACATTTCAAGCGTTCGTCTCCTGGTTGGTTGTGCTCGGAAATCGTTCGACGATATGCCCAAGAGGGACGAGAGACGCATCAATGGGTAGTTGGGGTCGCATGCCACGCGTTTTGTGACCGCTCGTGAGTGCTGCATTGGCCATTCTACAGTACGTTTTCCCTAATCCCTGCCATGATTCTTAATCGATTTGGTTTATTATGTGATTGTTAGTTTGTTCTTCTGCCCTGTCCTTTTCCATTTATGTGATTTGGTTTATACTGATGGTTGGTGATTCAGTGGAGTATATGAACTAAAGAAAAGAAATGTTGATATGCCTTAGAGTTTCAGCGAAAGTGCTTAGGCCTATGTGGGGAGTAAGTTTTTTGTTATACACACAGGAATACTGCTGCTCAAGGTGCCATGTTTATTTTCCTCCTTTTAGACCCGACTGGTTAGAGGGAGAGGCGCCCAAATATTTGGCACCGAACCTATTCAAATTGGTGCGCAGGAAGAACATGACAGTTTCGCCAAGAGTTGAACAACGGTAATTGGATCAGATCACTACGTACACGCATCACATCGACATTACAGGTCCAAGAGTTTGTTGGCCTATGGATTAGGTTGCAAGGAGTGCATTTACAGCCTAACGTGCAAGACAAGATTACATGGAAATGGACCGCTGATGGAAACTACTCCACCCACTCGGCATACATGATTCAGTTTAGTGGATCACACCGGAAATTCCAGCATGAGCTCATTTGGAGAGCGCAAGCGAAAAATAAGTGCAAAATTCACACTTGGATCCTCCTGCACAACAAAATCATAACGGCCGATAATCTACAAAAAGAGAAATTGGCCCCATCGGGATCATTGTGTCTTGTGTAATGGGCCTTTGGAGACGGGATACATTTATCCTTGTTGTGCCCCTTTGCAAAAGTCGTATGGGATCAGTGCTGACTTGGGAAAATTTTTTACGTGCAACTCCCACAGCAAGACCCGTCTTTTTTTGGCTGAATGGTGGGAAATGGAGTCGAGTAGGGTGCCAAAGCAAGACTGTAAGCATTTCAACGGAATTGTCATCTACATCATATGGAATCTATGGAAGGAGAGAAATAGAAGGATCTTCGAAAATGTGTTTCAAACGCCGCAACAGGTCGCCCCTTGGACCAAAGAAGATATAGCGAAGACATAGGGCAATGAGTCTTGGTGTGGAGGCCAACTAGTAGTGAGGGGACTTTTCCTCTTTTTGGTCTTAGGACCATGGTGATAGGCACCACGGGTGCCATGTGTACATAAAACTCTTTTCTAACTTAATTGAGCGGCAGAGCTCTGTCATTTCTTTCAAAAAAAAAAAAAGATATTGTTGTTCCAGGACTCCCCAGTTTTTTTAAAAAGAAAATGCTTATTAAACACTTTAGTACATCACATAAAGAACATAGAACGATTGGCATACATTGTGTAATAAACATGAGTAAATGATGGATGAAAACACACAAGTATTGCATCCAATGTGTTCAGTACATATAGGCAGGTGTACCATACGAAGCAACAATGCCTACCCTAGGGTGTAGGATTATTTCCGGACACACAATATAGGTTAACATAAATTTTTTATAGCATCACAAGCTTATCAACACACACATAAATCATGTTGCCAGGGACACTGCCTGCCAGGGAAGTGCAATATGTGCTTAGGAAAGAAAACCAAAGACAAACCTGTAATGGTGAAACCAATGCAGCTCCCTGCAGTAGTCTCTTCATGACGCTTAAATTTCATATACCATTCCCACTTTGAGCACCTGCTGCCTTGGGATTGTAAAAGCCTTCTCCCCTTGCCTGAAGTTCTTCCTCAGGAATGAGTATATGTAATTGACTACAATCTTCTTGAAAAAGGAAGAATTTGATCCTGCCCTGATTTCAGTTTCTCCAAGAATATAGACCACACCTTTCTGCAGCTCCCTCCGAATAAGTTGTTTTTCTTCTGCAATTGTGCGGGATTGGTCTTCGCTAATCCTTCCGGATGAGTGCACCGAGTAGCTGCTTATGGGAGGTTGGCTGAGATCTGTAGTTTCACTTTGCGTAAGTGCCTCTTCAATGAACTTTGTGGAGCCACTTGCTTTAGGTGTTCTTCTGTTACTATCTGTGATGGAGGTTGCTTCACCCTCAGTTTCCTGAATTTCCATGCTAGTGATAAAATGTCCTTCTTCAATATATGATTGGAGTCCTTCAGCAAGGGAAGCAGCAAATTCCTTAGCCCCTTCTATGGTATCACTTTGTACCCATATCGTGCCACACACGAAACATCCGGGAGGTTCTTGACTCAACATTCTTAAAGCGGAATCGTTCGAAACCTCAACATGAGGGATGGGCAGGTGTTTAATGGAAACAAACACTAGGATTGAATGAACAAAGGGTATTTTCTCAATGAGGTGGGGGAAAATTGGTGGGACACCCCGCACTAATTTCGTATAGAGGAAGCCTACCCCGGGAGTTTTTTACGTCATGTGCTTGAATGAGTTCTCGCATATCTTTATCTCAGTAACTATGTGCTCAAGCTCGCATTACCCGGTATTTCTTTACATGGACATAATGCCAAACACCCATGATGCGTCGGCAGAACTGCTGTGATCACAATAGGTAGGAAACCCCTTGTTTGAATTTGTATAGAACGAAGAAAGATAGACAAGCTCTATGGAACCAAATACCGTGCGTAAGGGTATTATCAGCCAAATGCTCACCCTCCATATGAGAAGCATTACAATTACAAGCAGAATAGTTGTAATAACCATCACGAAGTTACACAAATTCCTGCACAGAATTAACTTGGTGTCATTTCGCAAAAAAGTGAGTAGTATGGGATTCACGTTTGTCTTACCATATCGTTGCCAATATTAGTCGTTGTCTTGAAACCAAATGTTACTATCACACAAAGCAAACCAAGAACAAAGTTTATCTCGGAATGTACACCTGCCCCTCATAAAGTTTTGAGGTGTGGAGTATTTTGACCCTTGGGAAGCAGCCCAATGTTTGCGGCGTGAAATGATTGCGAATGAACCGGATATCATAGCGACTAGCAATTATCGCAGCAGAGACAGCAATTATGAACGTTGGCCAGAACATTGGACCTGCAAACAAGATATAGTTGTGTTTGATTCAAACAAAAGATCGAATTGAGGCACTACATCATCTTGAATAATTTACCTGGAATTGATTTATAGAAAGTATCACCAACATGTTCTGGGTGTTTACGAAGGAACGCCGCTTGACCAATATAAGCTAATGACACCGACGGAACAAAATAAAGCTGAAACTGATCTGAAATATAAAGTAACACGATTGATGTCATCTTATGTTAATCACAAGATAATAAGATGTAAAAGATTAAGATTATTTCCTGCACTTTCTATCAGTTACTATTTTTATGGACAACCAAGATGCAAATGAAACCTTAACTTTACTTTCTCTGGCGCCATTCCTGATATTAGTCTCAGAAAGAACATACACATACCTGAATTGACCTTATGTTGAAATGGCCTAGATCAGCAAACATAGCTTCAGTGCCTGTTTTTGTGACATTGACGGTCAGGGTTTTAGGGAATTGATTCTGTGATTTGCTTACATACATTGAAACTCACCTGTAAAGCATAAAAGGATGCCACCAAGGGAGATCCATGCATCCTTTCCATTCGTTTTGAAGTAGTCAACGATGTATTTTTGGATAGAAAGCTCTCAGAACACCAATGTCGTATTTGATTAAGTTGTAAATTCCAATGCCACCAATGAACAGGAACCATAGCATAATGATGGGTGCAAATGAGTAGCCAACTTTGTCTGTGCCAAAACGCTGAACAGCAAACAACACCACCAGAATGGCAACGGAGATCCATACCATTTGATCTGCCAAGTAAGAACAGAAAAATGAACCCGATGATTTTTTTTGTTAGTGATGAGATAAGTGTTACAACCACTTTGTTTTTTTTCCTTTTAATAATTAAAATGCTCCCTGTCCAATTGATATACTTATGTAGCAGGATACATGAGCAGTGTGTCATGCCAGCGGAGCAAGTACAAACGGAAGTTGGTGTCACTTTGTTGGGTGCGGGAGCAACGACGGCAACCACAGGCAGGCGTGTGCGAGTGGCAAGCAGGATACATGAGCAGTGAGCTAGGACGGCGACCTTGCAGGCAATGCTAGCAGGGAGCTAAGACGACAACATTGGTGTTTTCTTTTTGTGATAAGACATGTATGTCATGGGAAAATGCTGATCATGCACTTTCTAACTTATTACTGTGCATATTGTTTAGTTTTGCAGCTATCACGGCCAGTGGCTGGTGATCGGCAGGTCGCCACCAAGCTGGACAAATGCTCTTGTGCACAGAGAAATCCAGTCTTCTCACCAAACAAATGGTTTTACATCGCACGAGCTTTGAGAGCCTACCCGCCTTGGTTGCTTTGCAATCACGCGCAATGTGTCGAAAACCCCAGCATCACAGACACCACTAGGGCAGCCTGCAAGTTGTCACCGGCCAGTGCGCTGAGGAGAGGCAATTGAGGCACTTCCCATGGAGATCTGCTAGGATGCGCCTCGGAGGTTGACCCCTCGCTGGCTGACCACCACGGCCGTTACGGTACGGCTGGAGCGGCCTCTCGGTCGCAACTCCCGGCCGGTGCAGGATCTCTCACCACCCTTTGACGTTGGGAGCGGAGACACATCGATGTCATCTGAGGCATGTCGTGCACCAGCTATGGTTGTGGAGTTCCCCCTCTCCGACCAGCACCACGGCGACCCGCCACCATGACGTGGCGGGCCGATGTCCGAGGTTGGGGGCGGCAGGGGCGATGCAGGCCGTGACAACAAGCTCAATGGTTGCGGCTCCGGATGAACAATGTCCAAGTACGACGTTGTTGATGTTGGCGTCGTTTCCGCATCAGAATCATCCTCCAGACAACGATGGTCCTTGGGTCATCCCTCCGTGCTACCCACTAGCTGGAATGGTGCGGTGTGGGGAGACAGGCTAGATGACAGGCTCGAAACGGGGGTAGACGGGCGGACAAGGAACACGTCAACGGCACTAGTAGCACATGCAGCATTCGTGTGTTTATCCTTGCCATCGCTATCCAAGACATCCTCGAGAAGGACTAGAGACTCGTCCTCCCACGTTCTAGCCGAGGCAACGGCGATGGGACCACTACCGAGGAGGGAGCCCGTAGCGGTGCCATGGTGGTGGCTGCAACTAGCACCAAAGGCCGGGCCGCTGCAGAACCGGCCCCCAAGCCAATCTGCAGGGTGGCTGTGGCGCCGAAGGCAATCCCCGTCCGTGAGGGGGTCCGTGACATCATCCGCCGGTGGAGGCACAAGAGAGACCATCTCCAGCATGGCCAGTGGCATTAGAGCACCATCAAGAACGGCGTGGCCTGATCCATCGGAGTTGGCAAGGCACCAGGGGACATGGTGTCGGCGGCCATCGTTAGCCAGCAATCCGCAGCACCACCACCAGGAACTGGAAGCGGTGTGGCCATGGTGTCCTCAGCCATCCTCGGTGGCTCAAGGGCGCCGGTGGTGCAGGACGACGTCTCACCCGCGTGAGGAGGATCTGGTGGCCTTGAGATGCCAAATCCAAACCCCAAGAGCAGCGGCAGTGGCAACCCACCAGTGGAGGAGGCCCCGGCGACGCAGGAGAACCATCTGCAAGAGTCGCTGGCGACGACGGTGGCCGTGTCGCGCGCTCGCGCGCACTCACGCCTGGGTGTGGAGAGAGGGGGGAGCGGCGAGGGGAGGGGCCAGGGGCTAGGGTTGGGTTGGGTTCCTCCCCCCTTTCTTCCCCCTTAGTTCCTTTGTTAGCTTCCCCCTTTTAGTTTCATTTTTGTGATTTTGTTCTACAAGGGCACCGCCGCCGGATGTGGGCACGTACTCCGCTGTGCGAGGGCGCCGCTTGATGTGGCCACCTCCGCCACGTGTAGGGGTCACCGGCAGCCCCTTCCGCCCCACGGCGGCGGGCACACCTAGGCGTGTGGACGAGGGTGGCGTGGGTGAGGTCGGCCCCCGCGAGCATGGAAGGGGGGCGGGAGGCGGTTCATGGTGTCGTCCGGCTGCGCGGCGGTAGGGTGAGGTGGGCTTGCGGTCTCTCCTCGGCCGCGGCGGTGATGGTGGAACGGCGCTCGGCGGGCGAGAGGGGCTCGGCCATGGCGGCCTTGCGGGCGAGGCGGCGCGGCGGCAGCTTGACAGGCGAAGAGATGGGGTGGAAGAGGGATTGGAGTGTTGGGCATCGGCGAGGGCCGTCGGCGTGGCTAGGAGCTGGTGGCGTGCTCTTTGCCGGGGAGGAGATGCACGCAGCATGCGACGCACGCAACGCTTTGGGCGAGCGCGGTGGCGTGCGATGCTTGTCCTCCTTTCAGCGAAAGGGTGAGGCAAAAGGTCCCTCACCCTTTCTTTGAATGACAAGTGGGGCCGACCGATATAAACGATGGGATAGAGTATGAATGCATGCGGAAAACTATGTATAGAGTAGTGACTAGGATGGAATATTCCTTTTAAAGGATAAATTTAGAGTAGTAGCGAGAGTCTTACCCTGTTTCAGCTGAGGTGCTTTCTCTTGGAGACCACTCATTGCGAGATAGCACTGAAACAAATCCACAAAACATAGGTCACGTCATTTTGACATATCTTATTTGGCAAGGAATGTCTTCCTAGTACAGATAGATCATAGGCATCATGTCACAGTGCAAGTCTTCGTTAACAAGAAAAAATGTTCACCAACTTTACAACTATGCTTTATAAATGTGTCACTGAAGGAGTAAAGGATATTTAGCATGTCTTCATCATCATGTATAACTATTACATGTACTTCACTGATAATATTTCATTACTTGTATTAACTCACAGATACAACTAAAATCATGAGAATAACCAGTAAAAGGCATCACTTGAAGTTCCAATTATAGTTACCTGATATTGCTGGGGTCAAAACACCATCGCTGATAACCATAGACGTGCCCAGTATGGTAAGGAGGAAAAGTGCAACCTTAGCCATCTTGCTACTTTCCAGCATCTTTTTCGTCCACTGAGCCCTCTTCATAGGAGCTGATACTGTTTCTAGGCCATAGTTTGAGACCATTGCATCGTCTGCTTGCTGATTTGGAATCAAGCTCACTTTTTGCATATCGTGATATCAATGAGTAAAGAGCAAATGTGCCGCCTACAAGGCAGGTGTAGCAAGAACTGTATGGGACATATGAAACGATAATCTAGTGAAAAATAATATATTCTCCAATAGGCATTATTTAACCATTTTATATAGTGGAGCCCAGTTTTTACGTATACCATTATTGTTCTTTGATCTAGCAGAAAGTGCTAAGAATAAATAGTACTCATATATAGAAAAGTACAGCATCGTTTTTTTTTGTTGTCTCTGGAAACATCTGAGGATGAAATATAATGTTTCTTGACATATAGTTGATTCCCATCTCATCACATTTCATGAAAGCAAGGAAATTAAACATGCTGAAGGTTAACAAGAGTAATTTCTCCAGCAACTTGGAATCTAAAGGATTCTTAGATAAGGAAAACATACCATCGCCGTTGTCATTTGCATACAGAACAATGAAGACATACTTGATCATAGGTAGAAGAATTATGCTGTAAAGAATAAGTGACAGGACTCCATAGAGGTCATCAACATTGCTGATGCCACTTGTAAAGGTGCTTGCATACACATACAGCGGTGATGTGCCTATGTCACCATATATCACCCAATGCACTGGAATGCCAAATGTAACGTTCGAGCCCAACTATCCTGTCTCATGTAGAGAATATATGTAGTAAGTGTGAATATCTAATCCGTAGCATAGTTCAAATATAATAATTTTTGTAAATCATAGATACTATGACTTGAATATTTGTGTGTTCACAGTGATAGTTATTTCAATTTTGTAGTGTCAAAAAGCTTTGTCTCTTCTTTGAACAAGAATATCATATATAAACTCATCGTCTGCTGCAACAGGTGATTTTTACAGAGAAACCGAATCCATGTTGGTGGATGAACAAATATCTCATTCTTTGAATTGAAATAAGGAGTTAACTTGAAATTTAGTATATTGTTGACTGCGTTATCCTTATATATTATCTTTGTGTTCATATACTCGCAAGCGCGGGGAAGAGAATATGTTCTGGGATCAGATCGAAGTTATGAATTAACATAGCTGTTTACTCTTCCCTGAATCTTTTGCTAATCCAAATAATAAGCTCATCATGCTATACAAGCTATATATAATGGAGCACCAGAGAACAAATTATGGGATCAGAAGCAGACCTCAGAGGCATGATATCCAGTGCCTGATACTCTTTCTGCATTCCCATATAGGGAGTCGTGACGTTGAAATTTTGGACCAAGTTTTTTGGTTTCTCTAGGATTCTGCTTATCCGTTTCAAGAGCCATTTGTGAAGCTCGAAACTTCTAGGGCTTCCAGAGGAAACGCTTACCTTATGCTGTTTTTATAGACATGGATGGAAGGGGCATCCTTATCTGTGGGTGTTTATTTAGTGTAGGCACTGTTTGCCTAAACAATCATTTAGCCCATTTGCACGCTGTTTAAACCTTATGTTTCTGTTAATCAATGCAGATCTGGTAGTGAGAGTGTTATAATTACATGGAAGATAAAAGTAGAAATGTATAATTTAATAGAGGCAAGTCGATATGTTTTGTATAAAAAAGTTCTGTGTTAAGACTTGATTTTCTGGTCATGGGGGTCTAGCCGTCTAGGTTTTCACGGTTAGATTTGTTTTAAATGTAAATGTTTTAAATTCATTTCTATTGGCATGCACCATCTATGTAGCGCATATATATATATATAGGGTAAATTTTTCCTACACCCTAAGAGTAGTTACACCCGCCTGCTAATACACAGCACGCAGCATGCCCACGCCGTCGTAGCTAACGGGCCCATGACGCCGTTCCATCCCCATCGAACGTGGCCTGCCGAACAAACCGGAAGCAGCTGACCGATTTTTATGCGGACTCATTTTTTGTGCGGCCTATTTCCTCGGCGTCGTCACCCCATTCAATCCGGAATCATTCACGCAAGCAGCGCTACAAAATTGGCAGGCGGCGGCGGCGCATACGAATGACGAGGGATTTCTATGGCGCGCCCCTCCCATCCTCGACTCCATCGCCGGCTGAGTCCCCTTCCTTCCTTGACTACACCTGCTGCGGCGTCCAGACACCATCATCAGCGGCGCACGCCTCCCCCACAGGTGCTCCTGGCGTTGTCAGCTCGGCCCCTGGCGGTGGCGTGCAGCCCCTGGCCGCAGCCCGATGGATCAGATCGTGAATCGCTGTTTGCACATGCCCATCAGGTTGGCAGCGGCAGCGGGTTGCTCCCTTTGCCGGTTCTTGTGGAATCCAGGTATGTTTATTCCAATATATTTTTATTGCAGCTTGCAGATCCAGCGACTCTAGATTCATGATTCATTGGTCTTGTTGCTTCTAGATCTCCTATACGTGTCTGGTAGTGGATATTGTCTCAAGGCAGCGGCGTACCCTGCAGTTTGTAATCTCTTGCATCAGTCGTCATTATCTAGCAGCCGTGATCTATCTGGTGCCATAATCTCCTCGTCCGGTGACGGCGAACCTGCATTCTTGTTGGCTACCTTGGGCTATCGATGGATAATCTCCGACGCCACTGACATGAATCCGGTTAAAGTGTAATCATATTATTTTCTTATTCTTTTAGATGATAGTATCAGCCGATACTCTCTTCTTCCGTGTGCTAGTACGATATATGTAATCACATTCTAATTTTCGGAAGACTGTATATACACATACCTCCTAATAAGAAGTAGGTATCGATACTCTTGCATATGTTTTAGATTTCATTAAAAATATATATGTTCTGGTATGCCCGCATACTTTTGGCGTATATACGTATGCATATATACTCAATGCTTAAAAGTATATCCAGATACTATATTTAAAAAGTATGTACGCATACTTTAATCCAAAAAGTATGTACAGATACCCATTCCAAAAAGCTTATATAAATACTTTATTCCGAAAAGAATACTATACTCTATTCCAAAAAGTATATACACGAGCAAGCTTAATCAAGATACGAGAATCAGGATGACGGCAGATACTCTATTTAAAAAGTATGTATGCATACTTAATCCAAAAAGTTTGTACAGATGCCCATTCAAAAAAAGCTTGTATAAATACTTTATTCCAAAAAGAATATACGTTACTCTATTCCAAAAAATATATACAGGTATAGCTTAATCAAAAAGTATGTGCAGATTAGTTTGTTACATGCATGCTGCATGCGGACCCAACACCCGGCATCCACTAACGTAACCGGCCAAAACGGAAGTTGACGTCTCCGTTAATACTGGCTCATGTGGCTGTATACTTCCAGGGTGGGTGTAATTACTCCCGGGTGTATAGAAAGTGCACCCTATATATATATATATACCACGAATATTTGTGCTAATTAGTGGCAATGTGTATACAAGGTCAGTGACAATGACAGAAATTCATAAATATATTTGTCGAGAATAAAGCAGTGTGGTACAAAACAAAATGCAACAAACAATGAGTTGATGATTTCGATGACAAGGTGTTTTTGTTGCAATATGAAATGGCTTATAGTGCTTGTCAGCATAATCCTGGCTTATAGTGCTTGGCAGATGCGCTGATGGCACAGTGGTTGAGCACCCGAGGTGTGGAGCTCCTAGGTGTGGAGCTCCTAGGTTCGATCCTTGGTGCTGCATGGTAGTGTGTCCACCTCTCTATTGAAATTGTGCAGATGGGTCCGCAGGCGCCAAAACAAGCGTGCGCGCGTGAGATTCCTGCCTATTTCCGAGTTCGGTGGACCCCTTCTTAAGGCGAAAGTCAAGGGGATGTCTCTCCCCTTGATCAAGTCTAGCTTTTCACACAACCAGAATTCTATAGTTCTTCTAGTGAGGTGGGCTTCTCCTAGTGTTTCGACATTTAAAATTTATTATAAACTTTCCCTACTAAATGTCTCCTAGTGATATTTTCATATAATATGACTAGTGGTAGTGTTTTATTCCTAACTAAAAACACTAGGAAAAGTCCACCATTTTGGTAGTGTCATGTGCCGTTATCTGCTATTTTAATAAGAACATCAACTCATTCCTTACACAAGCTGTGCTTTCTGTATGACTTTTTTTTTAATATACTCCATCATTTCTAAATTATAAGAAGTTTTGGCTTCTTACGCATATAGACATGCCAAAACGTTTTGTCATTGGAGTATAGCTGACAAACAGGAAACTTTTTACCTTCAGATTTTGCTGCCCTTTCTTCTTTATTCCTTTCAGTTTTGCTTGGAGACGAGATTGTTAACTTTTTCTCTTTGGATTAGCTACAATCATTGAGTTTTTAATGCAGTATAATCATTGATGAGTAATTATTTTCAACAAAATTATTTGAGTTTTTAATGCAGTAATCATTGTGGATCAGCGTGTTTGCCCAACAGCCAAGTGATTCTTCTTACCTCAATCTGTACTATATAGCCAATGATTCCTACGAAACTATTTATCTATGGCATGCAGTCGCCAATGAGGTACTTGATGTTGGCTAGATGAAATAACTAATCTCCGTAATGGACCACAGCAAATCACCATAATAGTTAACAATGTGATGAGACTTGTTTAGCTCCAATAATTGCTGTTACGTGGTCAACACCGTGCAGATCCTATGTACATTAATTTGGTCTTGATTCATTAAACTTTAACTAAAAAGTCAGCTGTCAGCACGCGTAGAGCGAATGAAATTGACTCGATATCGTGGCTGGCTCCGACGACTAGGAATCCTATTGTTCATAGGATGCTAAGACAAATTGGGGGCCCTACAGACACAACTGCACCTATAACAAATTGGCAAAGAACACATTAATCTGCAGCCTGCAGGCCTTTCTGTGAGATGGTTGTTGGTTCACCTTCTGTGGGAGCTTTCAGCATTGGTTGTGCTCTTTTAGTCTCTTTAATTAATGTTATTTGGACTGTGTTCACCCATCGATTGAAAAAAAAAAGAACTGTAGATTTTTGCCACTCTGCCTCCCCCTAGGTCGGGATGTGGCCCTTGCCATCACTGGTCACCAAGGATCCCTGGCCCGGTACACCTTAGCTTGTCACTAAGGGCGTCCCGCAGTGAGGGTGCTAGCTAGGAGGACCTGTTTATCCAATCGAGGAGAAGAGAGAGAACGGTGAAAGCGCTAGCGACGGAGCACAAGCGCCTAAACTCGCACGTTCTTCTAGATTTGTTGAGCCTCCGACTTGCCTTCCCCATCTTGATTGTTACCTTTTTATTATTTCTAGCAAACAACAGCTGGCGATTTACTTGGGGCCATTGGGGATGCCCTAAATAGAGAGGCCCTTTGCCTTCCCCATCTTGATTGTTTTTTTTTGTTTCTAGCAAACAGCAGTTGGTGATTTATTTGGGGCCGTTGATGATGCCC
Source organism: Hyparrhenia diplandra (assembly GCA_015847255.1). Classification (NCBI taxonomy): domain Eukaryota; kingdom Viridiplantae; phylum Streptophyta; class Magnoliopsida; order Poales; family Poaceae; genus Hyparrhenia; species Hyparrhenia diplandra. Next base: position 92,653 of record JADLZK010003252.1, read on the forward strand.
TCCCCCGCTTTCTGACCCATCATTACAGCCTTCGCCAGCAGTAGTGGGCTAGAGGGCTCGAACCTTCGAATACCATCGCTAGGCGTGCTTGTGCCCTCACCCAAGACCGTCCTCGACAAGGGTATTGTGTCTCTTGTGAAGCCTCCTGCGATAGCAGCCCTTGGCACCAACTATGACATCCCTTGAGGAGCCTGTCAAGAAACGACACCCCAAAGACAGAACCCTCGCTGCGTCAAGAGGGTAGATGGAAACACAGGGGTTAATGACCATAATGCCCCTACGCTTTTGTAATAGTTCTCCTGGTCAACCCTAGGACGCTTTTACACTTCACCAAAATTAGCACAAACTGGGAATAAATGTGTACCATTAGAATAATAAAAACAATTAATATGATAATTAGTTGGAATCTTTCTAACCCTAGAATGCTTCCTTGGTGATTTGGTTTTTTGGGAGTAAGATTCTGAATTAATTTATGAAATCACTGTCACTCATTGCAGCATAATCTTTCTAACCTTTTCTTTTTGCTCTTTTCCTTGACTAGTATTGTGCCTGTGCATTGCTACCGGATAACTAAATTTGTACATCAAGTCATACCATAGATCAAGACGTCAAATCAAACCATCTTAAATTTGATCAAATTTGTAAAAAAAAAATGAATATTTGCAATGTGGAATATATATGTTTATAGTATACTCAATTAGAGTTATAAATCCTAATATTATAATATATATTTTGCCTCTTTAATATTATTAGGTATAGATTAACTTGATTAAAAAAAGATAACTTAACTTAAAAAAAAAACTCGACCCACAAAGGGTAAGACAGTTCTGAGCAATGTATTTAAGGAGGCATTCTCCAGGAGGTCGATAAAATGCTCGAACCCCTGCCCCACCCGCACATAGCGACATCACGGCTCCTGTGAGAGACTGTACTGGCCTTAGGCATGTGCTTTGGCATAGGACTGACGAGGGGATTTTTTCAGTGCGCACATAAACGCCTCCTCAATTCCGCCTCTAATGGGGTTCAAACTACGGCCGGCAGGGTGCAAAGATTACAGCTGGACCAACTGGTATGGCGTTTTTTTCTAATATGGAGGTACAGCTTACATTGCAGAAGAAGACAATCAACTAGTCCACTGGACCAATTACAGTTGTTGATTTGCCGGCCAGTTGTCATTTTCTATCTGGAACGTGAGGAACTAGGTCTACTAGTTAATTAGGAGTAAGAAGCAATAATGAAGTATTTTAGTCAAGAATACGTTATCATATGATAATTAGTCAAGATCAGATTATAACTTTGTTGTCCGTAACGTCAAGATCAGATTAGAACTCTGTTTTCCCAACAGCCAAGAGCTTTGTCTTCAAATTATGAATGTATGTGGTTGCATGACATCCCTAACTTTTTATCGCAATGTATTCAGGAGGACTCTCATGTTGAGATATGAAGTACTATAGAGTTTCTTTTCTCAGAAAAAAGCATGGTCCAAACTAGCTTTCTGGGCGCCAGGATAACGATGTGGCATACCATGCGGGACTAGGTGGGAGTGCTTTGCTCTATCCCAACCATTTGAACTAGGACCAACATCACCGACCACACACTTGTTAGGTGAGGTGCTTTGTAGAGAACCAACCCCCCGGCCCTCCTTCTCCAAGACTTTGTATCCCAACCTTTGCAGCTTGGATTGACAAGAGAGGCCTGGTGGTGTTAGGTGAATGTTGACACCTGTTATAGCATAATATTACTAGTCAACTAAACATGAATAAGGACTTAAAATGAATATCAACATAAGTCTAGGTGCTTTACTAACATAATTCCACGAGCTTTGGTGATTTATATCTTTGAGGGGACTTAACGGATAAAAGCGGAGAAGAACGGTGAGAAACCTAAGAGTTTACATCACATACGATGACAAGACTTAACCGTGAAGTAACTCAACCCAAAATGTGGACTAAAACACTCTAGAAGATACCAGAAGGCACCAGGAGAAGGGAGATCATATTGTGATCTTACTCCCTGGCGGCCGCCAGAGAGTTTTAGGGCGGCCGCCAAGCCAAGTCCACCAATCAGCCTCAACTTTTTATGTCGGTTTACCACCGACCTTGAGGTTGTATCTATATCGTTATTGAAGGTCGGTTTGATCCAATGGTCATCGTTCATCGCCAAGGCCTATATAAGAAGACCCCCCGACCCCGGGTGAAACCCTAATTCATTATCATTCATTATCAATAGGTCGAGACCACGAGTCTCCCTCTAGGTCTAGACTAGAACTAGAACTAGAAGAGTTAGTATGCAAGAGAGTATTAGACCTAGATAGGTCTAATCTTTAGAACAAGAGAGATAGAGAGAGGGAAGGAATCGGAGCAAGTACCGGCCTGTCGGTGCTATCTCCACACTTGTACCTCGGTGGAAGTTAATCTACACTTGGAGTTACTCTGGTAATGTACTTCTTCTTTTAGTAAGTAATATTGTTTATAATTATTCTTATTGGTCTAAGAGTCTCTTTTGAGTACTTTAATCTGGCGCCTAGATTAGAGTAATATTCGTAGTGCAAACGTGGTGTTTGGACTCGGGTCTTTTCGTTAGATGCACCCTACATTCGGGAAGTGTGGTAGTTTGTGGCATCTGCTCGGTCTCGAGCACGGCGACAAAGTTTTACTATACTAACCACATAGGAAATGACATTGACACCAAATCCTTCAAGCAATCTTCCCATGTACAGATACAATTATGCTTTTCCGAATTGCACACAAGGAAGGTGAGCAAGCATATTTTTGTTGTATATTTTTTCCTTTGTGTTCTTGGAAGGAATGCACCTTGGATAGCAATGGTGTTCTGGGCATGGCCAACGGTGCCCCAACAATCTGGTACATTTAGAGCTGCACCATCCCGAACGTGAATGAAATCCACAGAAGTACCCAAATTCGAGGTATAGTATAAGAGCAAACCATGTTAATTGATCCAGTTCTACACTACAGTATAAGAGCAATTCGTTATTCATTACAGATTAACTGGCCTCCGCTGCTTCACTTATGGAACCACAAATGCATGTACGTCAATATGCCTACTCGTCAAAAGAGAAAACCAAGAAAATTCAAGCCTGTATCAGCGCATATGGAAAAAATTGGCTGCTCAGAATAATAAAACGAAAATGTAAATAAAACCTACAGAGATGTCGCCGTCCGTGCAGGCCCCCGTGGTGATGCCTAGCGCTGGCTGCGAGATCCTGGGGGCGGCGGGCGGCTCCCTGGGGCGGCGCAGGGGCGACAGCGGAGCTGGTGCCGCATGGGGCGCGATGGGCGGCGCAGGCCGGCGGGCGGAGCTTCCTTTAGGCACGTATGCCGCGCCGCGTCTCCCCGGGCGGCGGGCGCCCGGGCGAGGGGTCTTCCGGCGCTGTCTGGGGGCGGCGGAGGAGGGTGTCCCCTGGCGGGGCGGCGGGGTCTCCCCGGGCCGGGCGCGCTGAGCGCCCTGGCCGGGACCGGAGATTGTGATCGGGCGGCGGCGGCGTGGAATGGCCGGACTAGAGCTGGAGCGTGGTGTTTGTTGCCGTGGGAGGGAGCTCGATCGTTCGACCATGGAATCGCGATTGGCGTTGGGGGCGCGACCGTCGGCGGCCTAGCGTGCGTGGGACCGGTCAAGGGGGCTCACGGCGCAATGGCAAAGACCATTGGTTGGGGGCTCCCACCCGGGTTTAAACTCTGTAATGCGACACTTTATCCCCGAATTTATTTCGTAATTTTCCGCCGTGCATTAGTGGTAGGCGACGCCCCCGTCGATAGCGGCGCTAGGTATAGTTGAGCAACGGCCGGCATGGCCCGACCCGGCCGGGCCCGTGCCGGGCACGCCCGCTAAGGCACGGCAGGCGCGATCGGCCCGCGTGCCACCGGGGCGGCCAATACGATGCACCGTGCCCAGAGGCCAGCCCGGGCACGACGACACGTGGGCGGATTTCGGGCCGTGCCAGCCAAAAGGGCACGGGCCCAAAGGGCGACCGGGCCGGCCCAAGGCCCACTTCAGCCGGGGAAGGGAGAGATCCGGACGGCGTCGGCGACGGAGGGGAGGAAGAGATCGCCACACCGCCGCGGCCGCCGCTGGAGGCTCCGGGGCCGCTTGCCGCCATATCGGGATGCCGCGTGGGCCGCTACCGCCGCCGCCGCTTGCGGAGGAGCCGAGCCGGCGGGGGGGTCGCCGGAGATGTAGGTCGCGCGGGGGGCGTCTCGGGGCGCGCGCGCAGCTGCGCGAGGAGAGCGGGCGGGGAAGAGAGGCTCGCGACGCGGGATGAGGAGAGGTGAGGTACGGCGGAGGGGCGGCGGCGCCGGGGAAGAGAGGCTCGCGTGGGGGCGATGCTGACGGGCATGCGGTGCGGCGTTGTGCGGTTGCGGCGCGATTGGGGTTGGGAGGCGGCTCAGGTGGAGTGCTCTCGGTGGAGTAGGGTTAGTAGTTTTTTCTTTTTAGTAAACTCGGTTGAGGCATGGATGGGGGCATGGCCCATGACGCATTCGAGCGGCACGGGCCATTCCGTGCCTCTGATAGTTTTGCGGGCGGGCCGTGCCGCCCACGTGCTGGGAGGGTGCGGGCCCAGGCCCGGCCATGTAGCGGGCTTCGTGCCGCCCAGGCCCGAACCAACCGTCTTGCCGTGCCGTGTTCGTGTCGGGCCAAAATTACGTGCCTCGTGCCGTGCCACCGGGCCTCGTGCTTTACGCTCATATATAGCGCCAAGGGTGACTTCAGAACTTCAAGATTTGCCGGCTCAGTCCTTTGAAGGTGCTCATAGGGGTAGAGATTTGCGTACGTGTGTTCATAGGGGTGAGTGTGCGTGCGTGTTGGCGTCTCTGCGTTATACTGTGCAATCTCAAAAAAAAAAGTGTGTGTGGGACCGAGGGAAGCCATTGGCGCGTGAGTCTTCGTCTTGGGATTGCGGGATGGGTTGAGTGACGATGGAGGACTGATCCCAGCGTTTTCAGCCGTTGGATGTGAGTGAGTAAGAGATAAAATGTGGTAGAGTTAATCTCATCCTTTTTCAAACTTGGAAGTTTCTTTGTGTGTATTTTTTGGGGTGCACTTAGTGTTGTTAGGCCAGTCTTAATGGAGAGTTTCACCTCCCGGTTTCCAAGATGTGAAACTTTGGCATGAAATAGACATCTCCCTCAATGCACAGTTTCATTGCACAGTTTCATAGACTCAAGGGTCCCACAACCTCTCTCTCATTGCATGGTTTAATCGCATGGTTTCATGGTGAAACACTATTTGTGTCTCAATGGGGGTTTCACACCGTTTCCAACACATGTGAAATAGCGTCCAAAGGTTTCACCATGGTGAAACTTTTTCCATCTCTCTCCTAGGAGTTTCATGCAAAAAGTGAAATTTTGGTGATGTGGCGCTGCATTTGATGTGCATGAAACACTCATCAAACTCCCATTAAAACTGGCCTTAATGACTGTGGGGGTAGATTAGTGTGTGGCTTTAGTGAAGCTTGAACTGGTGCTTTATTAGTAGTGGAGATGGAGAATACTCGCTCATGATTGACCAATCGATCGCGCAGACTATCCTTAACCTCGAACTCAAACAGCACAGCCACGTGAGTGAATCCTGGCCGCAAAATCTACGCCGCTCACCTTCAGCTCGACGGCGCAGCCTTCAGACGCCGCTTGCTCGCTAGCAGGAGCGCGCCAATCTCACGCGCCACTCACCAGCAGGCCGCGGTCACGGAGGCGCCGTGCCGTTCCCCCAGCACGGCCGTGCGGAGGTCGCCGGACCATCGGGAGCTCGCCCATGTCCTCTCCCTGCAAGAGCTCGCCCGCGCCGTGCCACGCGCTCCCATGCCCTCTCCCTACCAGAGCTCGCCCGCGGCAGAGCCCTCTCCCGTTCCATCCCATTCGATCCTCGGAACCAAACGCATCCTAAGACACTCCAGCGTTCTGGAACGCAACTGGGCACTAGAACCTTCTTTTCACGTTGAGAGAAAGCACCGGGTACGAGACAGAGACACTGACTTCAGTCTTCAGAGGCCCCAAACACCGATCAGGTTTACACATTTAGAGCGTTCGTCTCCTGGTTGGTCGTGCTCGGAAATCGTTCGACGATATGCCCAAGAGGGACGAGAGACGCATCAATGCCTCGCGTTTTGTGGCCGCTCGTGAGTGCTGCATCGGCCATTCTACAGTACGTTTTTCTTGCCACGATAATCGATTTGGTTCATTATGTGATTGTTAGTTTGTTCTTGTCCCCTGTCTTTTGCCATTTATGTGATTTGATTTATACTGATGGTCGGCGATTCAGTAGAGTATATATGAACTAAAGAAAAGAAATGTTGATATGCTTAGGCCTATGTGGGAGTAGTTTTTTTTTTTTTTTTTTTGGTTATAGACACAGGAATATTGCTGCTTACGGTGCCATGTTCCAGGACTCCCAATTTTTTTTTTTAAAAAAAAATGCTCATTAAACACTTTAGTACATCAGTTAAAGTGCATAGAACGATTGGCATACTTTGTATAATAAACATGAGTAAATGATGGATGAAAACACACAAGTATTGCATCCAGTGTGTTCAGTACATATAGGCAGGTGTACCATACGAAGCAATAAAGCCTACTATAGGGTGTAGGATTATTTCCGAACACACAATACAGGTTTTCATGTAACATACATTGTTTATAGCATCACAAGCTTATCAACACACACATAAATCATGTTGCCAGGGACACTGCCTGCCAGGGAAGTGCAATATGTACTTAAGAAAGAAAACCAAAGACAAACCTGTAATGGTGAAACCAATGCAGCTCCCTGCAGTAGTCTCTTCACGATGCTTAAATTTCATATACCATTCCCACTTTGAGCACCTGCTGCCTTGGGATTGCAAAAGCCTTCTCCCCTTGCCTGAAGTTCTTCCTCAGGAATGAGTATATGTAATTGACTACAATCTTCTTGAAAAAGGAAGAATTTGATCCTGCCCTGATTTCAGTTTCTCCAAGAATATAGACAACACCTTTCTGCAGCTCCCTCTGAATAAGTTGTTTTTTTCTTCTGCAATTGTGCGGGACTGGTCTTCGCTAATCCTTCCAGATGAGTGCACTGAGTAGCTGCTTATGGGAGGTTGGCTGAGATCTGTAGTTTCACTTTGCGTAAGTGCCTCTTCAATGAACACTGTGGAGCCACTGGCTTTAGGTGTTCTTCTGTTACTATCTGTGATGGAGGTTGCTTCACCCTCAGTTTCCTGAATTTCCATACTAGTGATAAAATGTCCTTCTTCAATATATGATTGGAGTCCTTCAGCAAGGGAAGCAGCAAATTCCTTAGCCCCTTCTATGGTATCACTGTACCCATATCGTGCCACACACCGAAACATCCGGGAGGTTCTTGACTCAACTTTCTTAAAGCGGAATCGTTCTGAAACCTCAACATGAGGGATGGGCAGGTGTTTAATGGAAACAAACACTAGGATTGAATGAACAAAGGGTATTTTCTCAATGAGGTGGGGGAAAATTGGTGGGACACCCTGCACTAATTCTGTACAGAGGAAGCCTACCCCAGGAGTTCTTTTTACGTCATGTGCTTGAATGAGTTCTCGCATATCTTTATCTGTAACTATGTGCTCAAGCTCGTACCAGTATTTCTTTACATGGACATAATGCCAAACACCCATGATCGTCAGCAGAACTGCTGCAGTCACAATAGGTAGGAAACCCCCTTGTTTGAATTTGTATAGAACTGAAGAAAGATAGACAAGCTCTATGGAACCAAATACCAGGCAGAAGGGTATTATCAGCCAAATGCTCACCCTCCATATGAGAAGCATTACAATTACAAGCAGAATAGTTGTAATAACCATCACAGAAGTTACACAAATTCCTGCACAGAATTAACTTGGTGTCATTTTTCGCAAAAGTGAGTAGTATGGGATTCACGTTTGTCTTACCATATGCGTTGCCAATATTAGTCGTTGTCTTGAAACCAAATGTTACTATCACACAAAGCAACCCAAGAACAAAGTTTATCTCCGGAATGTACACCTGCCCGTCATAAAGTTTTGAGGTGTGGAGTATTTTGACCCTTGGGAAGCAGCCCAATGTTTGCGACTGTGAAATGATTGCGAATGAACCGGATATCATAGCCTGACTAGCAATTATCGCAGCAGAGACAGCAATTATGAACGTTGGCCAGAACATTGGACCTGCAAACAAGATATAGTTGTGTTTGATTCAAACAAAAGATCGAATTGAGGCACTACATCATCTTGAATAATTTACCTGGAATTGATTTATAGAAAGTATCACCAACATGTTCTGGTGTTTACGAAGGAACGCCGCTTGACCGATATAAGCTAATGACACCGCGGGGAACAAAATAAAGCTGAAACTGATCTGAAATATAAAGTAACACGATTGATGTCATCTTATGTTAATCACAAGATAATAAGATGTAAAAGATTAAGATTAATTCCTGCACTTTCTATCAGTTACTATTTTTATGGACAACCAAGATGCAAATGATACCTTAACTTTACTTTCTCTGGCGCCATTCCTGATATTAGTCTCAGAAAGAACATACACATACCTGAATTGACCTTATGTTGAAATGGCCTAGATCAGCAAACATAGCTTCAGTGCCTGTTTTTGTGACATTGACGGTCAGGGTTTTAGGGAATTGATTATGTGATTTGCTTACATACATTGAAACTCACCTGTAAAGCATAAAAGGATGCCACCAAGGGAGATCCATGCATCCTTTCCATTCGCTTTTGAAGTAGTCGACGATGTATTTTGGATAGAAAGCTCTCAGAACACCGATGTCGTATTTGATTAAGTTGTAAATTCCAATGCCACCAATGAACAGGAACCACATCAGAATAATGGGTGCAAATGAATAGCCAACTTTGTCTGTGTAAAAAACGCTGAACAGCAAACAGCACCACCAGAATGGCAACAGAGATCCATACCATTTGCTCTGCCAAGTAAGAATAGAAAAATGAACCCGAGATTTTTTTGTTAGCGATGACATAAGAGTTATAACCACTTTGTTGTTTTTCCTGCTCCCTATCCAATTGATATACTTATTTGTTTTCATGTGTGTCATGCCAGCGGAGCAAAGCAGCAATGGAACGTGCAGAGTTACCTGCTCCCTAGGTGGGTGCGGGAGCAACGAGGACAACCACAGGCAGGCGTGTGCGAGTGGCAAGCACGACCTGGCAGGCAATGCTAGCTGGGAACTAAGACGGCAACATTGGTGTTTTCTTTTTGTGATAAGACGTGTGTCATGGACTCATGGGAAAATGTTGATCTTGCACTTTCTAACTTATTCCTGTGCACATTGTTTAGTTTTGCTGCTATCACGGCCAGTGGCTGGTGATCAGACAGCTCGCCACCAAGGTGGACAAATGCTCTAGTGCACAGAGATACCCAGCCTTCTCACCAAACAAATGGTTTTACAAGTTTGTGTGCACGTTACAAGACATTCTATCCAATCAAATACTTGAGCGGCAAATAATTCATGTTAAGTTATTATGTGCAATTCTTTCAAATTTACTGAAGTTTCCCTTTGTATTTTCATTTTTGTGTTTTGTTCTACAATCAAGTCAAATAGCTCTTACCCTGTTTCAGTTGAGGTGCTTTCTCTTGGAGACCACTCACTGCAGAGAGCACTGAAACAAATCCACAAAACATAGATCACGTCATTTTGACATATCTTATTTTGCAAGGAATGTCTTACTAGCACAGATAGATCATAGGCAGCATGTTACTGTGCAAGTCTTCGTTAACAAGAAAAAATGTTTGCTAACTTTACAACTATGCTTTATATATAAATCCGTCACTGAAGGAGTAAAGGATATTTAGCATGCCTTCATCATCATGTATAATTATTACATGTGTACTACACTGCTAATACTTCATTACTTGTATGAACTCACAGATACAACTGAAGCCATGAGAATAACCAGTAAAAGGCATCACTTAAAGTTCCAGTTATAGTTACCGGATATTGCTGGGGTCAAAACACCATCGCTGATAACCATTGATGTGCCCAGTATGGTAAGGAGGAAAACTGTAACCTTAGCCACCTTGCTACTTTCCAGCATCTTTTTCGTCCATTGAGCCCTCTTCATAGGAGCTGATACTGTTTCTAGGCCATAGTTTGAGACCATTGCATCGTCTGCTTGCTGATTTGGAATCAAGCTCACTTTTGCATATCGCGATATCAATGAGTAAAGTGCAAATGTGCCGCCTACAAAGATTGTTTTCTTGTAAGGCAGGTCTAGCAAGAACTGTATGTGACATATGAAACAATACTCTAGTGGAAAATAATCTGTTATCCACTAGGCATTATCGTAACCATTTTATATAGTGGGAGCTCAGTTTTTAAGTATACCATTATTGTTCCTTGATCTAGCAGAAAAGTGCTAAGAATAAATAGTAGTCATATATAGAAAAGTTCAGCATCATTTTTTCCTTGACTCTGGAAACATCTGAGGATGAAATATAATGTTTCTTGACATATAGTTGATTCCCATCTCATCACATTATGAAAGCAAGGAAATTAAACAAGATGAAGGTTAACAAGAGTAATTTCTCCAGCAACTTGGACTATAAAGGATTCTTAGATAAGGAAAACTTACCATCACCGTTGTCATTTGCATAAAGAACAATGAAGACATACTTGATCATAGGTAGAAGAATTATGCTGTAAAGAATAAGTGACAGGACTCCATAGAGGTCATCAACATTGCTGATGCCATCTGTAAAGGTGCTTGCATACACATACAGTGGTGATGTGCCTATGTCACCATATATCACTCCAATGCACTGGAATGCCAAATGTAACGTTCGAGCCCAACTATCCTGTCTCATGTAGTGAATATATGTAGTAAGTATGAATATCTTTTTGAAAGTAAGTATGAATATCTAATCCACAGCATAGTTCAAATATAATATTTTTGTAAATCCTAGATACTATGACTTTAATATTTGTTTCAATCCTTTACTTCATGGCTTGAATATCATATACAAACTCATTGTGTGTTCACAATCATAGTTATTTCAATTTTATATAGTGTCAAAAAGCTTTTTATGTTTTCTTTGAACAAGAATATCCTGTAGAAGCTCATCGTCTGCTGCAACAGACAGAAACCAAATCAAAGTTGGTGGATGAACAAATATCTCTTGCTTTTAATTGAAATAAGGAGGTAACTTGAAATTTAGTATACTATTAACTGTGTGTTATCCTGCCAAAGGGGTCCTAGCCTAATGGTTAGGATACTCGAGCGACACTCCACAGGACCTGAGCTCGATTCCCCGTGGGAGCGAATTTCAGGCTGTGGTTAAAAAAAATTCCCTCGTCAGTCTCATGTGCCAAAGCAATAGTTAAGAGCCGGCTCAGGTTCCGTAGGGATCGAGCTATGGGCTTTGGTTGGTATACTAGCCCGGGGGTTACGGTGTTTCCGACCCAGGTCCTCTCCGAAGGATTGAGGGCGTAGTTCCTATGGGCTAAAAAACTCCTAGTGTCGGGGCGGGGACTGGGGTTGGGGAATTTTTTTCTCGGTCGGAGAAACCGAGGTTTCTTCTTAAAAACAATGTCGGTGGGGCGGTCTTTCCCCACCCGACCGAGCTTTAACTGTGTTATCCTTATATGTTATCTATGTGTTCATACACTCAGCAAGGAGAGAAGGAGGGAGGGAGAGAGAGAAAGACAATATGTTCTAGGATCAGATCCAAACTATGAACATAGCTGTTTATTCTTCCCTAAATCTTTTGCTAATCCAAATAATAAGTTCATCATGCTATACAAGCTATATATAATGGGGCACTAGAGAGCAAATTATGGGATAAGAAGCAGACCTCACACGCATGATATCCAGTGCCTGATACTCTTTCTGCATCCCCATATAGGGAGTCGTGACGCTGAAATTTTGCACCAAGTTTTTTGGCTTCTCTAGGATCCTGTTTATCCGTTTCAAGAGCCATTTGTAAAGCTCGAAACTTCTAGGGCCTCCAGGAAACGTTTGCCTTATGCTGCTTTTATAGACATGGAAGGGGCATTCTTATATGTGTGTGTTTATTTAGTTCAGGCACTGTTTGTCTAAACAATCATTTAGCCCTTTTACACGCTGTTTAAACATTATGTTTCTGTTGATGCTAAAAAAACGTTATGTTTCTGTTTAATCAACTGGTTGTTAGTATAACCTTGAGTGCAGAGTGTTATAATTACATGGAAGATAAAAGTAGAAATGTATGATTTAATACAGGCGAGTCCATATGATTTGTATACAAAGCCCTGACGGGTCGCCTCGACGCCGGGCGCCGGCAGCTATCCGAAGCGCCGGTGCGGCCTCTGCCGGCCTCCTCCGTCCCTTCCTCCCCCACTGCTCCTGCCTCCTCCCGACCCGTAGACCCGCGTCGATGCAGCCATGGCTGCCGTGCCGCCATCGGCGAAGGCCTGCCGCCGCCCGGCTTGCCCGCCCGGGTCCCCCCCCCTTTGCAGGGGCGGGCGCCTCCGTGCTCCATCTGCGCTGCGGCATCGCGATCTCGAACGCGCCGCTGCGGTCGTTTGCAGGGCTGCCATGCGGGAGGCGCGGCGTTTGCTGGGACCGGTCCGTCGATGTCGGACCACGGATGGCGCGGGCGGCCCAGCAGCGGATCCTACCCTTGATCGCCCGGCGGGGTCTTCCTCTCCAAATGCTGCTCGCCGATCCGAAAGCGCCGGCACCGGAGCGCTCTTTGGTCGGCGGCCATGCTCTTCATCTCACGGAGCCTTGACCGCGGACGTCGCCCGGTCTGGCCTTCAGACGAACTTCGTCGTCCCTCCATCAGCGATCCAGCGCCCTTGAGCATCGTCGGGCGGGCGAAAGTAATTCGACATCGCTGCCTCACTAGGCCTTTGCCTCGAGCTCAAGGCGCCGCCGCTAACGCCCACCCCGCCCTCTCCAAATCCGGCTTTCCAATGGCTGGAGGCGGCGGTGCGGCGCCCTCCATTCTACAGGAGGCGCCCATAGAGATGGTTGGCGTGGGGCCCCGTTACGGCGTGCGGTCATTAAAAAAAGACGGCGGATCGAAGATGGCGGATCGAAGGCAGTTTGGGGGTCTTCCTCCCGCACAAAAGATTGATGGTGGCTATTCAACGCCACCCCTTGCATCAAGGTGGAGGGGAAATGGTGAGGGCACACGATTTCAAGCGTGGGCTGATTTGCCCGCCGCAGGGGGGGCGGTCTACTTCCAATGAGTTTCTTTCAAGATCTTTTTGGTGCACGTTGTTCAAGGCGTGGGTTGTTTTCAAGACCGCCTTTGAAGCGACATCGATATCTTTTAGCACTGTCTTGAATAGTAAACTCAATTCTTTTTTGGATGTAGTAGATCTTTAGTACATATATCTTCATGTGTACTAAAGTTTTTTTTATTCTTAATTTTTGTAATAAGTTTACGTGTGTGGTCACTTGAGAGGCTTTTACGTTGTGTCGCGTTACCACGGAGGCCGGAATGTTAATTCTTTTATCTAAAAAATATGATTTGTATACAAAACTTCTGTTAAGATTTGATTTTCTGCTCCTGGGGTTCTAGGTACTTTCACGGTTAGATTTGTTTTAAATGTAATGATTAAATTCATTTCTATTGGCATGCACACCATCTATGTAGCATATACCACGAATATTTGTGCTTAGTGGCAGTGTGTATACAAGGTCATTGACAATGACAGAAATTCATATATATATATATGACCCCACTAATCTACGGCCTGGCTGTTGGTTATTAAACAACGCGCCGGTGGCCGGAGCCAGAACCGCTCGCACTCCGGCGGAAAGCAGTTAATAACGCATGCATGTTCTGACAATAAAAATAACACATGCATGGCTGCCGTTCAATGCATGGCTGACGTTCAAATGGATTTTAATGGACACGGTAATAATTGTGGCCGGAGACAGCTCTAGGATGCATGCATCGGATTCAATTGAAGCTTTTGATGGCAACAACTGCTTTCTAAAAAACTGTTGCATGATAGTGATAATTTTTTATTACTTGCTATTATACTTTCATGTGTCCAGAAAGTAGTAAGTAATATTATATTTTCAAGTGTTTTTACTACCAATAGTAGCATTTGGTCTATAAATTATTCCATCAGAATCTATGAACAGTAAAGTTGATTGTGACAAGCAAATAATTCCTTTCATAGTATGTGAACGCTAAATTTTCTTCTGCGTTGTCCGACGTTAGACTAGTTTTAATTACTAACAATATCATTTTGGTAAGCAAATTATTCCCTCAAGCCCCATGAGCAGTATATTTGCATGTGCCGATCACCGGCGTGTATAGTGGTCGTTGCGCCTATTTTTGGTTACTAACATTTTCATTTTTATTACTCCGCTGGCCAGGATTTTTTATTGCTGCTAGCATCATTTAGTTAAGTAAATAATTCCTTAATAACCCGTGAGCGGTAAATTTTGAGTGAGCTAATCACCGGCATGTACGGCCGCCGGCCAGGATATTTTTATTACTGCTAGTATCATTTATTCATTTAGTTAACTAAATAATTCCATCATAATCGGTGACCGGTAAATTTGAGTGAGCTAATCACCGGCGTGTACGGTCATTTGAAAGGATATTTTTATTACTAATAGTCTCATTTTGTTAAGAAATTAATTCTTTCCCATGATATGCGTAATAAAATTTGCATGAGTTTTTGTTAACATTATCATTTACATCCGTAAATAATTGGGTGCGAGCATGCAAGTAGTAAAATTGCGGCACATTATCATCGAGACATCTGATCCAGAGGTTATTTTTTTATTACTAACAATATCATTTTTTTGTTCTATAAATAATTGATTCATGGCTTGTAAGCGGTAAATTTTCATGGTTTAATTGAAGGATAATTTTATTACTAAAAGTATCATGTTGTTCTAAAAATAATTCTATACGGACATGAAAGCGGTATTCATTCGAGTAAATTTTTATTATTAATGTCATTTTCCTTGAGTAAATTGATTATCACTTTCGTTAGAGTAATTTTAAAATGCATCCCAAGTCGTTCTTTGATTTTTTATTATTAATGTCATTTCCTTGAGTAAATTGATAATCACTCGTCGTGAGAGTAATTTTAAAATGCATCCGACTACCATTTGATTTTTTGTTGTAATTTTGAAATGTACTATGAATAGTAAATATGTTTGTACCGTAGCGGGGCAATAAAGTATCTGTCGGGCCCCTTGGCCACCGGGCGATCGACAGGGCGACGGAGGTAGGCGAGATGAATCGCAGAGGCGAACGAACAGCGAGAGGAATCTTCCTCAGCTTGCTCGAAGTTTTCATTCAATTCAAAAGCATGTCTTGCCCTCAGGCTTACGGGGGTACTTAAACGAATGGCCTATGGCCCCACATGTCATACGTGAAATAGAGATGCGCTAAGCGCTTACACAAACCAAACGAAGAAACGTAAAGCACGCATACGCCTCGCGTGTTCACGTCTCCGTGGTCCCGACGACTTCGAAGACGATGCTTGCCCCCAAGCGGGTGCACCGTGATAGCGAAGTACGAAGAACATCATAGTCCTCCCAAGTAGCGGATGAACCGGGCGCACGATCCCACTTGATGAATACCGTGGTATGGCCTTGTTACCGCCGCTTGACCAGGGCGACGGTCGAGGATGGCTTCGGGAACCGCTTGTGCCGCTTCAAGATCGGTCGCTTGTGGAAGTTCGGTGAAGACGGGAGTATGATCGGGGACAAAGGCCTTCAACCGTGAAACATGGAAAACATTATGAATCTTGCTGTCAGATGGTAAATCAAGACGGTATGCCACGTTACCCACACATTCGAGCACTTTGTAGGGTCCAAAGTACTTATAAGAGAGTTTGGGGTATGGTCGATTTGCAAGAGAAGACTGTGTATACGGCTGGAGCTTCAGTAAGACCATGTCACCACACTGGAACTTCACATCTGTTCTATGCTTGTCAGCCATGATTTTGATTCGATTTCGAGCCTTCTCCAGGTGTTCTTTCAGAGCTTGAAGATGCAGCTCACGGTTCTCAATCACTTCGCCATTCGCGATCCGAACTGAATCCACGGTGTAATTAGGAATGCCCAGGTTTGGTTCCACTCCATACAGGGCCTTAAAAGGAGAACAACCGATAGATGTATGGTAGCTAGAGTTATACCAGATTTGGGCCAATGACAACCATTTGTACCAAGTTTGTGGTGCATCCTGAACAAAGACAACGAAGATACATTTCCATGCACCGATTCACTCTTTCGGTCTGCCCATCCGACTCGGGGTGATAGGTGAGCTGCGATTCAATTGGACCTTGTAGATGTTGAATAGTGATTTCCAAAAGTTACTAAGGAAAATAGGATCCCTGTCACTGATCATTTTCTTGGGAAACCCATGGAGCTTCACAATCTGATCTAAAAAGAGTTGAGCAATGGATGCAGCAGTATAGGGATGCTTGACAGGAATAAAGTGAGCATACTTGGTGAGTCCGTCGACAATGACCATAATGACATCGCGTGACCATGAGACTTAGGAAGTCCTTCCACAAAATCCATTGTGATCTCACCCACAATCAGACCGGTATGGGAAGAGGTTGTACTGCACACTCTTTGGAGCAAAGATTGATGTGCTTGGCTTGTTGACATACGCAGCATTTTGATATACTCCTCCACTGACTGCTTCATGCCCTGCCAATAAAAGTGATTTTTGAGTCTGTGGTATGTGGCTCGAATACCTGAATGTCCACCCATAGGGCTGGAATGGAAAGCCTTCAATATCTTGGTTTGTATTGCTGAATTGTTACCAATCCACAGTTTTGATTTGTACAGGATAAGGCCCTTGTCCAAATGATAGCCTCTTTGCATTTGGACTCGGATTGCCAATTGTTTTGAGGAAGAGTCCGAGCCCTAGAGTCAGTTGTGTATGTATTCAATACCTCGTATCCAGTCATGTTTAATGACGTAGACCGCTTTGTAAACTATATTGTGGGATACTCTTGATAAGGCATCAGCCATCAAATTTTCCTTGCCCTTTCTATACTGTATTTTAAATTGCAAGCCCATGAGTCTGGCCATGGCTTTCTTCTGCATATCAGAATGCAAGTGTTGCTCTGTCAAATATGCCAAAGCTTTGTGGTCAGTGACAATCAGAAATTCTTGCCTCTGGAGATATGGCTTCCATCTCTCTACTGCCATGATTAAGGCCAAGAATTCTTTTTCATAAATAGACAAGCTCTTATGCTTCTCTGCTAAAGCTTTGCTGAGGAATGCAATGGGTTGTCCTTGCTGCATTAGAACAGCGCCAATGCCTTCTCCACAGGCATCTGTCTCAATTGTGAACTGTTTGTCAAAGTCAGGAAGTTTGAGGACTGGTGTTGTAATTATTGCAGCCTTTAGTTGCTCAAATGCTAATTGGGCTTGTGGTGACCATGTAAATTGCTTCATCCTTAGAATGTTTGTGAGAGGTTTGGCAATGATTCCATAATTCCTCACAAATTTCCTGTAATAACCAGTTAATCCAAGGAATGCCCTTAACTCCGTAAAAGTTGTAGGTTGGGGCCATTCCGCATAGAGGAGATCTTGCTAGGATCATTTGCTACCCCTTTGTCAGAGATGATGTGTCCCAAATACTCCAGCTCTGGCTTTGCAAAGGAACACTTTGACATTTTGAGATAGAGCTGATTCTGCTGCAGTTTCTGTAGGACTTGTCTGAGATGTTCATAGTGTTCTTCTATAGAGTTGCTGTAGATGAGGATATCATCCGGGGAACACCAAGGCAAATTTTATGAGGTAAGGTTGCAAGATTTGGTTCATCAAACATTGGAAAGTTGCAGGAGCATTAGTGAGGCCAAAGGGCATCACCTTAAACTGATAATGTCCCTCATGTGTTTTAAAAGCTGTCTTGCCTTCATCTTCTGGTACCATCCTTATCGATGATACCCCGACTTCATGTCTAACTTGGTAAAATACTTAGATCCCGACAATTCATCTAAGATCTCATCTATAATTGGCGGTGGGAACCTCGTTTTTTGATTGTGAGGTCATTCAATTTCCTATAGTCCCACGTAAAACGCCGGGTGCCATCCTTTTTTCTTCACTAAGAGAACTGGACTTGCAAATGGACCGTGGATCGTGAGTAATAAATCAGACTTGAGCGGCTCTGCAACTTGGGTTTCAATCTCTGTTTTGAGTTGAGGTGAATAATGATAAGGCCTAGCATTTACTGGTAAAGACCCAGGCACCAGTGGGATAGCATGATCATAGACCCTACTGGGTGGTAATGAGGTAGGAGTTTGGAATACCTCTTGATCTCGATCCGGGATCTCAAGTAATGCCGGTGAGGATTGGGTCTTGATTGAATGGTTGGGTTGGTTGCAATTGTTGGATTTGGTGTTACTATTGCAAAAGCCCAAGCTTCATTTCCTTTAGCGACATTACACGACTTTGTAGCCGATATTGGAGTAGCTTGTAGAGGGGTGGGTTTGACACCTTGTAATGTGATAGTCCGTCCCTTGTGTGGCAACCTGAATTGTTTTAGAGTGCCAATCAAAAACCATGGGATTATCTTTGTTGAAGCCAGTCATAACCCAAGATAGCATCATAGGGTGCCATGTCAAGAACTATCATATCATTACTCATTGTATGGCCCCTGAATGTACCATTGGAGGCCTTTGACTAGTGCGAGAGGTTGTCAACCAATTATCATCCGCTAATTTCACTTTCCTTGGTGTCATTGGTGCTGTGGGGATGTTTGCTAACTTGACAAAGTTAGAACTAACAAAGCTGTGTGAGCTTCGAGTCAATGAGGATCAACATCACCTTGTCCTGTACCACTCGGTTTTAAGCTTCAAAGAGTTTGGCGAATGCTGTACTAGAGATGGCATTCACGGACAAACCGACATAGTTCTTCCTGAAGAGCATCTTCCAGCGCCATATGGTTCAATTTGTTCTTTAGTAATTTTCGTTTTATCGAATCCAACTCATTTATCACCATAGCATTAGCTTGTGGCTTGTGTTTCTTTTGGGCAAACTTCATTGTGACCAGGGCTCATACTTATCCCCACAAGAGAAGCCTAATGTGATTGTTTGCTCTTTCAGTAATCCCCGAGTATGCGAGCCTATTATAGTTAGAAGCGGGTTCTTGAGTAATCGGCCTCGAGGTTTGTACTGTGGAGGTTTGATGTACTGCTGCCTAGAGTGTTTGGTCTTGGCTCTTTCCAGAGTTCTCTGCTGAACTTTAGCTATGACAAATGCTCTTTCTACTGTTGGAGGCATATGAGGTTCCACAGCAGCCCTGATGTCTTCTTTGAGGCCTTTAACATATGTTGTGGCAAAAAACAAATCATCATAGTGGCGGTTATGCATTGTAATGTTATCTTTGCAATGCTTGAAAGGCTTCAATATATTCCTCCACGTTCTCGCATTGTTTTAACTCAAAGTATTTCTGCAGAGCATGTCCGAAATCATCGGCACCAAATTTGTCTTGGACCACTTGACGTAACTTGAGCCATTTTGGCATAGAATGACCCCCGCTTGTATGATTGCCACCATTTGGCAGCATTTCCCTCCATGTGCATAGAAGCTGCTTGTACTCTCAGATTTTCCGGTATCTGATACATGTTGAAATAACTATTGCAGTTATCAAACCAAATGTTGGGGTCAGTCCCATCAAACTTAGGAAAGCGTATCTTGGGTAGGGTGTGATGTGGCAGTGTATCATCCCTGTGATAGTGTCTGCGGTGCCTTGGTGCTCTATGGCCTTCAGGCTTGAACTCAGGTTCCTTGCCTCCAAATTCATTTTCAAATGCAATGCTTGAAGCTTGAGATCTGGCAGATGAACTGCTAGACTGACTGAGGGATCCTTCTCTCTCAAATTGCTGCAAGGTTAGATTAGCCACGGCTTTCCCATTAGCTTTTACCTGTTTAGCTATGAAATTCTGATGGTCAACTGTATTCTTCAATTCCTTCTTGAGCTCGAGCTGGACTTGGCTGATGCCTGTCATTTGCTCAAACAACAAGTCAAACTGTCCCAGAATATGTTCATACAGGTTGGACTCTTCCTCCGATGTCTTCGACATGCTGTCGAGGACAAACTTGGTTTGGGGTGAAGGTTTTGGGGGTTTTGAGGGAGCCGTGATGAAAATGTGATGTAGCAAACGGTTTGGTATACACCTCCCCAACAAGTTGCTACACCCAGTTGCTGACTTTGCCTGAAGGTGTGGCACCACGTCGGTATTTTACACAGAGACTTGCCCTGCAACCCTTGTGAGTGGACACCTTCCCACCAACGCCACCGCTCAGATCACACAATCAAACGACTTAGGAGATTTTACACAGGGACACGGCCCTGCAACCCTTGTCGGCTATGTAATCTGGCTAATTGCAGAAGAGAGTTTGAAGAACACCGAACAAGTTCCGTGAACGGGATCCGGTGGACGGATTTATGGTAGCTTTAGCTGGTCATGTGCGGATTACTCAGACCACAATTCCTGCTAAAGTGAACCCTAGGAGCCTTTTGGATTCCACGTTCTAGAGGACCGAGGAAAGCGGAACAAAGTGCGGAATCGGGGTGGGGAAATCTGTCGAACACGAGATCCGCAAGCCGATTGGGTAGAAAAGGGGGTAAATCGGGGACGCAACCACTACGTGGAGTAGATAGGATGGCGTTACCACGGAGAAGGTGTAGCCGGTAGGTGGGAAGAGGCGTCGGCGAACTTGATGTAGTTGCTTGCCCGCCGCCGCTACGGATAACTAGCGAGGAATGGATCGCGAGGACCCGCGCCGCCGCCGAGGAGGGACTGGTCTTTGATACCACCTGTCGGGCCCCTTGGCCACCGGGCGATCGACACCAAGAGGCGTGAGGTAGGCGAGATGAATCGCGGGGCGACGAACAGCAGAGGAATCTTCCTCAGCTTGCTCGAGTTTTCATTCAATTCAAAAGCATGTCTTGCCCTCAGGCTTACATGGGTACTTAAACGAATGGCCTATGGCCCCACATGTCATACGTGAAATAGAGATGCGCTAAGCGCTTACACAAACCAAACGAAGAAACGTAAAGTACGCATACGCCTTCTGTGTTCACGTCTCCAGGGTCCTGACATATCCGAGCGAAGAAAGAACTATTTTGCTGCTGTAATCCTGTCCCAGATTTTACAACGATGACACACCTAGCTGCAAGATTACAAGCACTTTCAGATGAAAGAAATAGCAGCGGATCTGCCAACATATGAAAGAAAAAAAAAAAGGTAGTTATCTAATGGCAGCCGAACTGCATGCTGCATGAGCACCGCGTGTTCTGCGCTGGTGGCGGTGGATCTCCGCCGGCGCCGTTCTTCGTGAGCAGTCCGTCGTGACTCACCCCGCGTGTTCTGCGCTGGTGGCAGTTGCCGCCGGTTGCCGGCGCCGCCAGGGCGGGCTCCACCCGCCCAAGTCACATGCCGCGTCCGTGGCTCCGACCGCCCGATGACGCAGAGTCTGTCCGAGTCCGTCTGGGCACTGGCGAGGAGCCTCCGCCGCACGCCAAGACTGCGGATCGCGGGCGCCGCGAGCGCGAGCTCGGTCCGCCTGCCTCCGCCGCAAGCCCCGAGGCTGCCGGTCGCTGGCGCTGCCGCGGGAGTGGCTGCCTGCACAGCCTCCGTCGCGGATGAGACCGCCGGTCCGCCAACGCGCAGGTGGCGACGGGCCGCTCCGCCGTCGCGAGCTCCAGCGCCGCGAGAGTCGACGCGCGGCCCCGACGCGAGCGCAACCTGCAACTTCACCTTTACGCCGCGGCAACTCCACCTGCAACTCCACTGTAGGCCGGTGGAGCACCTGCCGGAGAGCTCCGCCTCACCGCTTCGCTGCGTGGTGCGGTGCCTGCCTGCGAGATCACGTGGGTGGGTGCGAGAAGGAATGACGGGAAGGAGGGAGGGAAATAATTATAGAGTATTTATTTACGGAAGGAGAGAACGGTGGTAATTAAAGGTGCGGTAATCACGTCTCAATAATTGACTATTTTTTATTACTTGTTTGCCATTTACATGCAAGTGCTGCTCATTTATTTGCATGCAGGTGCTGCTTGGTGGAGGCATCGCCGGCGTCTGGTGGCGCTCCGCCGGCGCGTTGCTTATTAAACAACACGTAGGCAGGAGAATAGTAGTTCTATATATATATATATATATATATATATATATATATATATATATATATATATCCCCTGGGTACTGAGTATTAATCAGTACCCGACACCCCCGCGCCAGCCGCGCGAGCGTCCCTTCGTGCCCTCGCCCGCACCCTGCTCCTGGCTGCCCTCGCGGCCCCACCACGTCGTCTGCAGCGCCACGAGCAGAGCGGCAGTCCGATCCCTCCCACTAATTTTTAATAGTCCGTGCGTTGACCAATTTTAATAGTCCGTGCGTTCATTCCCTTGTTCCGTCTGTAGAGTTGGCCTGTGAGGAGAGATCGATCGGCTGTGTTTGTCACGTGCACAACTGTTGCCATGGAACCTTTTTTTTTTTTCAATTTTTTTCACGTGACCAGGTTTTGCAATTGGTTTATTTTTCGTCTAAGTTTTTTTGTCATGTTTTCTTGTTTCTTTTTTTTCTAACGCAAATAGTTAGTCGGCTTTTTTTTTTTTTTTTTTTTTTTTTGCTAGATTGTCCGTCGGTTTACTATAGTTTCATGTTTTTAAAGTCTTCTTGTTTTGCGATTAATATTACATTATTACTTATTCACTTCTGTTCCCAAGGATTGGTGAAACTATAAAGTTCCTATACTCGCTGCAACTGATCCATGATAATTAAAATAGACTTTCCTTTTGCTTGACACAAATCTGCTACGGAATGGGTAAAAACTTGTAATAAGCACAACTTTTCAGCAAGATCAAGTACTCATAACAAATTACTGTACACTTTTCTAAAAAAACAAATTACTGTAAACTTTCTAAAGTGACAGCGCTGGTCATGAGCAGCACCATCGTCAGATGCTAATCACAGCTTTGTAAAATCACCTTGCTGATCACTACTTTCTAAAATGAGACTATTTCTAGACAGAATTAAAGAAATTTGTCTGAATCTTGTGAGCCTGAGTTCTCTGATGGAAAGGTAGGTAATGCAGCAGCGCAACCTTCATATCTTGCAACAAAAGTATTACTGATATAAACTGTGTATCTTCCATAATGAACCCTATTAGCTCGTCTTTGGGAAGAGTGGCACCTCATATAGACACGCAACCAGCTTGTGCTAGGACGCCTAGTCGCCTTTGAAGTCATGATTATGAGTATATCTAATAGTATTACATTCAATCTAGTATATCACATTTAAGATTTAACGGAGCATATCTAATAGTTTAGAGGTAGGCCACAGGTAGACCTACAATTGTGGTACTGAACTGAACTGAAAGCATCGATTCAACATAAGGTTCTTGCCTGCAAAAAAAAAACTATAAATTTGGCAATAGAAGTATAAGCAATGAATCGACAGCCTAGAATAAAATAGCATGATTCTCTACTGCACATGCTGGCTTATTTAGCGCAGCCTGGGAGCTCCGGCAGATTACTGTAAGATCAAAATATGGATGTATTCAGTCAACACAGATTTTCTTAGTGCAATGAAATAGCTGACCTTACATTGAATTGAAGACCGTGACATAAAAATTAAGAACATGGCAAAGAGAATGCTTAGACTTTCCTGGACTAAAAAAGTTATTCACCGTATAGTAGGTGACAAGAAATGAAATCAATAGAGCACATTTGACTGCTTGAAAATAGAAGACACCGGGAGCGGTTGCACGCCTGACATGCAAAGCATATTTTTGGACTAAAGCGGTTGCACGCCTGACATTCAAATATGCAAGGCCAACATATGGGCTGCACGCCTGACATGCAAAGCAAAATTCACAACTCTATAAAAAATACCAAGCCTGAGGTGCACGCCTGACATGCAAAGCAAAATTCACACCTCTATAAAAAACACCAAGCCTGAGGGATCGAACCCTGCTGCTCCAGCTATGCGCATTGGGTGTCCATGAGATACCCGCAAGGGCCGCAACCATATTTACTAAGGGTACAAAGGGAAAAATACGCTCTAATTAATCACTCCTTGGTATGCTAAATTATGTCCAAAACAAACTGATTTGTGAAAAGGAAGGGAGTAGAGAACCATTAAAATAAAGGAGATAAGTCCTACAAGATATTCACTAGGTAATTAAGAAAAATAGTGCAAACACAATTCAAATGGGAAATTGTTAACTAGGTAGAAATGAAATAACTCAATTTTCATAAGGGTAAAGAGCCCTGCTATGGAAAGTGGAGCTGTTTTCAGAGGTAGAATACAGTGCTTTTTCTTTATTTTCTTCGAAAGTGACTCTGTTTCATTAGTAATGCAGCTAGTTTAGTTGCTCAATTCAAAAGAGAAATTGTTGCCTAGGTAGAAATCAAAATAGAGAGCACAAACAACTGAACAGAATAACAGATTACTGTTGCAACTTGCAAAAAGATGTGAGAACGCAGATAAATGAATGGAACCTTTTTCCCGTCATCAAGTACCAAATTCTGCTACATCCCGATGCACGAAACAAGAAATTTGTAAGGAATCTCATGAATTCATTGTACAAAAAAAGAAGAAATTTCATGAACCCCGCTTGTCCGCCTTTGATGGTGCCACACCACCAACCAGGGAAGTGAATATTGGAACCTTGAGTATTAAAATGCAGTATGTCCATCTTTTGTAGGGTTATAATTACTTCGATAATGACATCTCCAAATTGAGCAAGACATTATACTAGTTTTAGGACTTCCATTCTTTTTCTATAATTATTTGAGATAAATTAGGCCTGCAATAGCTGCATATCACAATGCTCAGTGATCATTAAAGTTAATTTCATAAGCACTCGGGCAGTTCAACATGGCTTGTATTGTTAAACAGAGAACTGAGATACATCACTAATCACCTCATTTGGATCCTACCTAAGTGGTAGGCTGTGAGGATACATGCCGGTAATTGGTTTATGAAAAAGTGGCAAAGAAAAGGAAAAGAAGATTAGAGAACTGGACAAGTGAACAGGTCTCACAAATGTTGACTGAAAATAAAAAAAAACGAGTAAGATGCATAAGTGACAGGTAAGAAAAATATCAGGCAAAAAGGTCCCTTGCGGTACTCTGCATTTCATGCAACAAGTAAAAAGATAGAAAATTACCCGGAAGAACTGATCATAGATTGATTTTAGTGGCAGATGAGATCATGCAATGTTCTTTGCAGCACTGCTGTGCTGGTTTGCACGAGAACAATGTAAGGAACAAAATTAAATACAAAAGTTGCTATGTGCATATATACTTTAAAAAACACATGACCTAAAAATACCTCAACTTGCACCTTCGTGCAAATAGATTCCAGATTCATGAGCAAAAGATCAGAATCAGACAATCCTCTTTAGGGTCTTGGATCTACACACGATCGGGGAAAGTCATATTGCAAATCAATCATTAATCCCCATTCCCAATAGTAAAAGGGACCAAAATTGGGGCATACAATGTTCAGAATCTTGAGATTAAAAAAAATAGATATATTCCTTAAGCTAAAGATTCAGTTCAATTGCAGGAATTGTGGTTAAGAAAATTAATTTATGTTTGTTCACCAGAAACTTGATCTAGCAAGCACAAGAGGCAATACCATTCAGCTATTGCTCATAATGACACACCACTGATTAAGTAATTTTTCAAAAGTGAAAATATGGGTTCTACAAGAAATAATTAATACTAATAGAAATCAAATGCACGATAGTTTCTTAGGTGAGTGTCTCCTTACGCGTAATATATGTATGTGCATGCTAGAGGTCTGGAGGGTACCGAGATGCATCTGCACTCACTAGAATGGCTAAAGGTCTAGAGATTCAGAAAGGCTACAAAAGTACAGCTGTTGACAAAAGGCCTTGCTATTGACAAAAAAAATACAAAGAAGGAAAGAACTGAATCCAGTATCCATATTTCACAGATCACAACTAAAGGCCTTGCTATTGACAAAAAAAAAAAGGGCCACGCACATGGGGACTGACCTGCAGAATATTCACAGCATCGGCGAGGTAGTAGAAGGGATTACTGCCATGCTTGTCCACCTCGGCAAGGCATATGTATTAGAATACAATTGGCATGTGATCTATAAGAAGACAAAAAAAAAAAAACGAATTGTTACATGCAAGGGAGGGGCGGATGCTGCCCCAACCAGATATACGTGCAGTAGGGGAAAAAAAATCCATGGATCACAAATTCATAACCTTCAAGCTTCTAGTATATGAAACAGACAGCACAACATCATGCCACAACTCCCTTGGAAGGTCCAACTAGTAAAACAATTTGTGGTTTCAGAAATAAATATGGTTCATCTCTGGGGACAATTATTGTTGGAAACTTGGAAAAAAGATATTTGAAATCATGTTTCGTTGAAGGACTAAGCAATGTCAACAAAATTTGTGAGAAGAGAAAGCTAAGATCAAACAAGAACATCCATGACCACATAAAGTAAAATTTTTATCAGGTGGCCAAATTTTTAGCAACAATCTTTTTAGCACTACCCTTGCTAGAAAAAAAATATTTCTGAATATTTTTGCAGCAGGTTCAATATATAAATGAAGGCCATGTTTCCATTTATATGCAATAATCCTAATTGAAATGCATATATATTCTACAGGAACAATCATCTAAAGCCAGATGAACGTTTCAATGAACTTTGGTTTGATTCTAGAAACATATAGTATTCTGATTAATGCTACTGGTTGGGAATTATAGCACCATATCCTTCCCCACGAGTATCTGAAACCTGCATTGAACCAGCATTATTGGCAGCCCAAGGCAAACTCGTCTTGCTGCAATTGAACCACAATTGTTTATGCAGATTAATCAACGTTTCACCTGATGCAGATTAATCAAAGTTTCCTCAGCAATCAGTGCACACCAAGCCGTGATGCCACATCTCCTGCAGCCCCAACAATCAGAATAAGAATATAATTTTTAATACAAACTAAAACGTTCAAGAGGCTAATACAGAACAAAATCGAGAAACAAATATTAGCCAGCTGCGTACTCTGTTCCATAGATGCTGAACAAATCGATCATGGTGGAGCGATCTCATGGTGGATCCAGCATCGGGTCTCCTAGGAGTGTTGTGCGGACCTGCTAGGGGCCACGCCTCGTGCTGCGGCGACGCCGGAGAAGAGAGGCCGCGGCGCGGATGCAAGCACGGTTGTCGCTGATGTCGAGGTGCTGCTGCTCGTAGAGCCTCTTCTCCGGCGCCTCCCGCGTTGGCCGCGGCGGGCGGGCGCGCACGCGCTTGCGGCCGCCGCCCGGCAGGTGAGTCCGCCCCCGCCCAACCCTTGGCGCACCGGATCCACAGCCGCGACCGGCCTAGACCCCGTGCGAGGCCCTACATCGAGCCCACGCCGCCTTTCTTGGATGCGGAGGTGGCGGGCTTACTCGCCGCGGGTAACGCCGCGCGACGCGATGTGGATCCGCTGCGGGCCGACCGGGAGGGGAGGGAGGCGTCATCAAGGGGTGGGAGGCCGGCCACCGGGATGGAGTGGAGGGACGCCGCCGCCGACGGAGCGAGCACTTGCCGCTCGATGCATCTGCGGGGGGATCCGCCACAAGATAGCGGGGAGGGCCGCCGAGAACGCCGGGCACAACATTGGTCGGCCAGGGCGGTCCGGGACGGGCGGCCGAACGGTCGAACGGAAGGAGGGGAAAGAGCGCACGGGGTGAGGGAAATAGAAACCGCAGAGCAATCGTGGGTGCGTGGGGGAGCTTCGGAGCAGCTCGAGCTGGTTGGAACCGTCGGGGGAGACGGGGGGAGTGAGAAACAGGCGAGCATTCGTGTCTCGCCCGTGGGTTCGTCGGGCTCGGTGATTTAGACTCGGGTAGTGAATATTAAACACTACCCGGGTAATATATAGAATACCTCTATATATATATATATATATATATATATATATATATATATATAGGGCTGCACTAATTAGTCCTCGGAGACCCGATTATATATATATACTAGAAATGGTCGCGGCGTTGCCGCTTATGGCTAGTAGACCTGTGATATTTTTCTTTGGAAGTTATTATTTGTTGTGAAATGGTTTCGTTAACTATGTAGGCTTTGTTCCATATGTGTAGTTAAAATAATTGTATAAGATTAATGTGGTTCGATAAGAAATTTTTTATATATATGTGTCATGGTTTGTAGCAATTGTTGTACTTGTTGTATATTTTGGAGAGTTTGTCATTGTGAAGGCATTATTTTATTTATATGTTGTTTTGGGGTTTGAAATGGTAATATTTTTTTATTTTATTTTTCATTGAGAGTTAGGGTGATTGGATGAGTATGGTTGTTAATTATGCGTCGGTGTAATTGTCGCCATGTTATATTTTATATTTATTATTGGAATGGAGCTATCACATTTTTTTGGAGGAAAGAGGCTAAAAGTATTTATTAAGTAGCCGAAAGTTTAATGTGATGATATTTTATCATGATGACTTTCGAATAAGCTGGATTTCCTATTCTATGTTTTTAATTTGATTTTCATATGTACCCATAAAAAACATAGGAGTAGCTATACTGACAAAAACTTCCAATTAAAATATGTTCTATTTTGGATTCACTTTGCATAGAATTATTTATGAGGATTTCAACAAAATTTGATTTTTATTTTATGATTTTTCTTTAATTTACTATGCATTTTTGTATTGTTACAATTTTTTTTCGTGTAAAAAAAGAATAGATAAGACAAAACGAGTTGGGCCAATTTTGGCCCATTAAGGTAAGCAGGCCCGAGTAGGGAGGGAGGCCGGCCTTGGCTGTGGTGCGATTTGAAAAAAACTTCGAGGGCTTGCCCGTTAAATTTCTGTGGAGAAGCCGTGGATTTGCGGGTTGATTTCGTATAACCGAGGGCTTTTTGCAAAATGACCGGGGCTCGCCCGATCCGAGCCGGCCCATCCGCCGATCGGACGGCCGAGGGCAGCCAGCGGCGTGGCCACGCTGGCTGGCCCTCTTTTGTTGCGTGAATCGTATAAGAGAGATATATATATAGGGCTGCACTAATTAGTCCTCACGGGGACTGATTATTATTCAGTCCCCGAGCCCCCTCGCCAGGTCTAGTCCGCAGCAGCCCGAGCGTCACTCCAGCGCACCCGCCCGTCCGCACGAGGCCATGTCTGCCAGCACGATTCAAATAAACCGGTACCAAGTCGCCAGGCTGGTTTCCAAGCCGCTTTTTTCAACTTTCAACCGATTTTCCTTTTCATATTTTTCCCGCTTGGTTGTATCCAAGACTCTTTTTTTTTGTGGATTGATTTTTTTCCCGCCCGTAACACTCGCATGGCAGGTTTCTCAAGCAGTCTTTTTTTTGTAAAGTGACCACATTATTGCCTGGCCGGTTTTATTGTTGTCCAAAGTAATTTATATATCTATACGTCTTAGATTTTCTTAGCATGGAAATCGACTTTGGGTGGCCACTTGGTTGACACAAGTTTGTCATAATCTGCAGTTTGAAATCAAATATATTGAGCACAATTATTTTCCTCCACGGACAGACCGTATTTCATTTTTCATTACTTGGACACATACCCACTAAGTGGTATGTAAAAAAAAAAAATCACGCCTGGTCTATAAACATGCACCCAACCCTGTTTACATGTACATTACTAGAAACAAGTTGTGAGGCCACGGCTACCTAAAGGTACAACACTAATCGAAGCATAAGCATTTGTGGTCAGTAGGCAACACATCTATCCGTAAGAGAGCCAGCTCCACATCTGTCTGTCACAGACCTTCGTCCTGTTTAAGCCACAAAGGAAAATGTGAGTGGTTTGCGGTCTAATGT
Organism: Hyparrhenia diplandra; assembly: GCA_015847255.1. NCBI lineage: Eukaryota > Viridiplantae > Streptophyta > Magnoliopsida > Poales > Poaceae > Hyparrhenia > Hyparrhenia diplandra. The sequence continues at coordinate 122,453 of JADLZK010003252.1, forward strand.
GAAAATCACCACATAATAGCTCAATCGAGCATATGAGCAGTGTTGCTGATGGAGTGCATATGAAGTCGACATCTCCCACCAGTGAAAGGCTAACTAAAATGACTAAAAACAGACATAACCAGTGTTAATGATTTGGATGCTACAACATGCACTTGTGACTTTTCTATATAAAGGTGCTGATAAAAATGGCCTTCTAGGGAGCTTGTGCCTCTCTCTTCTTGATTTCAGCTTCTACAATTTGATGAAATGATGAAAAAGAATTCTAGATGATAAATTTAACAAACGTGAGTATGAATAAATCACTTTAAATTGGCTAAGCCTTTGCTTATATTGGCCAGCTGACCAGCTCCTTGTGTCTTTAGACTATGGCACTGACAGTTTATGAAGATACACTGAGAAGACAGAAATCAAGTGATGACTAATTAATGCAAAGCAACAATGCGATTGGTAGCAACGATTTTGGAATAGTGCCAACTCTGAATGGTGAATTTGCCCCAGGTTGGCTGTAGCAAAAAATGATCAGAAAGCAGGGGAAAACATAATATATATTTTAACTCAAACATGAACCATGACAAATTATCACGTTTCCGACTGGCATTAAATAAATGGTAGTACATATCATCAAGTGCTGATGAGGCCATTATTATTGTATGAACACGAAGAACATGAACCTGAGCTATTATTGTTATATTAGCAGGATCATAATGTATAGGACTAGAAAAGTATGAACACGAACAGTGGCGGAACTGAGGGGCTGGCAGGGGCCATGGCCCCCTCAATGCTGGAAAAAAAATTTAGTACCCTTTGTAATTAGCAGAATATATTGGCCACTTCTTTGAACTATATTCTCATATTTTCTATTTTATGTATTGCTACTGCATGCGTAATTAATTATTAAATTGTCATAGTCATGACTAACTAGTATATATTTGAAATATAGCGACAAATTGTTAGATTTTTGAACCGGTAAACATTTTGCGTGGAGGGCTGGCCCCCTCTAAAATTTATCTCCAGTTCCCGCCACTGAACACGAAGAACAAATGTTGAATAAACCTTCATTTGAAGAACTATAGGGCTCGCTGAAGTCCCCGAGCCTATTTGATGTAGGTGACATTCAGATGACAGAGCTTATGATTGCCTTCCAAGTGCACCAGCAGGTTGCCTAATGAACAGCAGTAGCGAATGTTCATGTTGACTTGTTTTTAATGAAGAAATGACTAATTGAACAACTGGAAAAGAAAAAAAAAAAAAATCCATATGGTCCTTGTGCCCTAGCAAAAACTGTTGTATGCCTGGCAAATTGCAAGTTCAGAAACACAAACAACTTAGTACATGTATGCTACAAAATTGTAAAAAATACTAAATTTGGATTGCAAAAATACTTATATGTACTTCATGGATGATGGATCAATGATCCAAGGTTTTTAGACAGGTCTATTCAGCTGCTGCAAATAATTTTATCACACTTTTATCACTAGTGAAAGATTTTCTCACAACTTATCAATAAAATCAACACAGCCCAGTCCCAGGTCCACTCGATGTGGAACAAGAACCCAAATGAATTCATTTATGGTAGTCTTTGACCAACCCCAACATATCAATAGTTGATTCACGAACTGCAATAGTTGCCAACAGGGCAATCACTTTGAGTGAGGCGGATATGTTCAATGATGCAGTAGAAGTTTGCTTCATCATAATTACCATGGTGTCTGGTGCAAATGATGAAAAAACATGGAGCCACCAAGCAAAATCTCAATTTGTCAAATATGAATTTAGTCTAAAACATATGTCATGGGGGTATGAGCACTTCTATTTAGGGCAAAAATATTGAGCCAGTCGAAAAACACTTGTTTGTTTGATTCAAGTTCCTTTCAGATGCACATTTCAACCACAATTACTTTTCAAGAATCCTGGGGTTACTTTCTAAAAGTGCAGCTCAATCCTTTGCTGATAGGGCAAATATTATATCATGTGTCAATAAGTCTAAACAGAAACAAAATACAGGCTGCTAAAAAATAGGCTAAGATCACATGTGATGTGTATCATCAAATCTGGATGAAAAAAGGCTATTGAATCAGCCAAAATCAGCCACAAATGGATAGCATTTTGAGTGGAAAGTACAAAGGGTTATTTTCTAAAATTTAATCCCATGGAGCATAATTCTTCAAAATATGAATAAATAGTGCGCTATTCACCCTTCTACTGAATAAATACTGAATATGTACATGGCAAAAGGTCTGTATCTAACATAACGAAGTGAATGATCCATAGAAACTTCAATTGTTTTCAATAAAGATCAAACAATTGTGCTTCCCAGAATTATATCTAAAATAAGGCATATGAGAGTACGACACCAGCCTTAGCGTTACACTGCACCTCTACCAGAACAGGGGAAACAAAGCTCATGAAATCTAAAACAAGTACTGATTAAGTAGCAAGAAACTTGGGAGGCATCCATGGTATATGTAATACATGATGTGGAAAATGGCATGGGTGATGTTGTCTTAGGTGGACTCTTGAATCTGATCGTCTTGGTTCTTACTCTGTTTTCTATAATATTTGTGACATTGTTTCCTCAATAAAATAAACTCACACCAATTATTATTCTGATTTCATTGGCTACCCAAGTGAGTACTATTTCAAGTAAGCTGGCTAGATTAATTAGCAAAAAAAATCTAGATATGCACCTTTTTTTGCATCAACAGCAGCGACCACCTTTTCTACAAACATTGTTCAAGTAAATGACAGTGAACTCTATTGCAAGAATAGACTTTTTAAGTTACATAGCCCCCAATTGCAAATAAAAAAAAAAAGTCATTCTTGAATGTCACGCGATCAGCAAGAACCACAAAAGTTACTATAAAACAGTCTACCCCTCTGTCATCATTCTCTGACCTGCATGCTCAGAAACTAGAAAATGTGTGTGTCTATGATAATGTAGTAAAAGCACAGATACATTGGTTTATCTAGAACATATCAATTACCTGGTGAGAGTTGATTGTCCATCATCTCAGATATTAAAACTGTAATTGGTAGACCTTGATCAATGCCTGCCACCTGCAAATGAAATTCAGTAAAAAAAAACACTTTACAAAAAATATTCTTAGCCTGAAATGCATACCCATCCAAGATGTTCCAGAACAAGGTCCTCGTCAGATAATTCTTTGAGGATCTTGGCTGCTTTAATAGCGGCAATTTCCTCGCCAGACCTTTTAGTAGCCAAAGTTCCAGAAGAACCATTCCCAGACAGATCCTTCAACAAACCTATATGCTATAATTCTTTGCCAGTATACACCATAGAGAAAGAGCTTTTTGAGCACATTCCTTGACTGCCGTACAAGAAAGTAATTGTCCGTAAATGTCCAGATTCATCCAAAAGGTATTCTAGTTCATCCTGTACCACACATCAGGCAGCTTTCTTAGTGTTCATTCGAATGTGATTAAAATATTAAGATGAGACTATTGTGCTCTGTCAATTCAAATATTTTAACATACAAAAGCACATCGGATGCAGATGTCTAAAGGGCATGAACATACCACGATACAGCTATTCTGAGATGATGAAAGCTTCTCCATGTCATCAACAAGATGAAGTGCTCCCATCTCTGGAGAAGTTGAATTCTTCATCCGTGATGCACAAAGGTACCTAGATTCATTCAGCATTAAGATATTTGCAGTTAGAGGTGACTTCCCAGTGATTCACAATGAATATAACCCGTGCATATACCATACCTGATAATATTTCTGATTGCTAGTTTCAAAAGATCAGCTCTACTTGGTCGATTTGAAAGAAAATCTTCATCCACAACTGTATCCACACCTGCCTTTTTAGAAACAATGCCTGTTGAATGGCTACCTCCATCATCAATAACTTCTTCAAGGGGCTTAGGGAGTGGATGCAAACCCCAATACTGCTTTCTTGGCACCTAATGGATATCAATGCTAATGGTTACTATTTGAAACAAGTAGCTACATGTATGAGAAGATAGTTTGGTTTATCCGTAGCTTATAATCAGTAGGCACGGACATAGGGGTTACCACAAGCATTAATATGCAGCAAGGCATTATGTTCAGACAAAGTTTGTGTCATGAACCATATTATTTTTTAAAGCCTAGAGTTCCAGAACATTTGGAATGATGAAAAAGGTATATTGATCTGAACTCATTTTCCCATATACCTTGTTTATCATTCGCCACACACAAAAAAAAAAAAAATCAAACCACAAGCTCTATTTAATTTCAGTCATAAAGAAACATCTGTTCATCACAAAAACCTTGTGGCCAAAATTATTTTGATCCACAAAATATCTTTGTTCAAACAAGTAATAAACAACACACAATGTTTTGAGTCTTGGATACACAAACCATTCATGTGGCCATATATGTTCTTAACCATATAAATTCATTTTTCAAATCACATTGATTTGTGAGTTCAATCCACAAATACTTGTGCCCAATTTGTTTCTTAACATAGAAGTTTAGTTGTCAAACCACAAATATAGATTACATCCCAAGCAGTACGCTGATGAATAGGTAAAACTCAAGCATCATTAAAAAAGGTATAACTAGGCTGACTACTAAATAAAAAAATATACAGAATTTGAAGCTTAAACCGACAACACAACTTGAAGTGCAGGCTTGCTTTGTAGTCGTTGCTGAGCTAAGAACTAAAAAACAGATTTCTAGCATACTAAAATTCATGTCGGTATTGCTCACCACACCACAAAGCCGTGCACCTGGAATTAACTGCCTGTGGTTAAGAAAAATAATTTATGCTTGTTCACTAGAAACTTGATCTAACTAGCACAAGAGGCAATGCATATCGACTATTGCGCATAATGACACACCACACTGATTAGTAATTTTTCAAATGTGAAAATATCTGTTCTACCAAAAATAATAATTGGGAATCTAATGCACGATAGTTTCTTAGGTGAGTATCTCTTTAGCAGAACGTTGTAATACTTCATTTGAAAGATCAATTCAGGACGTTCCATTTACGGAGCATGGAGAAAGTTCGATATACATGAATGATCAATTCAGGAACTATTTCATTTGAAAGAAAAATGTGAGTTTAAACGTTGTGATGGGGATGACAACATAGAAATCCAATGGCACAACATTGCAGTTCAAGCTTCACAAACTAGTAGAACAGCGATAATTGTGCTACATTGTTACAAAGGTATTTGTCCCCACTTTCAGGCCATGGCATGTAATACTAAAATTTAGAATAATGGGAGAGATACCTAGTACCAACTAACAGATGGCCATACAAGATGGAATGGCGTACTGAAAAGCAGATATGCTGATAACTTGTGAACTTGTTTTCTAATCAGGCACTATAATACTAGAACCAATCTGGTACTGTTAAAAACTCATTCTTGAACCAGCTACGTGAGAGAACTCAATATAGTAACATTCACACAAACACAGAGCATCCAAGAGACTTGCTATTTACTACCATATAATCTAATTTGGATAATTCAAGACTGAAATCTGATTTGTGTCATACAGGCTACACATATGATATATGCTGGATAGATTATCAGTAAGGACATATATGTTTAATAAATCATCATTGCAATATGTGTAGCCATGCGACACAAATGCACCTAAATGAAACAATCACACGGAGAAAAGATATACCAACAATGATTATGTTAGACAATTTATCTAGAAATATAAAATCATGCTTTAAGTGACATAGCTACACATCAAATTTGGAGAAAATTACATGAGACCCTAACTAGCTCGCACTTGATATAGGGCATGTAAAGGGAGGGCAGGACGAACTAGCACTGCTGGATGCTACATCCACTCACGGCACAGGAAAATCAAAACAAACAAGGAGTGAAAGGAAAAATCGGGAAGCGGATTCAAAGGGGAAGGAAAGAAACAGAATATGTGTGTGGATCGGAAGGAGGTGCAATATGTGGATCGATAGGACATACAATAAATAAATCTACAGGAAGACAGAACGAGGCGTGTTGGGTCGGAGCGCGCTCGGGTCTGGACCGGATCGGTGATTTTGGGCTCGGTGACTGATTATTAATCAGTCCCCAGGTAATATATAGAATACCTATATATGTATATATGTATATATGTGTGTGTGTATATATATATATATATATTTGTTGAGAATAAAACAGTGTAGTCGAAACAAAATGCAACAAACAATTAGTTGCTGATTTGGATGACAAGGTGTTTTTGTTTACTTTATGAAAATGGTTTATAGTGCTTGTCAGCGTAATCCTAGCTTTTAATGTACCGTTCTCTGCTATTTTAATATGAACACCATCAACTCATTCCTTACGCAAGCTGTGCTTTCTGTATGGTAAAAAATTATGCATCTGGACATGCCAAGATGTCTTATAATTTGGAGTATAGATGACAAACAGAGAAACTCCTGACCTTCAGATTTTGCTGCCCTTTCTTCTTTATTCCTTTCAGTTTTGCTTGGAGACGAGATTGTTAACTTTTTCTCTTTGGATTAGCTACAATCATTGAGTTTTCAATGCAGTATAATCAATGATGAATAATTAACGAAATCATTTGAGTTTTTAATGCAGTAATCATTGTGATTAGTGCCCAACAGCCAAGTGTTTCTTCTTACCTCAATCTGTACTACATAGTCATTGATTCCTACGAAACTATTTGTCTATGGCAGGCAGTCGCCAATGAGGTACTTGATGTTGTCTAGATGAAATAACTAATCACCGTAAGGGACCTCAGCAAATCAGAATAGGAAAAGTACTTCCACAATAGTTAACAATGTGATGAGACTTGTTTAACTCCAATAATTGCTGTTACGTGGTCGAACCCGTGCAGATCCTATGTACATTATCATCCTTTGGTCTTGATTCATTCATTATACTTTAACTGGTTGTCAGCACGCAGCGTAGAGCGAATGAACTGACTCGATATCGTGGTTGGCTCCGACGAGTGAATCCAATTGTTCATATAGGTGCTAACTGCTAAGACAAATTGGGGGGCCTTACATACTGCACCTATAACAACTTGACGAAGAACACATTAATCTGCAGCCTGCGGGCCTTTCTATCATATGGAATAGAACTTGTTAGAGCAACTCCAAGAGTTTGTGATCCTATGATTTAGCCATTATCTAAAATAGAAAACTTGCTAAAACAATAGAGTCCTACAACAACCTATCTAAAATTTTCCGTGCACAATCATATTTACCTCTTGCATGGCACCGATGCGCATCTGCCATGCACGGGACCTAGGCTCCTGGCCAATCAGCGCCGCGAGAATCCGGGCGGCGGCGTGATGGAAAGCGGCGCCATCTAGCTATATTTACCCACAAGAAAGCCGGGATAGACGGCTAAACTCAACTGCATTTTAGGACATGTTTGGTAGAGCTCCAGCTATGGAGTTGCTGCTCCACCACAGAGCAGCTCTAGCTGATTTGAGATCTGAAAAGCGTTTGGTACAGCTTTAGTTTTTTTTTTTATGTGTCACTAACATCTTAGGCCTGCAAGTCAGAATAAGAAAAAAAAGAAAAAAAAATCACATCTACATGGTCACCGTCCCAATCTTCGGTAAAGATGGAGGAGATATTCTCCACGACCACGACATGTTGCAGGGCTGCTGGACTCTAGTACGAGAGACGACGGACTGCAGCAAGCATCGATTGCGGCGTCCTGCTTTGGAAGGGCGTCCTCCACCGCTGCGTCAAGGAGGCGCTGCTGCTCCACCCGGTGACCCCGATAAGCCTCCGTTCTTGCGAGGGCGGCACCGAGTACGATGTACCCGGGAGCGCATCTTTGGCGAGCCCAGTGGTGGTGAATAATCTGCTCGAGGGCATCTATAGGGCCTGGCGTGTTCGACCCGGATTGCCCGCGCCGCCGGGGAGAGAGAGGACAGGGGTCATCGGCGACCTCACCTACACCTCCTTCGGCGCGAGAGCGGGGACGGAGCGGAGCGGACGCGAGGAAGGAGAGGAAATAAAACGAATCGGTCATTTTCCACTAATGGGTAATTTCTTCCAACTCCACCAAATCCAAGGATCTGGGGGCAGCTCCCTTGTTTTTTGGAGCAGATCTGCAAGGTGGAGTTGGCGGAGCTAAAACTGTTTGGCAAAAAAATCTTGGAGCGGAGTTGATTTTGAGGATCTGGAGCTACGTGTCTTGTTTGTTTTTTTTTCCACAACGGTAAAACCGAATTTCATTACTTAGAGCAACGAAATTACAAAGTTTAGTACAAAACCTTTAGGCAAAATAAAGGTAAAGATAAAACCTTCCCAGCTTTGCTCACACAGGGAGCCAAAGGTGAGAGGTGCAAGACCTGAACGGCTCTGAGAACAAAACGTCTACTAAGAGTTCAAAGCCTGTTATGACTGAAACTAGCAAAAGGAAACGCAAGGACTAGTCCTGTAAAACCACCACAGCGCAGCATATGTGATTGCTCTTCACCCATGGAAGGGAACGAGTTGCATCTCCTGGTCCGCCATCGGCTGTGTCTGCATATGGAAACACAGGGCCGTTGTCTTGATCACTTCAGTACCTTGGATTACCTGTTCCTTCAGATCATCATGAAGTAGACCTGCCTAATATGTAAGATAGGAACACATTAAACAGACAATCTCGGTAGGGAGACTTCTCTTTTTTCTCAAAGCAAACAAGATTTCTCATTCTCCAAATTGCCCAGAAAAAACAGCAGCTAGCCCTATGGCATGCATATCCTGAGCTCTGTGTAAAATTGTGTCTGCCCATCCCCAGAATTGAACGAGATTAGAGGGTCTATAATTAATACCAAAAGAATGAGCTAAAAGACTCGAATGTATTTGGCAGAAGGGCATTCAAAAAACAAGTGATGAATGCTTTCATTATCATTGCGTAGAAAGGCACATCTGGGGGAACCATTCCATTTTCTTTTAATAAGATTCTCCTTAGTGAGAATGGCATTATTAGTGATCAGCCACATAAAAATTTTAATTTTGAGAGGAAGTTTGGCTTTCAGATCCTCTTGTTCTTAGCACCATACTCATGTCCGCTAAGATGTTTGTAAACAGATTTGACCGAAAACAAACCAGATTTCTCCCACTCCCATTTTGGCTTATCTCTTTCATCACTTGTGTTGCATCTGAAGATAATATCATATAATCTTCTTAATTGATTTTGTAAATCCCCTCATAGAGCCATCTTCTAAAGGAGAGCCTACAATTTTTATTTTTGATATTAGCAAGCCTGACAAATTTTGCTCATTATTGACTTCATACAAATCGGGAATTTGTGCGCCAAGGAGACCATTCAATCCATTTGTCATGCCAAAAGCTAGTGTTCCTCCCATCACTCACATTCTTGTTCTCCCCTTTAGATATATATGTCTAACCTTGAGGAGATCATTCCAAACAGGTGAATTCTTCTAGTTCATGGAAGCTAAGGCCACCATTCCCCTTTTCAAATATTTCTTGTTAATTATGTCATTCCGGATGCCTTTGCCATGCTTAACTTTTCACCACCATTTACAAAAAGAAGGCTTATATTCATTCTTCTTAGATTCTTAATGCCCAATCCCACTTTGCCCTTACACTTGGTAATTATGGACCATTTCACAAGGTGATATTTCCTCTTAACATTGCCACCTTGCCAAAAGAAACACCTCCTAGCTTTGTCTATTTTGTGTATAACTGACAAAGGCAGCAGAAACATAGACATAACATATATTGGAAGGTTACTTAGGCAAGAATTAATGAGAGTTAGCCTTCCTCCAAAACTTAAGGCACTGCCTTTCCAACCATCTAGTCTCTTAAAAATCTTCTCACAAATATGTATCCAGTCAGCCACATGTAATCCGGAGCCAGCAACTTGGGGACTCTAAGATATTTCATTGGCCAGTTACCAATAGCACAATTGAACATATTTGAATATTCCAGGTTTTTCACATCATCTTGGCTGATCATCATAACCTCACTCTTAGAGAAATTGATTTTAAGCCCAGACATGTTTTCATAGATATACAACAGCCATTTCAGATTAGTTGCCTATTCTTTATTATCACGGATACATAGGACAAGTATCATCAGCATATTGGAGTATTGCCACTCCTTTATCTATGTATTCAGGTACTAGTCCTTTAATCATATCATTTCTTTGAGCCATGTTGACCATTTTTGCTAGTGCATCAGCAGCTATATTGAACAGGAAAGGAGATAGGGGATCCCCCTGCCTCACTCCTCTTTTGGATTTAAAATAACTTCCAACTTTATTATTGACCTTGACACTAACGGTGCCAGTACTCATCACCATATGTATCCATTTACACCACTTTTCCCCAAAGCCTCTTTGTTTCATACATTCAAAAGAAAATTCAGTTAAGCTTGTCATAAGCTTTCTCGAAATCTAGTTTCATAAGCTGTGAGATTGAGCTGGCCATAGACATGTTCTTTGGCATGGGACATACGAGGCAATTTTTTTTTAGTGTGCAGATAGCACCTCCTCAAATCCGCCTATGGTGGGGTCGAACTCTGGCCGGCAGGGTGCAAAGCGTACAAATGGAACCAACTGGTATGACATTCTTATAATACAGTTCATCCTATATAATGAAGTATTTTAGTCAAGAATACGTTATCATCTCGCGAAGGCTCTTTATCTCTTCTGGAACAAACGCTGTCCGTAACGTCAAGATCAGATTAGAACTTTGTTGTGCTTTTACATTTGGACTGGATGATCCGCTATTATGAAACTAACCACAATTGTCTTATCGGGTTGATTGTTTGGATCTTTCACTTTGGAGGAATTGAAGTCTACTTAGTAAACTAGCCTTGGCTTAAAATTTAATTGACATTCCACAACTTTCCAAAGTTTAGATGTAAGCTTATCTTAAATTCATACTATGTGTGATGGAAATTGATTCTAATATTCCATAGATCACTATGCTGTGTTTTTACTATGCAACTCACGTTGTTAGACTCCTACAGTAGAAATACAAACGCATAAGTATCTCACTCGTATGGTCAACAGTAGTAGTATATAAATATATTTTGCATACAACCATATTAGCTTAATTGATTTGTGCGTAAATTATAGTAATTAGTAGAATGGATTTCAATTCCAAAGATCGAGGCCTAAAGGAGAATCCACATCTAACGCAAGTAGTGATAGTCCCAGCCAACTCGGTGATATTGCTTGCTTCATTTTCGTATAAATGAGTAAATTTCATAGGCAGTCCTTGAATTTGTCCCAGCGTCTTCGAGGTACGTTTCGAATTCAAAAAAAAAAAAAAAAAAAAAAAAAAAAAAACCGGTCCCATCGTGCTTGGATTTCCTATCAAATTATTCATATTCAATCAATAAACTTAAAAACACGATAAGATATTGAATGTAGAATTAGCTGTACTATTATGATTAAAAGTCACTAATATACTTACGTGCCATGTTTGCTGCAAGCCTGAAAAGAGAAATAGAAGAAAGCTTATACTTCTCTAAGTATATGCTCTGTTTGAACGCAAGCAAAAGATCAAAAGCGATAAGCCGATAAGCTAGAAGCATCACACAGTCATAAATTGGGGATTCGGGGGAATAAAGAGCGATTCCGTACTTCAGTATCGAGAGTATCGCGGCGTCAAAGGCCATATAATAAATGGAGAGCGAAGCATTCCGATCATCGCCCTGTCATTGTGATTACGGATCCTCCAATGAATCGGGCGATAGGAGAGGGGCCTCGGCCGTTCGCTTTGAAGCGGCTTGGGTGGAGGATGAAGGGTGTGCTGCAATCGTGGAGAATGCTTGGAAAACTTCGATGGAGGCGAGGGGAGAAAAGGTGGCTGGTGCGCTCCAAAATGTTGGAAGGGAGCTAGGTGATTGGGGAAGAATGTGCTGGGGGTTAGAGAAGAGCATAAAAAGAACAAGGAGATCTTTAGAGGAGTGTAGGCGAAGAGTGGTGTCCGATGAGTCGGTGCGGAGAGAGAGGAGATGTTGAAATTTAAATTAGAAAAGTTGGAGGAAAAAAAGAATGTGTATTGGCGACAAAGGGCGAAGGCGCATTGGCTTGAGAAGGGTGATCGGAATACTAGATTCTTTCACCAATATGCTTCAGAGAGGAAAGCGTAAAAGTAGAATAAATAGACTTGTGAGAGATGATGGGGTGATGGTAGAAGATGAAGGAGGAATAAAAAACTTGATTTCTAATTATTATTCAAGCTTGTTTACAGCCACAGCAGGTAACCGGCTGGAGGAGCTTATGGTGCATATATCGTCCAAGGTGTCGGGCGAGATGAATTCCAGCCTGCTGAAACCATTTACTGTGGAAGAAGTTAAGGCGGGTTTGGATGCAATTGGTGATCTTAAAGCCCCTGGAGTTGATGGGTTGACCTCGCTCTTTTACAAGAAGTATTGGGGGACGGTGGGTGACGATGTCACTAGAGAGGTGCTGCATTTTTTTGAATGGAGGTGAGCTGCCACAGGATTGGAATAAAACTGTCATAGTATTGATTCCAAAGGTCCCAAACCCCCAAAGTCTGAAGGACCTGCGGCCCATCAGTCTATGCAACGTTGTGTACAAGGTGGTGTCCAAAGTGTTGGCTGGTCGGCTCAAATTTATTCTCCCGGAGATCATTTCCCAAAACCAGAGTGCGTTCATTCCTGGGCGCCTGATTACTGACAATGTCTTAGTTGCATATGAGTTAACTCATTACCTTCAGAACAAGCGGAGTGGAGATGCCAGCTTTGCCGCACTCAAGCTAGATATGAGCAAGGCGTATGACAGGGTGGAGTGGCACTTTCTTAGGCGTATGATGGAGAAGTTGGGTTTTGATCAGAGGTGGGTTAACCTGATCATGCAGTGTGTGACAACAGTGTCATACAAGATCAAAGTCAATGGCGATCTTACTGAAGAAATAATACCATCAAGGGGCCTACGTCAGGGGGATCCTCTCTCCCCCTATCTGTTTCTGATATGCGCTGAAGGATTTTCGGAATTGCTCAATGGAGCAGAAAGAGAAGGTAAAATAGAGGGTGTCACTATATGTGCAGGAGCCCCGAGTATCACTCATCTCTTGTTCGCAGATGATTCTTTGCTACTCCTTAAAGTTAATGATGGGAATGCAAGTTATCTGCGACATGTGCTGCAGCTATACGAGGAATGTTCGGGGCAAATGATCAACAAGGATAAGTCATCCATCCAGTTTAGTAAGAATTGTGATGCTTCTAGCAAGGCTGTTTTTATGAGTGCTTTAAATTTAACACAAGAAGCCAAGTCAGATAGATATCTGGGGCTTCCGGTGTACATGGGCAGATCGCGGAGTAAAATGTTTGCTTATTTGAAGGATAGAGTGTGGAAAAGAATCAATGGTTGGATGGAGAAGTTGCTCTCGAGAGCGGGTAAAGAAACACTGATTAAGGCAATTGCTCAAGCTATCCCAAGTTATGCAATGTCGTGCTTTGACCTCACCAAGACACTTTTGCGATGAGATCAGTGCCATGATTTGTCGGTTCTGGTGGGCGCAACAAGATAATGAAGAAGAAGGTACATTGGCTGTCATGGCCAACTTTAGCCAGCCGTAAGGAGAAAGGGGGCTGGGTTATCGCGATCTGCATTTGTTTAATCTTGCAATGCTTGAGGCAAAGTTGGAGGTTGATCCAGAGTCCGGACTCACTATGTGCCAGGCTGTTGAAAGCCAAATATTTCCCTAGTGGCGATCTGTGGTCAGCTAGAGAGGGGCCCGGCATTTCGTATACATGGCGTAGCTTATTGAGAGGACTCCGGGCTATGGAGAAGGGGATTATCTGGCGCATTGGTGATGGCTCGTTGGTCCGTATTTGGGAGGATCCATGGTTACCTTCTGGTGACTCCCGGCGCCCTATAACCCCAAGAGGTAATACTATCCTATCAAAAGTTTCTGAACTGATTGATCCGAGTACTGGTACGTGGGATGAAGAGCTGGTGAAAGATGTTTTTTGGGCCGAGGATGCAGCTATCATCTTGACAATCCCGGTACATGTTGACCAAGAAGATGTGGTAGCCTGGCACTTTGATAAGAAGGGTATGTTCTCTGTCAAATCTGCTTACCATGTTCTAGAAGATGATAAGGAGAGAAGCAGCTGTACTCAGAAGGGTCAGTCCTCGGTCCAACACTCTTGTAATCGTGGCTCAGTGTGGAAGAAGATTTGGAAGATCCCAGGACCACCAAAGATCAAGCATCATATTTGGAGAATGGCTCATAACAGTCTACCTGTCAAGATGAAAATAAAAAGCAAAGGCATTGCACTGGATACGCGTTGTCCAGTGTGTGCGAGATATGATGAAGATGGTGCTCATTGTTTTCTGAAGTGCAAAGAAGTGAGAAGGTGCTGGAGAGCTCTTGGCCTAGAAACCATCAGAGTAAAACTGTCCTCCATACTCTCGGCCACAGAGTTAGTCACTGAAATTCTGAATTTGAAGAAGGATATCCAATTCTTGATTTGTGCTCTGATGTGGAACTGGTGGGCTGCAAGAAACAAAGTTAATGCTGGTGAATTAATGCCCTCGTGCTCTGATATTGTGTATTCAGTGTTAAGCCTGGCTAGGAGCGTCCTTCAAAAAGAAATTGCATGTGAGATGGAAAGATCAATGGCCAACAAGTCTCAAAGTTGGCTGCCCCCGGAAGGTGACTGTCTGAAGATTAACGTTGATGGCAGCTTCATCCCTGGGAGCAAACATGGCGCTTGGGGCTTTGTGATACGTGATCATGAGGGTGAAGCAGTGGTGGCAGGTGCAGGAAGTCTCGGGCCTGTACATGATGCACTCATGGCGGAGGCAATGGCCTGTCAGCATGGAGTTGCTGTCGCTGCACACCTTGGTATTTCCAGAGTTGTACTTGAAACTGATTCACTTCAGCTGAAGGAAGCAGTAACCTCGCAGGAGTATGATCTCTCGGTGCATGGGTCTCTCTTCAAGGAGATTAGGGAGGCTTCTCAAGATAATTTTAGTTCTATATGCTTTTGTAAGATTCATAGATCTTGTAATTCTTGTGCTCATGATTTATCTTCTTTGGGTATGAGTTGGGACCGGGTCAATTCCATGTCTGGTTCGACCCCCTCCCGAATTTGTAAGAGACCTTTGTGCTCGCGATTATCTTTGAGTACCAATTAATCAACAGCATGGCATAATGCCGTGTGTGGATTCAAAAAGGCCACGGCGATTGTTGACGAAACGGCGCTGCAGCAAAGACGCCTTGAAGTTGGAACTTGGAAGGTCAGATGGACTACGACTATGGAGTATGCAGGGTGATTTTTTTAAAAAGTAAAATGTACCGAGGTCCATTAATAGCGGTGTCCCAAAGCGTTAAACTAGGTATCTGGCCAACAAACTTATGTACGGTTCACTCCAGATCTAAAGGCCAAAACCAGCTCGGTTTTGCTGACATGGCGGGTTCACCGCGGACTCGACCAGCCCAGACGGTCACATAGGTACATTAACTTTTGGTGGCCTATAATCTAAATGACTGTGTTGGGCGGCCCAGTCCCGCGGTGGACTTGGTCACGTCGGCAAAACCGGGCTAGTTTTTTCCTTGGGACCTAGAGCGAACCGGTATGCATGTTTGCTGGGTAAATACCTGATTTCATAGTTGTTGGATCTATTTGGGACACCACTGCAAGTTAATGGGCTACGGTGCATTTTACTCTTTTTTAATTACATAGTACAATACTGAGGCCACGACGCAGAGATGCACTCACCCTTATGAACACATGTATGTAAACTCTAATCCTATGAACACCTCTAAAGGACTGAGCCGGTAGATCTAGAGATTTCCAAAATCACCGCGAAGCGCCTCATTGTCGGCGGGAACACCACTTAAAGCATAATGCTGATAAATTCTGGAATAAACCTAGAAAAATAATGTGACGGTACTAAGGATGGCAGCGGGTCGGATTCGGAGCTGGTCGGCGTCCGCGGACCTGAACCCGAAACCCAACAAGAGAACCCGAACCCGCCCCGAAACCTGTTACGGGTGAAAATCTAACCCCGGCCCCGAACCCGCTGGGTCCCCGAAACCTGTGACATGTACAACAATTTTGCCATAGTTTCAGACTTTCAGTGCTAAAACACGCACTCAAGAACCAAAAGCATAGGTTGTCAAGCGCTGAACTGTTCTGATAACAAAAGCTCAAGGTCATTACTTGTTACGTTGTCCATGAACAGTAATAAATTTTGAACAATCCAGACCAATGGCCCAAGGTGAGTGCACGTATATATTGCACAAGCACTAAAGTACGGAACTGATAATAAGCAAACAAGTGCTGAAATGCACGTATATTATTATGAACTGATAACAAGGTGAGTGCACGTATATATATATTACGAACTGATAACAAACACACAAGTGCTGAAGTGCACATGCACAGGCACACTGAACTGGACTGTTATTATATAATATAAAGAGTTTTAAAGCCAGCCTTAATCTTCATTCCATGCGACCGTGTCATCATGATCAGATTCAGACATCAGTCATCAATGACCGTGGAATCTGGTGCATCCTACAAAGTAAATATAGAGAGAATAGATCATTATTGAACTAAATGGGCCAGCAGTCAACACTTGGGCCAAATTTTTTACTCGTCACCTGCATATTCGGGTCCCCGACTGGCACCCGCAGGTGATATCTAAAACCGAAACCGCCCGCCCGTTTCAGGTCTCCAAACCCGCAAACCTGCGGGGCCAAAACAGCACCCGCCCCTGCGGGTCTAAAACCAGCGGGTTTCGGGTCCAAACCCGACCCGCTGCCATCCTTAGACGGTACCATATGGCTGACGACGCAAGTATGCGACTAGGTTCGAGCTGAGCAAGTAAGCAGGGTATTAGTTGTCATGGTTGTGCATTGGAACCAGGCATTGCAGCAGAGGCAATGATGCCCATGGGGAGCGAACAAGCGACATCTCGTCCTATCCCCGTCTACGCCATGGCTACAACAGTGGTTGTGTTATTGGTCAAAAGTCAGAGTATCCTCTTCTGCACATGGTTGTGGCAAACGACCGAGCTACGCCTCCTCATGCCTTCTACGCCATATGGGGCATGGCTGCGGCGGCAACAGCGCGAGAGACTAAGGCACTGAGTGATTGGCAAGCTACAAAATATAGTGAAAATCAAACCTAAACCAAAGAAACTGAAACCGAAATCGTCTGTTCCTTTCATTTCCATGCACCCGATTGGTTTGCGGTCACCGAAAACCAAAGTTTGCTTGTACCAAATAAAGCCATTTTACTGAATTTTAAAATTTTGACAGCCTTTGGTAAATTGCTTGTAATTTTTATCACGGAAAATGTTATTTCATCAAATTAAATAATCATAAGGCTATATAACTAGTTGATGCATTCATGACACTATACTGTTTCTTTTTTGCTTAGATAATTTTTTTTTTTGAGAAAAATTTGGTTGTTTTTTGTTGCGTTCTTAATTTCTGTCATGGAAAAAATTAATCTTTTTTTTTTTTGAGAAGAATGCCCCAATCGTTTGTGCCTGTGTAGCACGCATTTTCGGCCCCAGAATCTTTTTGATAACCTGAGTCGGCCCATCTCTTTGATCTTGTATCACGGCCGAGCCTGCGCTTAGGCCTGGTCATCTAAAAAGAAGATATAGCCCGCGAGTCTTGCTGCTCTCTTGTCCACTATAGGCCATAATAAAAGGTCCACACCCTTTTCAATTATTATTACTACTAGCAACCGTTCATGCATTGCAACGGGGACCTAATGCGTACAAGAATCCAACTCATAAAGCGCGGGTTATGAGTCCGGATCACCTATAAGATATGTAGGATACAAATATATGAGTTACGACATGATTATATAATTAAAGTTTATTAAAACATTTAAAATTTATATATGGTACTAAAATTTTAGCGTTAATCCACTATATAGATTTTTAGTTCAAATTTTAGCATTTTATAAAGGCCTCCACGACCACAAGCCACTCCTCACAACCCACCACCAATGCACTGTCCCTTCTCTCTCCAGCATCTCCTCATCTCGGCTCTCTTCAACTCTGATCGGCATTGGGTTTTGATTTGCCTGGGGATACAAGGCCTCGACACTTACCGTTGTGCGCTCTTTCCGAACATTGTTTTTCTTCGATTCAGGCCAGGCCAGGATCCAAGGCTCCAAAAGGCCTTGGCACTTGTCGTTGCACGCTCTTTTGTTCTCTTGTTCCCCTATTCAACACACATAAAGCCATGGCTGGCCCAGAGGACATCTGCAAGACTTGGGCATTCGATGTCAGAACGAGCGCTGACTCGAGCTCTCTAACTCGCTCTCTTGATTATGGATCAAAGCTCAATTACGTCTCCTTCCAACTCAGGATCACTCGAGCTCTACAAGTGGCCCTCTCGGTCATGGTTCAAGCCCAATTACCTCTCCTCCCAACCTTGATCACATACTATAGTGTCGCTATTTCAGCCAGGTTCTACATTGTTTGAAAATTAAGATACTAATAATTAATACATACTCCGTATATAGAACATCAAGTTGAGCGTCTTTTTATAGAAAACCAACCAATACGTACTCATATTACAATAGTGTCTTTTGAGCCTAAACGCTACTTGGCCACAAAGGCCCAACGTATCGAGGATTGGGTCTCCCAACTCTTTGAGACACGGAAGAAGAGACGTAGGGCGAGGTGAAAGAAAATAGGATGAAATTTTGCCATAAATTTTCCTGTTTTATTAATAGGTAAAAGATGGTTATTGTGGGGGATCGATATTTGGAACACCCATAGAAGAGCTCCCAACTTCATTTGTCAACAAGCAAACGCAGCGACTCCGGGTCTCGATCGCACGAGAGGCGTCACAAGACAAAGGCGTTCCACCAGCGGCGCCGAAGCCTCCACCACACATGAGCTCTCAAGCGCGCAGGCGAGCCTCCTCCTCGCTTCGAGCCCCCATACACGAGCTCCCGGTCGAAGGTCCATCTTTCGCTCCGTTCGAGCTCTCCATAACGAGCTCCCCGTCTTCATCGCTCGACCTCGTCCGGGGACCTTTTTCGCCTCGCTCGAGCTCTCCATAGCGAGCCCCTACGGCGGCGACCGCGATGAAGCTCATCTGCCTGCCTTCCGGAGAAGCCTGCGGGTACGGGGAGTTGGTCAACTACTCACGACAAGCTCAACAACTCTCGGCGACCACCTTTGTAGCCCGCGGGAGCTAGGGAAAGAAAAAGCTGTCGGCGATCACCTCGCCATGCCCCGTCGACTCCAACAACTCCGCCCGCGAGTGCGGGGCGGGTACATACGGGTGCGCCCTCCCCATCCGCGGTATGGGCACGCCATGCCGAGAAGGCGTCTTCCAACTACGATTAGAGGCGAGGCGGCGCGACCACCGCCCAAACCATGATTCCAGCGTCTGGCGATGACCAATTTCAACACCCGAAGCGCTGTTGGCGGTCATTATCTACCTATTTTATACTGTCAACACCTGCATAAAACATTCATGCTTATATACCAAACTTAGTGATAGGGCTTGAAACTAATTCATTCCACGAGTTTTGGTATTTTAAAGTGCAATGCAGGATTCTCAATTTATCATCATGAAAAAGTATCTTATATGGCAAAAGCGGAGTACACCATCGCGGAGCCGTACCGATCAAAATAGATATATTACTTGATATATTTTGGACTCCTGGATGGAAAAGATATGGTACAAACAAAGAATCACATGAAATGAGGATCCATACGTGAATAGTACCATGCACAAAGGCGGCACGATTGTGTGGGCAGCTGGCCCGGCCTGTCGGCCCGAGGCACCGTCTTGCCGCCTAGCCACTCCAGTGACGGCGGCGTGCATGCCACATCCCCCGCCAGAGCCGCGGCTCGCGGCTGGAAGAGCAAAGAAGGCCGGCTCGTGGAGCCCCACCGCCCCACCGCGGGGCGCAGCCCCACGGCGGACGAGAAAGCGCGGCAGCGCGGCGGCTGCCAAACGCCAGCTAACGAGACCCGCCCACGTGGCCAAACCGCTGTCCCCACCCGCGGATCGCGAGCGGCCAGCCGTTGCCGCCCGCTTCGGCCGGCCCGCCCGACACGATGGCGGCGCGAGGTGCTCCCCCGGCGGTTGCAGCCCAGGCGCGGTTGGACGCGTGAACGGCGATTCGGCCGCCCGCGCCCACGGATTACCTTCGAAATGGCAAGCGGCGTCTGATCCGCCCGGTTTAGCTCGGTTCGAGGCCTTCACGGCGGTTCTTCGCCGTTTTCGCCACCATTCACAAGGAAACTTTGTTGCCGACCTGTGAAGGGACGGTTGCATGCGATGGAGGCGCCGGGGAAAAGTTGCCTTGTATTAGCCTTGCCTCTCCCCCTTTCTCCTATAAATAGAGGCCATTCTCTTCATTCTTTCACACACCATTCCAAGGAAGAGTCTCTCCCTCTCCTCTAAGAGAGCTCTCCCCTCTACTCTACCCCTTCACTCCAATGGGCTTAGGCCCTCATTAGTAGTAGAGAGATTGGCGGAGGAGATGTGAAGGGGCTGCGCGGGAAGTGCGGACTTGTCGGTGTCTCCCAACCTTGTACCTCGGTGGATTCATGCTTGGCTCCTTAGCGGGATCTTGGCTAAGTAAGCTTCCACGATTCGATAATCTTTATTGTCTTTTGTTTATCCACGATTTATCTACTTGTTTGCGGGATTGATAGTCGTTCCTTCGGGGGCGGTGCTCTAGTAGAAGGACCCATGAGACGGGTAAGCCTTGTTAACACGCTAGAGTGATAATCACTAGTGTAGGCGTGGTATGCGGGCTGGGGTTGCCTATCTTTTGTGGCGCATCCACGGTTGAGGGGTAGGCGGCTTGGTCGTGACAAGCCTTGTCCGTCCCTTGAAATCCCCCACGTTAGGGTCTTGGCGCGGTGCTAATTGCGGACTCTACCCGGTTGGGGCTTGAGGCGGTGCCGAAGTGAACAAGTAGCTCGAGGCTGGCTAACCATAGACATTAAAGGTGTAGGGATCCTTCTCACTAATCCTCCCCATCTTTGGTCTTGTGTGTCCTTGGGCGAACTAGTTAGGAGAGAGTACATCCGTTCCCTGTGGAAAATCACGATACCACGAATACTTCGGGTGAAAGCTACAACGGCGATTCCGTGCGGCTTGCGGATTTATCGTGATGCGTTAAGCGTCAACAAGCGCTCGGGAGCTCGAAGGGAGCTCTTGCCCGCGTAGTGAGCTCACACAGGAGCTCTTTTACGCATCTATCTCCCGTACATGTGTTCTTGTTTCATCAAGTCCTCGGCCCGAGGGGAGCTTCGTGAGCCTCGCCCCCTTGCGACTATAAAGGGGAGGCCGCCCACGGGTTGAGGCAGGTTCAACACCCGGTTCATAACACTCACACACACACCCACTTTCGATATTGGCACTAGCCTCAATCACGAGACTTGGGAGCCCTCTCCCTCTCTCGATTCGCTTGTACTAGCCCGGTATGAGCGTTTGAGCTCGGATAGTGATCACCTTTGGACTAGGGAAGCGATCTTGCCCCGAACCAAAGTATAAATCTTGTGTCATTGTCTCTAGAGCTAGGCCATCGGAGACACGCATTAGCCATACATTCTTTGTGGCGATGGTATTGAACCCACGGCGGTTGGCGCCCGGTAGGGGAGCGCTAGTGACGATCCTCACTCCGATGGCTTCTTCCGCTTGCCCGACTTTAGGAGCACCCGTGCTGCGCCGGGACCATCGACTTCACCCGCACCCGCCGGGCGGCCCGCCTGAGCCGTCTTCACCCGCCCGATCGCGGCGCGAGGGCGTGTCCGGCCGCCTCCGCGGTATTTGCCGACTGCGTGCCGGCAAGCGTGGGGACGGAGCCGACTTCGCCCCAAGGCCCCATCCATGTGGGCGGCGGATCGCTTTTCGCCCCGATCATGACCTCCGAACATCCTAGGGCGAGCCCACTGGGCGCTCGCTCAGTGGACGTGACTTTCATCGCTAACGCCGCCCCGCGGCCGGAGAGGACGCGGGCTGGCGTCGACTAGTTCCCGGCAAATGCCTACGCCAGATGTACCTCGACGTTTTGGCGGTCGACGGCTCGCAGACCGTGATCTCCCGAGCTCGAGCCGCCCTCGACCAGATGATGACGATGGATGATCTGCTCCCGCCAGTGCTACATATTGCCACACCCCGAGAGGCGGTAGAAGAGCGACCCTCGAGCGGCGCCTCGAGCACACGCCCTCGGGAACTCCGCCCAGGCCGTCAAGGAAGCCCCGGCCGACAGCGTCAAGGCTCGGCTGACGAGCTCGAAGAACTCGAGCGCTCACGGCTCCAAGCGCGAAAGCCCTCCTCGCTGGCGAGGGAAAGAGCGGCAATCGCGAAACGCGAGCTCGAGCTCGCGGCGTCCATGATCCGCATCAGCGGGGACGAGGTCCCCAAGCGGCTCCCACCGGTGTTTGGGAGGCGTCCCGAACTGGCGGCGGCCGCTTGCACTGCGCCCGTTGCCCGGCCCCCGAGAGCCCGAGCCGCGAGGACCCTACGAGCGGCTCAAGAGGCTCCTAGCGAGAAGCGCGGTCCGGCGGCGACGAGCTCGGCGTCGCATCGGTTCGCGGTGAGGAGCACGAGGCCTTCCTCTCACCCCGAGGTCCACGCGCGCCCGTGGTCGTAGAACCGCCGACGCCGCGGGACACCATCAACGCTCGGCAAAGGCGAGGCTCGAGCCGACAAAACGCCCCCGAGGCGATGACAAGCACCGCCCGGCACCGCCTCGCGCACCTACAGCAAGCGGCCTTGGCGGTCGCTACAATGAAAGAAGATAAGAGTCGTAGCCCCACGCCGGGCGCCGCCGCGAGCCGTCTCCAAAACGGATCGCCCGCGCCTTGAGCTCGAGCGGGGGAGGCGGCGTTGGCTCGTGCATCCCACACGCCCGTTTCTTCGCTTTCCGGGCTCCGACCTCGATGCGAAGTACAGCGGGAAACCAATCTGCCACGTGGCTCGAAGACTACCGTCTCGGCCAAGCCGGCCGGGAGGCGCCCGGCAAAGCGACTACTTCATCATCCGCAACCTCCACTCTACCTTGCGAGATTCAAGCGCGTCGTGGCCGAGCACCTCCCGGGCGCCATCCGCAACCTGGAGGACTTGCGCGACGTCTTCGTTGGCAACTTCGGGGGGCACCTACACGGGCCACACCACGTGGGACTGCGAGGCAGCAGCGAAAAAAGGGGAGAGCTTGCGACTACATCGAGGCGCTTCTCCAAGCTGCAACAACCTCTCCGAGGCCTCCGACTCCGAGATCATCACCGCCTTCACCTTCGGCACCACCTGCGAGCACGATCCGCGACTCGGCGTCCGAAGCCCGGACGTGAAAAGAGCTCCTCGACCTCGCCACACGCCACGCCGAGGAGAGGCCGCCGTCTCATTTATCGCGGGCAAGGGTAGGCCTAAGGGCGATGACAAAGGAAGCCGGGGCTCGAGCTCCCGCAAGAGGAAGAACAAGAAGAACAAAGCGCCCCGACGACAACGGCAGCGAGTTCGTAGCCGTGGTGGACAAAGCGCAAGGCGGCGGCAAGGGCGGTAAGGCATTCGTCCCCAAGCACGCCGACAAGATGCTCGAGGAGCCGTGCCCGCACCACGAGGGGCGGTCAAGCACAAGATGAAGAATTTGCCGTCTCATGAAGAAACATATAATGGGGCGCGCTGGCGGGGTGGAGACAAGGGCGGCGGCGACAAAGGCTGCAAAGTCGGCTCCCTACGAGAGTTCGACGGCGACATCTACATCGAGGGGCGGCGCCCGTCAACATAGTCTTCGGGGAGCTCCGGCCACGAGTCAAGCGCCGGCAAAAGCTCACCGCCGCGAGGTCCTCTTCACCGAACTGCGACACCCGCCTACCTCAAGTGGTCGAGCTCGGCGATCACATTCGACAAGGCGGACCATCCACCGACACATCCGTGCGGGGAGGTACCCGCTTCGTCGTCAACCCCATCGCCGGTACCAGCGCCTCGGCAAGGTGCTAATGGGCCGGAAGGTAGCGGCCTCAACCTCCTCTACATCCACGCGCTCCAAGCCCTTGGCATCCCCAAGGCACGACTCCGCCCCTCGCGGCGGAACCAATCCATGGCGTGGTCCGGGGAAGCGAATGGTCCTTTCGGGCGGATCGATCTCCCGTGACCTTCGGCACCGGACAACTTCCGTAAGGAGGTCCTCACGTTCGAGGTGCTCCGTTCAAGAACGCCTACCACGCGCTGTTGGGGCGGCCGTGCTCGCGAAGTTCATGGCCGTCCCCAACCACCTACCTCCAAGCTCAAGATCCCCGGGGCGGGGGTCATCACCATCGACTCCACCTTCGAGCACGCCGAGGCTGCGGTCGCCGCCCGTCCGCACGTCAATGCGGCAATCGAGATCGAGGAGATGCTGCCGAAGATGACGGTTGGGCCAACGCCAGGACTCCCGAGCTCAAGAAGATGGCAGCACGAGGGCTCACCGTCGAACTCGAAGGTGGCGGCGCACGAGCTCTTCCGCCCGAGCTCGAGAGGTCACGGGCACGTTCGGGCCCGGAAGGAGGCCAAAGGAGGTCACGGTCGACAAGGATGGGCGCACCTTCTCGTGGAGTGCCGACCTCACTCCCAAATAGGAAAGCGAGCTGTCGACTTCCTCCGTAGCGAACCTCGATATATTGGCGTGGAAGGCCTCGAACATGCGGGCATACGGTGGGGAAGCCCGGCACTCATGCTATCAAACCCGACTCTCGGCGGTGAAGCAAAGGCTCGAGCGTTTTGGCGACGATCGACGCCGGGCAATCGCCGAGGAGATAGATAAGCTCTTAGCCACTAGGTTTATCAAGGAGGTGTATCATCCCGGCGGATAGCCAAACACGTACTAGTTAAGAAGAAGAATGGGAAATGAAGAATGTCGTTGACTACGGGTCTCAACAAGGCATGCCCGAAGGATCCGTTTCCTTTGCACGCATCGATCAAATTGTTGACTCCACCCTCGGTGCGAGACACTCTGTTTTTCGGCGCCTACTCCGGCTACCACGGTCGCGATGAGCGAGCTCGATCATTTCGCCACCTCCTTCATCACCCGTTTGGCGCGTGCATTGCGTAACAATGCCCTTTAGTTTGAAAAAGCCGCGCCACCTTCCAAAGGTGCATGCGAAAGTCTTCAAAAAGCTCCTCGAAAGCTCGTAGAAGCATACGTCGGCGACATCGTTGTCAAGACCAAACGCTTCGAAAAAGAGCTCATCACGACCTCGAAAAGGTCTTCGCCAAACTCCGTGAGTTTGGGGTCAAGCTCAACCTAAAAAGTGCATTTTTGGGTCCTCGAGGGAAGTTGCTTGGCTTCATCGTCTCCGAACGGCATCGAAGCCAACCCGAAAATCGCAGCCATTACGAGCATGGGGCGATTAAAAGCGTCAAGAATGCGTCGCGGCGACTCACGGGATGTCTAGCGCGCTAAGTCGTTTCATATTTCGACTTCGGGGCGAAGCCTCCGGCTCTACAAGTTCTTTGAAGAAACCCGGCGCTTTGCACGGGTAGCCCGAAGCCCGGCCTCTCGACTCGGCTGAAGCAACTCGCCAAC
Source organism: Hyparrhenia diplandra (assembly GCA_015847255.1). Taxonomy (NCBI): domain Eukaryota; kingdom Viridiplantae; phylum Streptophyta; class Magnoliopsida; order Poales; family Poaceae; genus Hyparrhenia; species Hyparrhenia diplandra. The sequence continues at coordinate 147,915 of JADLZK010003252.1, forward strand.
CGCCCGTGCTCGTCGCACCTACGCCCAACGAAGCGATCCTCCTCTACAACTTGGCCACCTCGAAGGTGGTGAGCCTTGCGCTTCGTTGTCGAGAGAGTGGAGGGAGGGCACGCGCTCAAAATCACGGCACCCGGTGTATTTCATCGGTGAAGTCCTCACCGACACCAAAACTCAATACACGCAGCTCAGAACTTCGTTAACGCTCTGGCGATCACCCGGCGCATGGCTTCCGGACACTACTTCAACTCCCACCCGGTCAAGGTCGTCTCCAAGTACCCCCTTGGCGAGGTCATCGTAACCCGAGGTTACGGGCCGCATGGCCAAGTGGGCTATTGAGCTCATGGGGGCCCGACATCACCTATGCCCCCGAGCGCCATAAAATCGCGCTACGGCTGACTTCATTGCATGAGTGGACCGAGGTCGGCGGCCGCCCGGGCGAGGCGACATCGAGTCTTGGGCCGTGTGCCGGCGAGGTCCGTGAAGAAATATGGCGCCGGCGTCGGTCGTCATCATTTCCCCAAATAAGGTGCGCATGAGTACTTTCGATTCGCCTACACTTCCCGCATCAACAAGCGTGGGCGAGTATGAGGCTTCGGTGAATGAAAAACTGGCATCGCCAAGACGCAGCTTGGCGTCCGCACCTCGGTCAGGGCGATTCGGGCTGCGTAAAGAACCAAGTCATGAAGGAAGTCATTGCGTCAACCAAGATGATCGCGTACCACCGAGAAGGTCCGCGGAGCTCGAGGAACACTTCCATTTTGGAGGTCAACCACGTCCATCGCCACCTCAACAACGACTCCGGCGTCCTCGCCAAGCCGCGCCGGACCGCTGCCGATCCCACCGGTGTCTTCATGCGAAGCCGCACAAGCCACGATACGGCTCAGGGCGGGGCGCGGCGACGACGCGCGACGCAACTCGATTTGCCGACGCTACGGAGTTCGGACCCCATGGAGGTAGACGCTCTCACAAGATCGAAGCCGCTTCAACACGAGCTTGCTTAGTCTGCGAGCTCAGTCAGACTAGCTGGGCTGGGCTCGGGGCCAGGGTCAAACTCCGACCGCGACGGCTCGGGCCCGTTAGGCGGGTCCCTCTCTATGATGGTTTATTGAAGGCAAGCTTCCCCCGGGCAAGAAGAGTCAAGACGCCTACCGCGGAGAGCCAAATCTTTTGTCCTCGTCGGAGAACTCTACCGGGCGAACCTCGGGCGTCCTCCGGTATTTGCATCGGCGAGCAAGGAGAGGAGCTCATCAAGGAGATCCACCGCCGTGAGAATGCAATGGCCACCATCGCGGCCCACGAGCTCGTTGGGGAAAGCGTTCGTCAAGGCTTCTCTTTGGCCACCACCGTCGCAGACGCCATTCGAGTCGTCCGACACTCACGAGGATGCGATTCGCCGCCCTGCTGCACGCACCTCGGCTTGATCCCTCGGGCGATCCCCCTCACGGCCGCTTCGGCGGTCACGGGGGCTCGTTTATGGTGGGACCCTTCAAGAAGGACCGTCGGGGGGCTACACGCACCTCCGCCGCCATCGATAAATTCTCCAAGTGGATCGAGGTCATGCCCATCAGCGGTGCCGGGAGAGGCTGTCAAGTTCTTCAGGCATATCCACCCCGGTTTAGGGTCGAACTCCATCATCACCGGACAATGGCGCGAACCGTGGGAGAAGTCTTCATCGGCCGGGTGCGGCGACCACGGCATCCAGCGTCGACCACGGCCTCCGTCGGCCACCCGAGAACCAGCGGGCAAGTAGAAAAACCCAGCGGCATGATCACCGAGGCGTAAAATTAAGCGCATCTTCAAGAGGCTCGAAATCATTTCGTCGGTGGCTCGCCGAGCTCCCCTCGGTGTTAGTATGGAGTCTTCGCACAACGCCAAAGCGAGCCCGCGGCGGGGATGCGGATTCTTCTTCGTCTTCGGATCGAGCCGTGCTCCCCCACCAACCTGGTATGGCTCGCCCCGCGTCCGGGCCTTCGCGAGCACAACAACCAAAAGCTGGCGCTTTCGAAGCCCAGCCAAATCCTCAACTCAATGGCTTCGAGACGCCGCCCTCATCCACTCGCCAAGTACTGCGGCCCATGAAGCGCTACCACGACCGCCCCGTCAAGGGATGAGCTTTTCGACATCGGCGACTTCGTCTGCGCCCGAGTCGAGCTTCGAAGGACAAGCATAAGCTCGGCGCCATGGGAAGGTCCCTTCACCATCGACCAAGTCTTTGGGCGGGCATATACAAGCTCAAAGACCACCAAAGGCGAGTCCTCAGAAGCGCATGGAACATCGAGCAGCTCATTAAGCTTTTACCCCTAAATGTATTTCAAAATATTTGTAGCCACAAGAGCTCAATAAAAGCACAAATTCGATGCAAAAAATATGTGCAAGCATTTGAATTCTTTCCTTAGCTCGCTTGAGCAGCGGTGGCCTTCGCCCGGCAAAGACCGCCCTTGCTCGGGGGCTAGGAGGCGGGAGTGCACACCCGTTTTTTAACACACCGTTTTTCGCCAAAACCTACGGGCTCGAGCTCGGCGGCGAGCTCGAACTCCGCGAACTTCGCACCCTCTCTTCTTAACTTTCGAGCGATGTTTCAAAGCGACCAAGTCATGAGCTCATCGCTTTAAAGCATGGCGCGGCGCCTAACGACCTCCGCGCCCCCTCGCGGCCCGGCGGGAATGGCCCGCCATCCGACTTTGAAACATGAGCTCACAAAAGGTCAAAGTAGAGATAGAGTGCGATAAAGAGGAAAAGCGATTCCCATTTAAAGCGCCATACGAGTTTTTACATTTTGCCTCAACTATGAGGACATAAGATCACGGCGAAAAGAGGCTTGGCCTCGGCTCCTACTCAATGCGTGCGGATCTTGGCCCACACGGGTTCGGCAAGGGCGTCTGCGCAGCCTCCTCCTCGGCGGGCTCCTCGGCGCTCCACCTCCTTGACGGGGGCACCGAGGCGTCGAGCTCCGGCGGCGATGGCTTGAAAATTCCGACGGACAACTCGCGGTCGCGGCCAAAACCTTGGTGGCCTTCGCTCCCGCTCGGCGTCGTCGACACCGGCGGCCACCCGTCTTCACAATGTTGACCTCGATCAAAGGGTAGTGGGGAAGCGGCCAGTGACCACCTTATGGACCACCGCGACCCCGCGTCCTCCGTCACGCTAGCGGGATGAGGAGGACGCAGCTGAACCCGGGTCCGCCACATCTTCTACCCGAGGGCGTCTGAGGCGGCCTGCGACCTCGGTCGCGAGCCCTTCGCGAAGCGGCGCCCGACCTCTCGGCCTCTTCCACGGCCTTGGCGGCTGCTCTCTGGAGAGCTTCAGAGCTCTTATCGGCAATGGCGAGGTCGTCCGGTCCTCTTCTTCAAAAGTCGCCTCCAGCCTCCTGCGCCCGCAGGCTGTGTGCTTCGAGGCTTCGGCCGGAGGAAGCTTCGCGGCCTTGTCCTCAAGCTCTCGCGTCATCTTGAGGGCTCTGTTTCTCACCTACAAGCAAGGACATCGAGGTCAAAATCACGGCGAGTTACAAGGCCACGAGGACGAAGACGGTAAGATCGGCCGCCCGCTTACTCCCCACACTCGTCATAGAGCCTCCGGTCGCACCACAACTGTGGTTCTCGGCCTCCGGCCGATCCTTCTCCACCTCCGAGGCGCGGAGCATGCACCACAGCTCGGAAGCTTCGTGGTCATGTTCGAAGCCCCGCCGACGAGACAATCGCCCAAACGCTAAAAGAGCAAGACAAGAAACAAGGGCAGAGCACTCACTCCGAGCTCGGTGTCGCGCCGGGTGGAGCCGCCACATCTCCTCCTGTCCTATGGAGGGATTCCGCTCTCTACGCTCAGCCGAGCCGGAGTTTTGTCCTCAAGCATCCGCTAGGGAGTCGAGCTCTTCCTTCATCTTGCAAGCGGCCGTTTTAGGCAAGCTTCGAGCTCTTCCGCGCCGAGACGCTCCCCACCGTGGCCTCCACCTTCTCCTGGGCCTCCCGAGAGGCACGCCCTTCCGCGTCACGGATGAACTTGGCGACGTCCTTCACCCGCGCCGAGGAACCTGAAAGCTGCGCGCCCGCCAGCGCAAGACACATATCTCGCCACTTCAGTCCACCTTTCTCTCGACAAAGCCGGCTCCTCGCCGGTCCGCTACACCGGTTGTACCCCGCGCATGGCGGCCCCCGCACACCCCGAAAAAGCGCAAACACATGAGCAAGCCGAAAGCACGAAAAAGGGAACACCTGGGGCCGCCACGGCGGATCCAAAACCTATGCAAGACGGCATACAAGAGACACCTCCAAATACCGGGCCGACGACGACCGGGTCCCTCCAATGGCGAAGGTGGTCGCCGCGCCATTCGGGGCATAGGTCTGAGAAGAACGACGTCCACGCCCGGTGGAGGGGCACTCGTTCGCGATAGCACATGGACACCTTGGCCCCGCCGACTAATCGCCCCTCGTGGCAAGGAAACGGCACCCCCGAAGCGGCAACAAAATTCAGGTGGCAAAGACCTTCCACGGCCTTGTCCTCTAGGGCCCGTCCCGCCGGCCGGTCCCGTCCCCCCCCGCCCCCTGGGCGTCCCGTCGGCCGAGATGTTGATCGACCGGGTGCTCGACGACGGTCTCCTCGGGCCCCGGGATCTGACCCGACCAGCGGGCTTCTCTCGCGCCCTCGGCACCGAGTCCTCCGGACCTCCTTCTCTTCGCCTTCGCCGCCATCAGGAGCTCACCGCGCTTGAGTTTCGCACCCTCGCCACCCCGGCGGTCGCCGGCCGGGCTCGATCGAGCTCAACACCGCTTGCACCGCCCGGCCCACTGTGGGATGGACGACGCCAGACGAGGGCCGGGCACCGAAGCCCTCCGACCCGGGATGACGAAATACCGGAAGTAGATGGGTTACCGGTGGATAAAGACCCCTTGAAGGGGAAGAGCGCCAACATCTTCGACTCCCCATCGCGCTCGCCATCTTCACCTCGAGCTCGCTGGGTCGCGTCGCCGCCATCGCCCCCGAAAGCCGCTTAACGCCTCGAGCGTGGGGCGCCGAGCCCAAAGACGTAAGATTGTCGAGCTCACCACCACCGGGCTCGAGGCCGCTGCCTGCCGCTCGGGCGCTACCGCTTCTCGGCGCACGCTGCGCACGCCCGAACGACGATCGGAGGTTAGCACGGCCAAAGCAAATCATGACAACACGAATCTAAAGCTTGCAGCGTGGCCACCCTCTTCTTCTTCTTCGCGCCTCGGCCGCGCTGAGCCCCGAGCCACCCGATCGGAGCGTCCGACCGCCGGGGCTTGGGCACGCACCCGGGCCAGAGCGGGCGCCGCCCCACTTTCGGCTTGGCCGCTGGAGCAATGGCTCGCAGACCCCGACGAGGTCCCAACTCCGCCGATCGGGGCGTCGCCGGCGCCGAGGGCCCGCCCCGCAGCCGCCGACGCCGATCTCCACCTCCATTGCCTGCCCGCCGCTCGCCGCTCGCACCCAGCTCGCCCTCGTTCGAGATAGGGGGGCCCGCCGGCGCTGGCAAGCGCGGCACGCCCCTTTCAGGAAGAGGGGATGGGAGCCGAAGGGCTCCATCACGCCGACCTGCGGGGCTCAAGCTCGCCACAAGACTCAAGCGGCCCGAGGCCCGAACTAAAGCAAAGCAGCGAGCACTTACCGGCGCCGAGGTCTACGGATTGGGGAGGATGGGAGCTCACAGGCGCCCCTCACCCCGTCTTCGTCACGGTCCATCCACCACTCCGAGGTCGACGGTCGGCCGGCGTTCGCCGTCCCTCGAGCGGGTGTCCCTCCTCCTTCATCTCCCGGATACGGAGCTCGTATTTGGAGGGGCACCACGCCTTGCGCAGCCAGGCCTCGATGATGTGATTCGTCGGCCCGACGTCGCGGGCGCCTGATCTTGCTCACCGCCCGCCCCACGCTCCGTGGTGTGGTCGTGCGGTCCCTCGCGCCCACGGCTTGCTCGCGGTGGCGAAGGTGCATCCGGTGAACGTGGCCGGGGATGGGAGGTCGTTCTTGGTAGAACCTCCTCCCTCCACCGGGATTGGCGGGCCGGGGAAGTCATCCTCGGGAAGGACTGCGGACCTTCCCTCCGTAGCCTTACATCCATTAATTGCCGATTCGTTAACTACATATTTTATACCGTCAACATTAGTATAAAACTACCAAAACACAATAGTGATAGGGCTTTGAGCTAACCATTTCCACAAGTTTTGGTACTTCACTTGTTTTCTTGGGACAATGTTGGAAACATACACATTTTGGGCCAAAAGCAAAGGAAAACATATAAAGAATAACAAGGCCCTAAATGGACATGAGCAAAGCAAGGAGAAGAGAGGAGAAATGCCCATAAATATGAATATCAACATCTATACATAAGCCCAAGAAGTCGAGGCCTAAATCAACATGAAATCATTACAGGGCCGCGCGGGACATGGGTTCAATGTTTTGGGCATAACTTTCTCATCACAATCGGATTTGATGATCAGTCAAAAAACGAAGCTTACTCCGAGGCCCACGCACTCCTGCAAAATTTCAGGCCAAAGCGGCCCACATCTTAGTGCGCCCGCACCAAGTGGTGCTTGTAGCGCACCCTGGCGGTGCTTAACCGGCCCGGCTTTTCGGCGGTGCATTACCTTCCAAAAAGTGTGTTGTTGCCCGGCGTTGGTTGGTCGGTTTGGGCTGATTAGGAAGGTGTACCAAGGTCGGTTTGGTTCCTTCCATATGGGGAGGGACATTTTCAACAAGCCCCTCTCCTCTACCTATAAAAGGAGTCCCTCTCCCTCTCCCTCAACACACCAATTCCACATACAACACAAGGAGGAGCCACAATGTAGAAGAAGAAGTCCCCTCCACTCTTATTCTTCTTCTTCCTCCTTCTTAGTTCTAATGGAGAGTGAGAGAGGGAAGGCTAGAAGAGGGCTTGGCCTCTTACGCATAGAGTCGGTGTACCCCGGTGCATTGCGGATCTCGGGTGGGCGGTCTTGGGACTTGTCGGCACCCGCCACTTAATACCTCTACAACCTTCTAATCATTTGGGTAAGAATGGTTGTGTCCCTCTTCGGCTTATTACTCTTAAGCATATTGTCTAGCTGTTATAGAATTGCGGGATTGATAGTCGTTCCTTTGGGGCGGTGCTACGGTAGAAGGACCCGGTGGCGGGGTAAGCCTTGTTAACATGCGGAGTAATAATCACTAGTGTAGGCGTGGTGTCTAGACTAAGGGTTTTCCATCTTTTGTGGCGCATCCCACGGTTTAGGGGGTGGGAAATTTGGGTTGTAACGACCTTGTCCGTCCCTTGTAATCCCCCCGTTCGGGTGTGGCACGGTGCAATTGCCGGACAACATCCTTTGGGCATGGGCGGTGCCCGAAGTGATGACATAACGACCAAGTGATCCTGCTAGAGAGTTTGAGCCCATAAAGATACCTCACCACCCATAGTTATCCTAGGGTGACTCATTCGAAGAGTAATCACACAACCGTTCCTCGTGGAAATACGATACCACGAATACTTCGGGTGAAATGCTATAACGACAATTCCGTGCGCTTGCGGATTCTTCTACATACGTTAAGAAACGTCAACAAGCATTTACGGCGCCGTTGCCGGGAGCGGTAGTCATAATTCTCTCGAGCCTAGAGCACCCGTGTGTTGTATCAAAAAACAAAAAATAGTTATTTATTTTCTTTTTTCAAAATGAAACCCGACTATCCAAATTTAAAAAATCTTTCCACTTCTCAAGGGTGAGTTCACGGGGCCAAAATCTTTTTCAAAATCAAAATTTTCATCGGGGCATGAACTCCACCTAAATTAAAAAAAAAAACTTTTGGTTCGGGCACTCCATCTCACGGTGACCATTTTGAAAATATATATTGCCACCTACAAGATTTGAGGAATTATGATCATGCCTCGGCATTTACGGCATGATCCAAGAAATTCACATGTGGAATTTGTTTTTACGCTCTCCCTCATAGGGAAAGCAAAACAATAGTACACTATTGTCATAGGAAGTTTGAAGGGGATTGAGAAGAACTCGAAGACATTTTTTTGTCTAGCATTCTTCCCCATCAACTCCCAACCAAGGACAATCCTCGATTTCAAATAGGATGAGAAGGAGTCCATAGGTGCAGCCTAGGCGGGTTTATAATGTTTATACATGTTGGCCTAGACTTGTCATTACCGATAGTGTGCTTTTGCATATCTTTTGTTCGGGTCTTGACATGGACGCTGCCCTATGCCTTGACATGACCGCCGGAGGGTCATTTGCATGAAAACCTACAATGGAGCATAGGAGAATCCTTGAGTACATCCTAGAGAAGCTTTCTTCTCCGTTGTAGAACCTATCCCCCTCCACAATAAGGGCATGTCAAGCTTTGAGGAGCCCTCATCGGTCGAACCCTTACCCTTACCATCATTGAAACCCATTTGTTGAGCCCTCTCGAACCATGAACACCGAAGGAAGGAATGCTTAGATCCCGGGGTTTGCGATTAATTCAGGATGATGGACGGAACCTCGTAACCTAAGGTGCACTTAGACCTCCATATCTATCCCATCCTTGGATTCAATTTTCTCATAGGCTACCCTCTAAAAAAACCCCTTTTTCACGAAAAAAAACCTATAGAGGGAGCCATGATGAGAAGTTAGGAAAGATTGTTTCCTCTCTCACACCTAGACATCCCAAAGGCAAAGCATCTTCCCAACCAAAACCCGTTCGAGAGAGGCGAAGTTCATAACTCTATTCGCTTCACCCAAGTTGCTTCGCATCTTAGTGAAGCGAAGCACCTGTCGCCCTCACACGAGCACAAGTCATCATCCCTCCCGGCGCTAAGGCGTTGTTCTTGACAATGGTCAAGATTCAGCGTTTGTCCTTCATGACACATCTTTTGAGGAGAAAACCTCATGTGCCATGGACATGCATGAAGCGACAACTCTTAAGACCAAGTGGAAATCTGTTTTGGAGCATAACAAGTTGTCACTTGAGACTTCTTACATGCTCACCTTTGGGTCTTCTTGAGTTTGTCTTGCTTCTAGCTGAGTGCTTACTTACGAAAATTACAACCATCTCTTGGTTCTCTTTGAAAACCTTTTTAAGAGAATGGTTGCAAGTCTCGTAGTAGCATGATGGCGCTAACCTTGCGGCTTGAGCGTAATGCTAAAATTCTTAGTGGTGGCGGGAGCGTCACCATCATCGGTTTGAGGATGTTTTCCCACGGTCAAGCTTACGACCATAAAGAAAGCAGCGGCGGGAGATACCCTGGACTATAAAAAAAAAGCAAAAAAGTCTTTCTCTCTCTTCTTATTAATAAAAGCAAGAACATGTTATCAAGTTAGTATGCACCTTCGGGTATTCTTGTCGCTAACCATTTTTAGGTGGAGATCGATTAAGAAGAACAAAGAGGCATGCGACACTCGAGAACATGAGGGCTATCACCAAAAAAAAAGTTATGATGTTCATGGGTGATGGAACATGCTCAAGAAGAGACCGGACCTTGCACACGACTTTTACACAAAAGTCTAAGTGTTGGGGAAGATGGTAACAATCCCAAGTTCCATCCACCAAGGGATCATACAAAAAAAAAAATATGAGGGTAAATAAAAGATGATGTCGCCCTGCCTTGTTAAAAAAGAATTGAAAAAAAGGGAGATGGAGAAAGAGAAAAAAAAGAGATAAAAAAAAAAAGAAAAGAAAGTGAAAAAAAAAAAAAAGAGAAAAAAAAAAAAAAAATTGATGTTGAAAAAAAAAAAAAAAAAATGTTGTTAAAAAAATATTTATAGACTAAAAAAATAGAGGAGAGGGCAGGTCGGCCTCACACGGTCAAGATAATGTCGCCTGACTCCACCCTTCATTGCTTCAACAAGCAAGAAAGGGCTTGTCTCCTATCCTTTGTGGCTATCATCAAGGCCCATGGCCCGCATACATGTCGTGTGTGTATGGCTAATACGAGATGCACACTGGGCTGAGCTATCAAGCAAACCACGGCAACAACCCGATACTTCATCCACTCATCTTTGTTGGTACTCATACTCGGGTATGCAAAGGTAACGTTCACCAATACTTCACTCATTTTTTTATCTCCATGAAAATAAAAAAATTCCATGCTTCCCTTGCTATGACATATGCTTTGAGTTTGGGTGCGTCTACATAGGCATATGTAAATGCATTCATAGATCTTTTAAATTAAGCGTGGTGCTTAGGTTAAAAATCATCTCCTTTAACCAAAACTTTGACATGGTGTCAAAACTAGGTTAATGAACTTAGAGCTCTGTTGTCATATGATCTTTGGGAGTATCTTATGTTGGAGATAAATCAAGGCTATGCTTACAGCTGCCTCTTTTTATGAGCCTTGCTTGAGTCATGATGAGGTGAACAAATAAAAATAAAATAATAAAATAAAGTTCTCATAATAAAGGCTCCGCGATTGCTTAAGCGGTAGAGCCATGTGTGTGTTTTCTTTTTGTTTTGTTTTGTTTGAATAAAAGCAGGTACAAGAATAAGTGTGGGGAGACCTCTCAAGCATTCGATTACACCCATTCGAGATCTCCCGGCACAAATGCACGCGGCGTAGAGCAATTCATGATGAAGAAGGGCGAGACGAACAACTACCATTAAATCCTTCCTCTTCAAGCGGTGGTTTGTGCAACTCCCTCTCTCACCATCCTCCATAAGTTTTGAGGTTTAAAATTGAACAAATCAGAAAAGACAAAACTTCTTGAAAAAAAAAAAAAAACTCCATCTCGATCTACCAATTGATTCATGGCATGCATACACTTTATTCCTCGCCAAAAAAAAAAACCATACTTTGATGAGCAACTATACATTTAGGGACCCCATGTTCATCTAAACAATTGAGCTTTGAGATATGGTAGAATGACTTGATGCTTGCTCTCTTATGCAATGAGACTTGGTTTTATTTCAAAAATTTAAATAAAGCATGCTCTGGTCGGACTTAGACAAATCCTACCAAAGCTTTGAATAATGACATGAATATCCACTATAGCTACATCCTGCTGTATTGAGTTTTGTCGGGCTCCGTTGATCTCTGCGTTGAGAGAGGCTCATACCCCCAAGATCGGAAAACACGTACACCCACATACACACGCCAGTTCTCACAATGAGAATTGCGCACAACATGCATCTTTACCATCCACCAAATAAATACTCCATCCATTATACCATGATCATCTCGGTTATCGAGAAAAATGCGGGGAGAAAGATGCGGGCTTCTGAGAAAAAAAGAAAAGAAAATAAGAGATGAAAAATGGACACGTGTGCGAGGGCGAGTAGAGCCCACATCTCCAAAAAAGAAGAGAGAAAAGAGAAAAGAAAGACAAAAGGAAAAGTAGCTTTGTATCTCTCGAAGCATACAAAAAGAAAGGAAAAAAGATCATGAGTCAAGGGTAACCACAAAAAAATATACCACAAATATTTTTCCACACACTTTTGCACATTTCGATCTAGGAGTATGGCACCTCTTTCCAACGATCGAGCTTGACCCGACAAACATACGAGTGCGTGCGCAACACTCCACTCCAAAGATTCACAAAACCCGGCAAAAAAAGATAGGATGAGTGTGGCGAGAGTGCTTTGGTAAGGAAACACAAAATGAGTGACTCGTGAGAATCAACCATGGAGCATTGCTATTTTATCTTTAAAAATTCAAAAAAAACAACCAAGTCTTTGCACATGAGTAGTAGCAAGGAGATACGATTTCATGACCGTTCCATTGTTCAATCGTCCAAGAAAACATGGTAGCCACTCTTGAATGCTCAAAGCGGGTAAGGCTCGGAATAACTTGTATGCGAGGTCTACATCTTGGAGATTGAACCACTTTAGTCCCTATGTCTTCACTTTCGAGGGCGAGCAAAGGACTAAGTGTGGGGGTTTTTTTGACGGTCGTTAACTACATATTTTATACCGTCAACATTAGTATAAAACTACCAAAAACACAATAGTGATAGGGCTTTGAGCTAACCATTTTCACAAGTTTTGGTACTTCACTTATTTTGCGGGACAATGTTGGAAACATACACATTTTGGGCCAAAAGCAAAGGAAAACATATAAAGAATAACAAGGCCCTAAATGGACATGAGCAAAGCAAGGAGAAAGAGAGGAGAAATGCCCATAAATATGAATATCAACATCTATACATAAGCCCAAGAAGTCGAGGCCCAAATCCAACATGAAATCATGGGGGAGACGCGAGGACATGGGTTCAATGTTTTGGACATAACTTTCTCATACGAAATCGGATTTCAGTGATCCACCGGTCAAAACGAAAGCTTACTCGAGGCCCACGCACTCCTACAAAATTTCAGGCCAAACGGCCCACATCTTGGTGCGCCCGCACCAAGTGGTCTGCAGCGCACCACGGCGGCGCCGCCAACCGGGCCCGACTTTCGAGACGGTGCATTACCTTCCAAAAGTGTGTTGCCGGCGTTGGTTGGTCGGTTTGGGCTGATTAGGAAGGTGTACCAAGGTCGGTTTGGTTCCTTCCATATGGGAGGGATATTTTCCAACAAGCCCCCTCTCCTCTACCTATAAAAGGAGGCCCTCTCCCTCAACACACCAATTCCACATACAACACAAGGAGGAGCCACAATGTAGAAGAAGAAGTCCCACTCCACTCTTATTCTTCTTCTTCCTCCTTCTTAGTTCTAATGGAGAGTGAGAGAGGGAAGGCTAGAAGAGGGATTGGCCTCTTCTGCATAGAGTCCCGTGTACCCCGGTGCATTGCGGATCTCGGGTGGGCGAGTGCGGACTTGTCGGCACCGCCACGCTTGTACCTCTACAACCTTCTAATCATTTGGGTAAGAATGGTTGTGTCCCTCTTTCGACTTATTACTCTTAAGCATATTATCAGCTGTTATAGAATTGCGGGATTGATAGTCGTTCCTTGGGGCGGTGCTCGGTAGAAGGACCCGGTGACGGGTAAGCCTTGTTAACATGCGAAGTAATAATCACTAGTGTAGGCGTGGAGTCTAGACTAAGGGTTTTCCATCTTTTTGTGGCGCATCCCACGGTTGAGGGGTAGGGCGGTGGGTTGTGAACGACCTTGTCCGTCCCTTGTAATCCCCCAGCGTTGGTGTGGCACGGTCAATTGCGGACACCGTCCTTTGGGCGTGGGCGGTGCCCGAAGTGATGACATAGCGACCAAGTGATCCCTCGCTAGAGAGTTTGAGCCCATAAAGATACCTCACCACCCATAGTTATCCTAGGGTGACTCTCGTTGAGTAATCACACAACCGTTCCTCGTGGAAATACGATACCTCGAATACTTCGGGGTGAAATGCTATAACGACAATTCCGTGCGCTTATAGCGGATTCTACGCATACGTTAAGAAACGTCAACAATCGCGATGCCAGCGATCGAGGCCGAGCCGCCTCCCTTGCCGGCGAGGCCGGATCTTGGCGTAGATGAAGTGCTTGAAGAGCTCCCGGTTGGGAGGGATCCCCAACCACCCCTCGCAGAGCATGGTGCGGCGGAGGAGAGCAACACCGTTCGGTGTTAGATGCTGGAGCTCAATGCCCCGGTCACGAGATGAGGCTGCGGAAGAAGTCGTCGCGGGCATGCCGAACGAGATGAGGATGTGGAAGGCCACGAACGAGATGACATACCCGGCGGCGGATTGGGAGTCGCATGGGACGCCGATGGGATGATCCACTCCTCCGTCGCCATGCGCGATACCGCGGGAGCCCGCCCGACGACTGCGCATCTCGATCAACGCCTCGGTCGCCGCCGAGGCAGCCGGAACCCATCTCTCGCCTCGGAAGCGGGTCGCGGTGGAAGCGAGAGGGAGACGAGGGGATTGGATCTACAAGCAAGCGGGCGGCGATTGATCTCTCTCTTTTCTGCGAAGGAAGGCAAGAAGTGGGAAGGTGAATCCGGCTCCCGATCTGCCTATTTATAGAGCTCCGGCGCGGTGGGCGTCGGTGAAACCGCCGGGAGGGCCCCAGCGTCCGTCCGCGCAACGGACGCCCACGAGATCGATGCTTGCGTCTAACACCGTAAAAGCCCGGCGCCGCGACATTAATGGGATAGCTCTCGCCAGCGGTAAAATCCTAACGGTAAGATCCCAGCGGCTATTTTTTCACAAGGTGAAAATCCAAGAGCTCAGCGCAGCGGTCAAATCGCCAAGCTCTCAAAAGCGAGCTCGAAACACAAGCTCCCGTCTCGGGGTTCGAGGAAGGCCGGCTCATTTTCGAGAGCTCGGAGGCCGCCCGGAGATCATGGCGGGGGCGCCTTGCGAGGCGGCATCGGCGGCCAGCGCCTTGAGCTCTCGAGAAGGGCTCGGGGGGCTTTTGCTGCGCGCGCGTCGGGTCGTTGAGGGCCCGCGATCAACTTTTGAGCTAACCTCACCCGTGAGGAAGCACCTCGCCGGCGTCACCGGGGAGCTCGAGCCGCGCGGAAGTTGAGCTCTCGGAACTTGAGGTCGATCCGCTGGCGGTCGTACAGACGGGCCGCGCTCGGGCCTCACCTGAACTATCCGACGGCTCGGCTCACAGGCACTCGATCTCGGCTAGCGAGGCAAGCTCACCACCTGCGCGGTAGGATCGGGTCGATGAGCCCACAAAAACTCTAAAAGCCTCCGCGAGAACCTCTTGTTCTCCGGGCCTGAAGGGAACTACATCCGCGGTGCGCTCCGCACCACGGACAAACATCCATCCCAAAACAAGGGTCCCTCCGCTAGAGGGAGCCGCAGCAAAAAAAGCATCCCGGGAGAAACCTCTTCTCTCCCAAATGCTCGGGGGCTCCTGTGGGGGATCGATATTTGGGACAACCATAGAAGAGCTCCCAACTCGCTATCAACAAGCAAACGCGACTCCGGGTCTCAATCGCACGAGAGACGTCACAAGACAAGGCGTTCCACCACGGGCCCGAAGCCTCCACCACACATGAGCTCTGGCATGGGCGAGCCTCCTCCCCGCTCGAGCCCCCATACACGAGCTCCCCCAATCGAAGGTTCATCTTTCCGCTCCTTTCGAGCTCTCCCATAACGAAGCTCCCCCATCTTCATCGCGCCGACCTCGTCCAGGAAACCTCTTTCCGCCTCATTTCGAGCTCTCCGCAACGAGCCCCTACGACGACGACCCGCGAAGAGCTCATCCGTCTGCCTTCTCGGAGAGCCTGCGGGTACGGGAGTTGGTCAACTACTCCCGACAAGCTAAACAACTCTCGACGACCCACCGTAGCCACGCTGGACTCTGATGGGGAAAGAGCTGTCGCGATCACCTCGCCATGCCCGTCGACTCAACAACACCGCCACGGTGCGGGCGGGTACATACATGTACGCCCTCCCCATCCGCGGTATGGGCACGCCCATACCGAGAAGACGTCTTTCAACTACGATTAGAGACGGGGCGACGCCTGACCACCGCCCAAACCACGATTCCCGCATACGGCGGCGACCAATTTCAACACCGGAACGCTCAGGAGCTCGAAGGGAGCTCTTGCCCGTAGTGAGCTCACTGGGAGCTCTTTTACGCATCTATCTCCCCCGTACATGTATTCTTGTTTCTTCAAGTCCTCGGCCGAGGGGAGCTCGTGAGCCTCACCCCCTTGCGACTATAAAAGGGGAGGCCGCCCAACCGGGTTGAGGCAGGTTCAACACCGGTTTCATAACACTCACACACACACCCACTCGATATTGGCACTAGCCTCAATCACGAGACTTGGGAGCCCTCTCCCTCTCTCGATTCGCTTGTACTAGCCCGGTATGAGCGTTTGAGCTCTGATAGTGATCACACCGGACTAGGGAGCGCGATCTTGCCCGAACCAAGTATAAATCTTGTGTCATTGTCTCTGACTAGGCCATC
Source organism: Hyparrhenia diplandra (assembly GCA_015847255.1). Lineage (NCBI taxonomy): Eukaryota > Viridiplantae > Streptophyta > Magnoliopsida > Poales > Poaceae > Hyparrhenia > Hyparrhenia diplandra. Next base: position 163,690 of record JADLZK010003252.1, read on the forward strand.
GAGAGCACGATTTGCGGACATTACTTGTGGACGGTGGTATTAGACCATGACGATTATGATGATGATGATGATGATGATGATGATGATGATGATGATGATGATGATGATGATGATGATGATGATGATGATGGCTATCACACCCCAAGGGATGGGGCCCGGAGGGGGCGGGCTGCGAGGCTCATGGCCATCACGCGGCGCCGCATAAGGATGGCGGATCGGGTTCGTCGCGCGGTAATCCGCGGGTTTGGGTATGATTTTTCACCCGTACTTTTCGGGTTTGGGTTTGGGTTCGGTTTGGGTTCGGGTTTAGTATTCCGCCCGTGGATATCTAATGGATACTCGAAATAAATCATTTGGAATTAAAAATTATATTTATAATATGCAAATAATAATTTGTTTACCTAAATTATTAAGTTTATTCAAAGTTGACTCATGAAAATATTTTTTTTTATTTGTTGTCTCTTGTTTATACATGTGAATATATGTATATATCCCATGGGTAATCCGTGGGTTTTGGGTATCCATTAGGGGTTTCGGGGAATCCATTCGGGTCTCGGGTACACGCTGGTTTGGGTTTGGTGATGGATTTCCACCCGAATCGGTTTTGGGTTCGGGTTCAGGTTTTCGATTTCGGGTTTCGGGTTTGGGTGCGGAGACTCCACCCGATCCGAATCCGACCCGTTGCCATCCTTGGCCAGCGCGTGCGCCGCCGCATCTCCGCGAATTTCTTGGTAATTAAAGTAAGGGTTTGGTTAGGATAAGGCTAGGTTTTTGTGTGAAGGGGATATTCCACTCTATAAAGAAAATCTCTTATTAGATAAGAATAAGGACTTAGCTTATAAAAGGTATTCCAATCTATAAGGAAACCTTTAGAAATTTTTTGAGATACAAGTCTCATAGGGCCATAGGAGAGCTATATAAATAAGGAGGATGTAATCTTTTTGGGACAAGCGGTAAAGAAATATTTTCTATGCCTCTTGCCTCGTGTCGCCGCACCCCCGTCCCGCCCCGCCCTCGCTCCTGCTTTTCGCCGCCCCTTGCCGCCATACGACACGTAACGCCGCCTCCCTCCCAAAGTGGTTGTGACAATGACGATTATTATTATTATTATTATTATTACTATTACTATTATTACTATTACTATTATTACTATTACTACTATTACTATTACTACTACTATTACTACTATTATTATTACTACTATTATTACTACTATTATTATTACTATTATTATTATTACTATTATTATTACTATTATTATTAGTATTATTATTATTAGTATTATTATTATTATTATTATTATTATTATTATTATTAGTATTAGTATTAGTATTAGTATTATTATTATTATTATTATTATTATTATTAGTATTATTAGTATTAGTATTATTAGTAGTATTAGTATTAGTATTAGTAGTATTAGTATTAGTATTAGTATTAGTATTAGTATTAGTATTACTAGTACTAGTACTATTACTACTACTATTACTACTACTATTATTATTATTATTATTATTATTATTATTATTATTATTATTATTATTATTACTACTACTACTACTACTACTATTATTACTACTACTATTATTATTACTACTATTATTCCTACTATTATTATAATTATTATTATTATTATTATTATTATTATTATTACTACTATTATGATTATTATTACTATTAGTATTATTATTCTTTGTTAGTATTATTATTAGTATTACTATTATTAGTATTACTATTATTAGTATTATTACTATTAGTATTATTATTACTATTATTACTATTACTATTATTATTATTACTATTAGTATTATTATTACTATTATTATTATTACTATTACTATTACTACTATTACTATTACTATTATTACTATTACTATTATTACTATTACTATTATTACTATTACTATTACTATTACTATTACTATTACTATTACTATTACTATTTACTATTATTACTATTATTATTACTATTATTACTATTATTACTATTACTATTATTATTATTATTATTATTATTATTATTATTATTATTATTATTATTATTATTATTATTATTATTATTATTATTATTATTATTATTAGTACTACTACTACTACTAGTATTATTACTACTACTAGTATTATTGTTACTAGTATTATTGTTACTACTACTATTGTTGTTGTTGTTGTTGTTATTTACTATTATATTTACTCATGCTAACGCTACAAGCTATATTAAGTTGAAACTTATTCTATTAAATTTGAAGTATTTTGTAAAAAGTCATCCAAAAACATATTTCTATGGTTTAGAAATTGGAGCAATGCACACTTAAAAACCATAGGTGTACTTTGTCGCAAAGTTAGATTCCAATGTCGCTTTTTATAGAAAAAAAATAAATCTTCTACTACACTGGACCATTTAGAATAATTTTAGATCCACCAACTAAAACTTCTCATGTGCTCGAGCTGCGAAGGCAAACAACTCTAGAGGAGTTGCGGTGGTGATGGTGGATGAGATTCGTTCTCCACTAAAGGATCTATGTAAGCTAGAGGGCTATGCCAACCACCCCGTCTCCCCGATCTCTCTTCTCTAACCAGATCCGGAATTACGACCCCAAGATTTTCCCTTTTCATCTTCACACTCTTAGGCATCAGGCCACTGAGTTTCTCACAGTCGATAGTGGGTTATGGTTTTGATATGGGGATGAGGCTTCGTGTGATTTGGGGTGCTTCTGGGTTTTAAGAGATGACCAGGCCGGCGGCGACATTAATGCCCTGGTTCACTGGCTGTGCGATGGGACTTTGGGGATGTAAACATATGCCCTGTCGCCTTGCTTGGGGTCTAAATCTTGCTGCAGATCGTGATAGAGTTGGTGGAAACCACACATAGAATCTCGCATCCAATCTCCCATTTACTCTAGGCGTAGATTCTGATTTATTTGCCAAACTAGTCATCCTGATCCTGTGTTTGCTGATGTTGTCTGTGCGTGTTGTGCTTTGACAGTTGTTGAAAGACTGTACAAGATGCAACATCTCCGCCCCATCGTTGTTGGCCCTAGCGATTCGAACTATGTAACTATTGAATCGTTCTACTAGGATCACGACAAAGATGTGATTAGAGTATGCTCCTATTTCCAACATTCACTTTGCAAATCCAACGGGATTGCATTTAGCAATGTGAGTACAATACGTTGCATACCTTTTTGTGTTAGTTTGCTGGTAATGGTCGTTCTTTGTCACGTGAGTAAAATATATGTTTTGGTGAGGTTTACCGCAAAGGTTCTCTAGCGCTTTGGTGTGCGGTCATGTTTGGCGCAAACAACTATCTTCTTGATGCAGAGTTGCAGACTGATCGATGAGTTGCATTTGACAAAAACCTGATAAAAAAAAAACACAATGTGCAGAGAACAAGAATGAAACATCTATGCTTTACTTCCAATAAATATCGCTTGCATTCATCAAACTCTGATAAAACCACACTGTACATCAGAGAATCAAAAGAAACCTTCCATCCAGCCAAAGAAGAAAACATCCCCTCCCGCCACTCACTCACACACAGACTTTATTATGAAACCAACCGCGGCACTTTGCCCTGTGATGAATGAAGTCAACACAACACACGCCAAGAAAGGCTAGCTAGGCACACGCCGGTAACACAATCGCCGTCGCCTCATATTTCATATGTGATGCCAACCTTGAGCAGCTGATCCTTGGGAATGGCCAGCGCCTTGTGCCCCTCCGTCAGGTTCTTCCTCAAGAAGGTGTAGATGTAGTTGACGACGATCTTCTTGAGGACCGACGACTTGGGCCCCGCCGACACGTTGGCCTCGCCCATCAGGTACACCACCCCTCGCTCCACCTCGCGGTCGATGAGCTGCTTCTCCTCCTCCGCCGTGTAGCTCGCCTGGAACGTGATCCGCCCCGAGTGCGTGCTCACCCTCGACTGGATCGCCTCCTCGCTGTGCACCACGGAGCTCGTCGACTGCTTCGGCCTCGCCGGCGCCGCCTGCTGATCCCCGCGTCGTCGACGTCGTCGTCCTCGTTGTTCTCGTTGTCGTTCTGCGCGAACGCGATCTCCTCCTGGATGAACATCTTGAGCCTGTCCACGAGGAACACGGCGAACTCCTTGGGCTCCTCCAGCGCGTCGCTGTACCCGTACCGCGCCACGCACCGGAAAATCCGCTGCTCCCGGGGTCCGACCTGCCGGAACAGGAACCTCTCCGCGGGCACCACGTGCGGGATGGGCAGGTGCTTGATGGACATGAAGAGGAAGATGGAGTGCACGGACGGGATCTTCTTGATGAGCCGTGGGAACACCGGCGGGATGCCCTGGACGAGCTCGGTGTACAGGAGCCCCACGCCGGGGATCCGCCGCACGTCGTTCTTCTCCAGCAGCGTCGTCATCTGGTTGGTGGGCACGATGTGGTCCAGCTCGTACCAGTAGCGCTTCACGTGGACGTAGTGCCATGTCGCCATGAGCGTCATGAGCACCAGCGCGAAGCAGAAGGGCAGGTACCCGCCCTGGATGAACTTGGACAGGATGGACGACAGGTAGAGCAGCTCCGTGAAACCGAACACCACGTAGAAGAGGAGCACGTAGACGATGTGCTTCTTCCATATCACCAACATCACCACCGTCATCAGATGGGTGGTGATGGAGAACGTCGTCACCACACAGATCCCTGTCCAAACCAGATGCATCATCAGACAAACGGTTTCGGAGAAAGATGACAAGGCAGGCAATCCAATCCTTACCGTAGGCGTTGCCGATGCTAGTGGTCGTTCTAAAGGCGATTGTGACGATGATGCTGGCGAGTCCCATCAAGAAGTTCACCTCGGGGATGTACACCTGCCCTTCGTACTTCGTTGAGGTGTGGATCACTTGGACCCTGGGGAGACAGCCCAGAGACAGTGCCTTGGAGAGGATGGCGAATGCACCAGAGAGCATAGCTTGGCTTGCAATGATGGCAGCAAGGATTGCTACGATGAAGGTTACCCAGAACATAGGTGCTGCAGAACAAAAGGGAGTGTCAGCGTCAGCCCAGACATTGTTGATATGAAGCCTGCCATCATCCCCAACAAGCATTACTAGCGCAGTACATGCAGCACATTGTTTTTTACCTGGGATGGATTTATAGAAGGTGTCTGCAACGTTCTCTGGGAATTTCCTCAGGTACGCTGCTTGCCCGATGTAACAGAGTGCCACCGATGGGAACAAGATGCCATTGAAGCTGATCTGAAGGAGTACAATACAGAAACCATTGTCAGATAAGATGTGAGACCACTCGGACAAATTACATATTATGGAAAACTAGATGCAGTCATGCAGAGTTGAGTGTGATGAAACATCGAAGATATGCATCTTTGGCCATTACCTGAACGGCCCTGATGTTGAAATGTCCGAGGTCAGCAAACATACCTTCAGTGCCTGTTGCAAACATGTGGCAGTGAATTCAGATTAAATACAAAAGGTTTACATGCCAAGGTATTATTGCAGTTCTCTTTGGTGAGGGAAAAAAATTGGTTACCTGTGACACACAAGATTATACCACCAAGTGAAACCCACGCTTCCTTTCCATTCCGTTTGAAGTACTGTACTATGTACCACGGATTGAAGGCCCGCAGAACACCGATGTCGTGGACGGCGAGGTTGTAGAGTCCAATGCCAGCAATCAGCACGAACCACACCGAGATGACTGGAGCGAAGGTGTACCCAACCTTGTCGGTCCCGAAACGCTGAACCGAGAAGAGCAAGAAGAGGATCGCCACAGAGATCATGACTACTTGCGCTGTAGGAAAACCGGCAACAGAGAGACGTTAGTCGGCATGACTAAGAACAGGGGGTAACAATTGATCATTTAATCATGTCATATCAGCAGCTCTTCATTAATTCCACGTACTCTGAGTCAAGTTCGGCGCCTTCTCCTTGATCCCGCTTACCGCAGACAGCACTGCATAATATCCATAAACAAGAACACAATAGTCAGTTATTTAGGATACTATCATATACAGCAGTAACTAATGACTAGATGTGCTTGTTTCTGTTACCAGATATTGCCGGTGTCAGGGTCCCATCGCCCATCACCATGGATGTGCCGAGGATTGTGAGGGTGAAGAGCACAATCTTGGCCGCCTTGCTGGACTCAAGCTTCTGCTTGAACCATTGAGCCCTCCTGAGCTGCGAGTTGGGCGCTTCTATGCTGTAATTCGACACCATGGCGTCCTCAGCCTGCTGGTTGGGGATCAGCCTGATCTTGGCGTACCGCGATATCAGCGAGTACAGCGCAAACGTGCCACCTAGAAAAAAAAAACAAAAACAGCAGATTGATGCTCTTTGATTAGTACTAAATCTAAACAAGCAGCAGGGACAAAAAACACAGCTTGCAGGTTTAATCTTACCGTCTCCATTGTCGTTGGCGTAGAGGACGATGAAGACGTACTTGAGCATGGGGATGACGATGAGGGTGTAGATGATGAGCGAGAGGACGCCGAGCAGGTCGTCGTTGTACTTGATGCCGTTGGGGAAGGTGCTGGAGTAGACGTAGAGCGGCGACGTGCCGATGTCGCCGTAGATGATACCGACGCTCTGGAAGGCGAGGTGCAGCGTCCTGGCCCAGCTCCCCTCCGACCCATGGTACTTGCCGCCGGAGACCTTCTCCGCGTCGCCGAACAGCGAGTCGTGGCGCTTCAGGCTCAGCCGGTTCGCCGACTCGCCGCCGCCGCCGCCGCCGCCGCCGGGGTTGTCCACCTCCAGCGACGACGACATCTCCTCGGTCCGATCTCCCAACAACAAGAAGCCTCTCTCTCTTCTTTTTAACGACGAAACAACCCAAGCAAGAACGATGAGACTAGTCTGGTAGAATCTCAAGCTCTAATCACGCCAGCTGATTCGTTCCTGCAAATCCCCAAGACCTTGTTAGGCGGCGGTGACGCTGTACGTGATAGCGAAGCAACAAGTTTGTTTTACAATCACAACAACAACTTTCTTGGGTAGGTAGTTTAACCGAGATAAATAGAAGGGGGAAAACAAGAAAAAAGGCTGGCAGGCTCCTGACGCAACAGAAGATGGGGAATTCCATTGGCGCGGGCCGGCGGCGACCACCATGCAAATCAGAAGCATAATTGTGATCGACTACGAACAAAATTCTTACTAATAAATGCATATCGATCTTAGTAAGAATTTTGTCACGTTGCTAGTGAATAATCTGCGCGTGGTGATTGTATTATCATTAATACTTGGAGAAATGCTTAGTACGTACGAGGTCAATTCTACAGCTACTACATCAGAATCAGATTGCTGCTGGATCCAGAAAAGGGACACCCCACAAATTAACTGGCAGCGAGTAGTAAAGAATACGAATGCATTGTTTAGCATAGCATGCACTCCATTCATTCATCATTACTACTACTATTACTAGGCTGCTGGTCAATGCATTATTAGTGGGCTCCACACGTCAGTCAAAGGAGCCAACTCCAAAACAGAATGGAAGCAGCGTGATGGGTGACCAAGCTGGAATAAGCCCCAGTTCATTCCAGTAGTATTTTTTTTTTCAAATAAAGAAATCTGTAGAGAAGATAATTCTATTTTTGTCAAATAAAGAAAAAGAGAAATCTGTAGATAGAAGAAAAAAATGGACAAGGGGACTCATCATCCCAGTAGGAGTATAATCACATACTACTCCACTTGACTTCCAAACCAAAAGATGATGATAGTATCTTACTGTACTTTTTTGACCTGAATTATCTTACTGTACTTATTTCAGCTAATCAGCTGTGTACACCACCAACCCATGTGAGAAATTTCAGCTGGGAGGGCGACTAAGGTCGCACGATCTGCAGCCTGAGCTATTACTATTAAAAATGTGTTTTCCACGGATCCCCTGGGGTCGCGTACACCGCCCTCGCTCGGTTCCAAATGCGAAGACGATTTATATATAAATAAATAAATTAGAATTAGTTTAAAGGCTAATCAGCCAGTAAACTGACGCCATTGGGGGTACTCTTGACCTCCAACTTCTACAGCCTTCAACGACAGCTTAACACGTGGGCATCGAGACACTACGCAGGGCGAGCATCAACAACCTCTTTTTTTACCACTGCTGATGCCAGTGATTGACAGAGATAGACTTATGCGGAGACGGAAAAACAAGTTCTAGGAGAGTCATATTGCACAATCATATTGCACACGCAATCTCTTCGTGCAAGATCGTTTCTCTGTTTTTTTTTTTTTTTCTGATTTGTTTCTGGATGATTTGAGCTTCATATATCCAGCAATCCAGATCGAGACTGCCATGGAAAAGAGGGAGAGATCCCTTGCATACGACGCTCATCTTTGGAAAGGAAGGAAGTGATGGAAGCAAAGCAAAACCAAAAGGGCAACAGGCTGTGTTGTGCTGGGTTGGAAAATTTACGGACTGACGCAGGCAGGGAACAAGAATGGCAGCAAGACAAAGAAAGAAAGCTTTGATTTGCTAACCTGTCTAGCCAGCGAATGCTAGCTGAGGAAGACGACGACCGACGATGCCGGCGGCGCCGCCGAGGTTCAGGCCGGGTCCAGCCAACTGACGCCGGCGGCCGTCCGTCCGTCGACCCTGGCCGGCGACCTTGTTGTTGGAGCAAGGGAAGGGTAGTAGCTGTGGGTGATACGAAGCCTGGCCTCTTCTTCTTCTCTTTGCCTCCGAGGGAGGAGGCTGCTTTAAATAGACACTACACCCAATGGGCCGGGGAGAGAGTGGCGAGCACAGGGGAGTCCCGTGGAGAAGAGAGAACAAAAAAAAACAATAAGAAACGTGAATAATGCAGCGGCGAGCAAGGTCGCCGTGTATTATTGGGCGCGGTGGCGGTATACAGAAAACAAAAAGGAGCCGGTTGCATGCAGCGATCAGACTGCTTTGCTAGTTTGCTTCCTAGTCTTCGGCCGCCACCGGAACCCAGAGACTTATTTTTCATCCGTGCAATAATTGTGTGCACAAGTCAAAGAAGAAAATATCCTTGCAATATACTCACTTCATCCTTAAATATCTATCGTTTGCACTTTGAACACAATAAATTTAACTAAATATATATATTAAAAATGTTAATATTTATAGTATATAGGTAGTATCATATGGGGAAGATATCTGAATCTGTTTAAAATAGATTTATTTAAAAATCTAAGTATTACAAGTAGTTTCTATAAATCTAGTCAAATTTAAAGTACACATGCCAACGGCAACATTTATTTAGAGACGGGGAGTAGAGTACCAGTACATATACATGTCGGGAGTTTGGTCTTGGCTCTCTGTGACGCAGCAAAACTCAAGAGCAGAATTTGTGTTGAGGTGCTATGTACTGTTCCCTTAGTTCTAGAATTCAGACATTTATCAAAACTTCTTATAATAAATTAATGAAAGGAGTACTACGTACTCCAAAGGTTGTTACAGTTGATTCAGATTGTAAAGCTTCCGTGATACGCACCATTCATTAGATTTTAAGTCTTCCGTGATACGGACAATTCATACGTTTTCCTTTTTTTATGAGACAGTCATCATTTAGGGAATGGCAGCTGGTTCACCATCAGGTATGGCCCTTCTTTGGCTTCTTGCCCTTTGGCGCCGGACAACTAATTGCCTGCTTTACCATTTCTAATTTTCATTGTCCCTGTCCCCCCAAAAGGATAGACTTCATCAGTATCAAGCTCTTGACAAATAAATAAATTGGAGGTGTCTACAGGTGTATATTCCACCTAGAAAGACTTGTCACTATATATATATATCACCATAACAAAAGAACTAAATGTTCGGTGGCTGGTTCAAAACCACGGGCGCGGGTTTAGTGATTTGAGCCTCAAAACCATTGGTGGCAGGTTTCGCGGGTTTAGGCCTCAAAACACGGGCGGATGTTCCGTGGACGGAAGGGCGGTAAGTGGCGGCCGGGGAGATTGCGTGGATCAATGCTTTAGGATGAGGAGGCGCGGTGGCGTCGGATCAGAAGATATCCAAGTCGACCATTATGCCTCTGGCTAAGTGGGCTCAAAGCAATTGTATCAGTTGGGTAGGATGGTGCGGTTTGCTTTGCTTCCTAGTCTTCGGCCGCCTCCAGAGCCAATAAACTTGTTTTTCATCCGTGCAATAATTGTGTGCACAAGTCAAAGAAAAAAAATATCCTTGCAGTATACTCACTTCGTCCTTAAATATCTATCGTTTACACTTCAAACACAATAAAATTAACTAAATATATATTAAAAATTGTTAATATTCATAGTACATGAGTAGTATCATATTGGGAAGATATCTGAATCTAGTTTAAAATAAATTTATTAAAAATTCTAAGTATTACATGTAGTTTCTATAAATCTAGTTAAATTTAAAGTACACGTGCCAACGGCAACATTTATTTAGAGACCGGAGAGTAGAGTACCACTACATACATGTCGGGAATTTGGTCTTGGCTCTCTGTGACGCAGCAAAACTCAAGAGCAGAGTTTGTGTTGTGGTGCTATGTCCGTTAGTTCCAGATTTCAGTCATTTATCATAACATATATCTAAGTCTATAGCGAAAGTTAAATATATATCAAAACTTTCTTATAATTTAATGAAAGGAGTACTAAATACTCCAAAGGTTGTTACGGTTGATTTAGATTTTAAGGCTTCCGTGATACGGACAATTCGTACGTTTTTCTTTTTTTATCAGACAGTCATCATTCGGGGAATGGCACCTGGTTCACCATTAGGCATGTCCCTTCTTTGGCTGCTTGCCCTTCGGCGCCGGACAACTAATTGCCTGCTTTACTATTTCTATATTTTCATTGTCACCTCTGCCTCCAAAAAAAAAAAAAAACATAGACTTCATCAGTATCAAACTCTGGACAAAGTAAATAAATAAATTGGAAGTGTCTACAGGTGTATATTCCACCTAGAAGACTTGTCACCATATGTATATCACCACAGAAAAAAAATTAAACTTCTAACTAAATCTATATCTAAATTGCCCACTTGTACATTATGAAGCATAACTAGACTAACTACAATTAAACTAGCTACTATCATATAGTAATCATGAAAATATTTCTTTAAAGTAATGCAAGTTCAAATGAAGATTTATATCATTCAAGTATTTTATAAATCATGAAATACAGGGATATCCTTGAAATTTTAGTGTATTTTTTTAGCATCGGAAATTTTAGTAGTTTATGGAGTAAAACAAATATGCATGTAACCCTCTCTTAACTATAAAGAGACTTGTGCTTACCTTATTTTTTAAACTAGTGGTACACAGTAATGAAGATGTACTTATGATTGGTGCATGCTTTGAAGGAGTTAAGTCCACTACTTTATATTTCTGGATAAATTGTGAATACTTTAATGCCATATATTTCAGAATGGATAGAGTACTTAAGAGTGAAGTTTACATATCCCTCCTAAAATACTTATTTTTAATATACAATGAGAGTTTAAGACATAGTAGTAGGCACAAATTTCATTAACTTGAGGATAAAACAGATGTAGCAATTGACAAGATCAACATTTGAAAATCAAAATCTAGATTCATATGGCATAAGTGTCACTTAATATGATTTTAATCCTTGTGGGACGATAATGGAGTTGATAAATTGGTTATCTAACTTTGTCATCTATTTTAGAATGTTCTAGTGGCAGCCAGGTTTGGAAAATTTTAGGCTCACATTTATCCAAGTACACTTGTCCTAACCCGGTAAACATCTCCTGGAGACTAGCCCAGCAGATCTTTTTTTGGAAGGGGCGGCAAAAGCTTTTGCGCGATCTCTATTAGACGAAAAAAGCAAAAGGCAAGTGCCAGCCCAGTTTTTGACTGAAAACCGTAGCCCAGCAGATCTTGAAATTAACATAGTTACCATTGGCAATTTGTTGTCGATAGAGGCGCATCCATCACCTATCATTGAAAAAATAGTGTCGTTAAATTTAGTAGGAAAAAAAAAAAAAGATAGTTGAGTTCACTTGGTTCGCGTGATACATGAGTTCACTTGGTTCGCGTGATACATGGATATTAAACATTCGAATAGTACCATCGACTTTTTATATATGTCATAGTAGTCAGTGTCTTAATATGTCGTCTTGACATCATGAAAGTTAGGCACAATGTACACTACATATGTACTTGTTTAAACAACTTCCCAAGATCATGCACGCATCAGCTTTGGTTTTGTTAATTTGGACCAATATTTTGTTTTCTCAACGGATTACATAAAATATTTTATTAATGCCTTGTTCTTTTTTTGGTAACACACTTCAATTCTGTAGAGTTTTCTTTTTCGAAAACGGAAAAACTGTATAGGTCTTAGTCTCGTGTATGTGTTTTCTAGTTAATATAGAGAAAGAGTAAATATGCACAAAATCATTAATATCTCTCTCTTTTTTTAGCAATACAAAGCTGGGTGCAATCAGCGGCGACTAATCCTAACAGCCACTCTGAGAAGTCTAGCCAAAACAAGGTGTCCTCAGTGGCTGACACCATGCTCGTACAGCAATGGGCCACCAAGTTAGCATCCTTGAGAGCAACTCCAACCCACCCCCTAATTGAGCCCCTACCCTAAATTCTAGGGGTTTTGAGCAAATACTCAACTCCAATGGAGCCCTTAAATGAGACCTCAAATTTTAAAAAACCCCAAATTTTAGCTTGAACCCCCCTAGACCTGGATGCCCCCTATTCCCGTGGGTCCCACTCACTTTCCTCTTTTCTTCCATCGTCTCCACCTACCGTGCGAGGGAATCCCGCAGCGGTGCCCGCGCCGCCCGGTGTGTCTCCCCCTGGCTGGCGTGCCGGCCGGCGCATCTACACCCCCATCGTCTCCACCGCGCCGCCCCACCGCCGTCGCCTCCCCGCGGTTCCGCGTGCTCCGCTCGAACACGGACGCCGTCTAAGCTCCGTGAAGGACGCGCGAATTGGCCTACTCCCACGCTCGGTGGCGCTGGGGTGGCTCCTTGCGTATCCGGCGGCTCGAGAACCTCCTCCCGCCACGCGAGTCGCCCGCCCGGTGGCGCTGGCGGTAGGTGGCGGGGCCGCGGGGACAGGGCCATGCTTCCCGCTTTCCCGATCGGCTGTCCATCGGCGTCCCCGGCGGCGGCGGCGGCGTGTAGCCCTGGCTGCATCTTGCGGAGCGCGGAGTTCCAGTGGTTCTTGAGGGCGTTGTCGGACCGCCATGGAGGAAGCGGCCACCGTCGCCCAGCACCAGCACTCTACTACTCCGCCGCCGCCGCCGCCACTACACTGCGAATTCGACGGCCGCCGGCCTGAGGACTGTCGACGAGGAGGGACGGGATGGCGGGCCGCGGCCGGCACCATCCACTCCTCCCCAAGGCCGCCGTCGGCAGCAGCCACGGACGTGGGCCGGCCGGTGGCTCTCCGCCGCCCGCCGAGACGCGGGCGGAGCAGGCAGGGGCTTTTTTTTTTTTTTTTTTTTTCGACAAGCAGGTCCCAGTGAATATAGGGTCCAAGATATTTCTTCCACTGGAGTTGAATGTTAACACGAGTCTCTATTATTTTTAGACCAGCCTGCAAATTTGATTTTAAGGTCCTGATTTAAGGGCTTCCATTGGAGTTGCTCCGAGAAGTAAAAAAATTCATTAATAGTTCTCTTGAGAAGTTCAGTTACCACCTACTCTTAGTTACACACGTGTCCAGCAGATAATGAAATGAATACAATTGAACGGCAACGAAATCATCTTCTGGTCCTTGTACATTTCTGGTAATTTTTAAAATTTGCTCGACACAACAATTTTCAATTCGCTAAGATAACTTTTGCTCTCAAGTTCTGAAAGTGATATGCTGTAATTTTCAGAAGAGAAAATTGCCAACTGATTACAAAAAGTCGCACAAGTAGATGTAATTTGGTGAGATCATTTGTGAGAAAAAATTAGGAAAAACGGACGGCCAGGGAGTACGTAGATTCATGCATTTTGTCACCGTTACCTTCCGTGATGAGAATTCTTTTATACAAAGCGTTTTCAATTTCCCGAGTACTAAGTTCATCAGGAAGCTGACAGGTGTTACGTTTGCAAAAAAGAACATTATGATGATTAAACTAATATATATATATATATATATAAGATCAGAATTCGGTCCTCGTGGAGTGGATCATCGATCGATCGTACAGATATATGCACGGATAGGACGGATTGTGTGAATCTGAGTAGCTTCTGCTATGATGAGTTGACCTTGAGACATGATTAATTTGAGCCTCTGACCTTGAAGCCTCTGACTAATTCATGTTTTTATATATAAACAACAGCCAATGATTGGTGCTATTTAATCAGGGCGTCACATCTCAGCAAGAAAGAAACCATATCTATCATTATCCTCTCGCACATTGTTTGAGATTCGAAAGTCAGGCATAATAATGGTGAGGTTTCTAATTCTAATGAAAATGATTGTCGTTTTAAATCTCATTGCATTGCGACAACTAAGGCCATCTGGCCGCGCGTGAGACTTATTTGTATGAGGTGGTCCAAAGCACTGCAACAGTGTCATTATCGCGAGCACATTACATTTGGAAAGTCAACGTATTTTTCATGCTGTATAATTGACAATCATGCATGTATATATCTATATTAGGTTTGAGGGTTAAAAATAAACCTTTTCCATTTAGTAAAGTCAACTGATCGATCGAGCACATGAGATCATCATCTTCAGCTGTACAAATTTTTCAAGCGTACGACTCTCTATTCCGACACTGAAAGTAAAGTGAACAAGCTGTTAAAAAAATTACAATATAATATCATATCCATAACAGTTCTATACGGCTCTGTGAAAGGTAAGTCGGGAAAAAAGATAAACCAGCAGCCACAGCAGCCTCTGGTAGAAAGAAGCATACCGAAGCTGATTAGCAATAATGAAAAATAATAAATTCGAGAAAAAAGAGAAGGCTGACGACAACAATGTCTGTCCATGGTAGTCGCAACCAGAGAGCGCTAAATCTTGGCTACTTTGGCAACAGAAGCTAAAGTTTGCAAAAGTATTTCCCTGGTTAGAGTGTCTTGTCTTTTTCAGGCTCCAAATTACACACGTCATCAACTCTTCTAGAGTTGGTAGCTACGGACAGCGAAGGAGATCCTACGATGTTTAGTAGGTAACTATTATATAAATGTAAATAATGTATTAATTTATAGCTTGATTTGATGTCCACCTTCTTTTTATTTATACTATATATATTATTAGATAAACGTCAGTTAACATGACAGGCTGCAAATCCGCAATTAGCCCACGCACGCCTGCCATATGACATCAGCATTATATTTCGGCATCGCTGCGTTTACATGGCCGGTGGATACAGAATTCAAATCATCTCCAAACACGCAAATTAAGTGGGCAAGGAGAAATTTATGATTTACTATGTTGTTACTGTATATATTTTTGTACAGGAATCCGGGGAAGATGGGCTCTGGTTGGCAGCCTAGCCAAGCCACAGCATGCCAAAGCTGACCGCTGGATAGGAGGAGGAGGACTGAAAGCAAAGAGAGAGGAAGATCGGCAAGCAACGACAAGGATGCCCATGCCATCATCATGCGTTGTTCCTTTCTGCCCTCAGCTCACTCGGTCCCTCTTTCCCAGCAACCTCCCTTGCTACCAGCCAACAAGGCCGGCCGGCCGGCCCCAAGAGCCGAGAGTGCTGCGCCCTATAGGAGAGCGAGCGATCCCTGAGTTTGGCAGGCGCTAGATAGGTGAAAGCTGGGGGAGATATTTGCCCTGGTTGGTTCGTCGATCGTCCTTGAGTTAAAGTGCGTTGTCTGTTGTTGTCAGCTGCAAAATCATTGTTGTGAACTGAACCGACCGATCCTGCAGGGCAAGATTGATCGAGCTGGTAGTTGTAGGAGGAGACGAGAGAATGGGGAGAGATTCCTTGGATCAGCGACTGATCTGCGTGCATGTTCATGTAGTACTGTACGATCGATCTGACTGACTGACTGACTGACTGATTGATCAACTCATCAACAACGGTCACATGGCATGAGGCACAACGACCGTAACCTTCCAGATGACCAGATACCAATCATACTGCGACTGTTATCCAAAGGAGAAGATCGAGGATCACTGGTCACGCTTCACTGGCCAATCACCTGATTGCATGCCCAGGCCAGTTGCAATCTGAAAAGATATTCACGGGACGGGAGGCGAGACGGTTAAAATTATTGGTAGCCGAGAGGAGAGGAGAGGAGAGGAGGCCACGCGCACGCACACATCTTTCCACATGTGAGCGAGCAAGCGGGCGTCTGTGATGAGGTTGGTTTTGCCCGGCGAAGCAGGGCAGCCGGAACGAGCAGGCCGGCCATGTGCACGGCTTTCCCAGACGGAGCGGCTTCTTTATTGACGGCGACGAAAGGGGTCCATCGGCGCCGGGGCTGGGCGCAACCGTCTTCCGTTAAAATCTATCTCCGATGGACCGACCGGTGCAAACTGCAAGCTGCTAGCTGCAGCCATTTGCCATGCCCAAGCTGTGCTAGCTCGAGTGAGCGTGACGGGCAACCGTAGCGCACGAGACAGATACACCACACGGGTCCGGCTTTTGGTTCATTTGTGTTTCGCCCTTGCCCACAAAGTTAAAAATCTCGATCAAAAGGTAAAGGCATTATGACCAAGTTATCTTAATTTCATCTCAGCGTGTGAATTGTGACGACCAACGCCTTCCCTGAGTCGTAGGCATGCACGGCGACTTTCTTCCCCTGCTGCCGCCTGCTACTGGCACACAAGTCACTGGTAGCTCACTGTACGTGAATCATCATGCGTGCATGCATGTGGCCGTACTTGTCTAGATTCACTTGTAACTTGGGGGTGTTTTTGATGAAAATATTTTGAATTTGCCTAATGTACCATCTTTCGTTTGTATTTAG
Source organism: Hyparrhenia diplandra (assembly GCA_015847255.1). Taxonomy (NCBI): domain Eukaryota; kingdom Viridiplantae; phylum Streptophyta; class Magnoliopsida; order Poales; family Poaceae; genus Hyparrhenia; species Hyparrhenia diplandra. The sequence goes on from JADLZK010003252.1 coordinate 180,510, forward strand.
TAATTATTATTCCACCAGAACTAAATAGACTCAAAGATTTGTCTCGCACTTTCTGTCAAACTGGTCAATTAATTTTTTTTTTCTACATTTAATACTCTATACATCGTAAAAGAGATTATTTGTGACAGGTAGTGTCAGAAGACTTTTTGGCCTAACTTCGCTGTAGTCGTCATACTATGTGGTGCCAACACCCTATGGGGTAGCTATGGTCGCTAACCACAGTTGCTCTATGGTTTGGTCTTGCTGATTCAACACCCATCTTCCTTTCACTCCAAAAAGACTGTACGTCCATCTTGTTGCAATGCACAACACCACTGACAAACCGTACCACACAAACTCACGTGGCTACTGTACATCTTCGCAAGATACTCACAAGAAGACGCCTACTAGTGTCCTGTAGCACGGGTATCTGGATGTGATTTGATCACTCGACGTGCCTATAGATCGATGCGTGCACCAGGTCCACGTGAACCACATGCATCATAGACTTTTCCCAAAGCTAGCACGAGAAGCAAACCATACACCATGCTCAAATTGTGAGGGAGCAAGCAGCTGGGGTATTATTTTAAATATTTTTCATCTTCTTTTAATGCAATAATTGCAGTAGGCTTAGACAAACACAATAGCTAGGGCAGCAAGTAGGCTTGGTAGGCTTGTAGCGTCAACATCTCGAGAGGGCCGGGATTCCACGAATATCCCTATGCTAGCTAGTTTGTCAACGAGTACTGTTTTCCTAATTATGTTATTTTGAAACACAATAATATCTTTTTCTATAGCTAGTTGCATTGAGTACCATCATTTGTGTTATATAATTGCAAGTGGCAAATTGATGTTTCGTTTTTTTTTTTGCAGCTCAAAATTTCGTAACTAATTTCTCATTACTCTATACGGAGTATACTACTTGTCATCTCCTTTATTGATTTTTTTTTTTTTTTGTATTTGGTCCGACTCCCACCATCCTTGAATAAATCAATTTTTCAAGTTGTCTTAAGTAAAAAAAATTAAACATAACCTTTCTTAAAGAAAAAAGAGCATTGTTTATGAAATTGAATTAGTATAATTAGATACACCATATAAAGCATATTTTAGTAATATCCTCCTTTGGTACCATAAAACACATTTTAATAACATATTCATTTGGTATCATAAACATTTATGCTTTTATACTATATACATTAACATAAAAAACAATTAAGGCAAATCTAAAATTGATTTATTCTAGGAGTATTTTTATATGTGTTTATTGTTCTTTTTATATTATACAGGCTGGGTCCCGTTTATTTCACCGATGACTCGGCTAAATTGTGAGCAACAAGATCTAGTGAGGAGTTAGAAGATCTAGTGATGTGAGGCATTTTTTTACTTGTATAAAGATTTAAGTGGTGATTAATTGAGCTGTGCTTCTATGTTGCAAACAACAAAAGAGTTATAATAATATACAAAAGTACTTTTGAGATATGTTTTTTTATAATAACATATGTAGTCAAGTTACATGTAGACATTTTTTATTTCTAACACGTTTCCAAAAACCTAGGTGCATTAAATATCTCTTTTCTTGAAGCCACAATGTAGTCCTTTGTTCTTATCTTCGTGTGAATTTAGATCCGTTAGATTTTTTATCTCATGGCTCATAACCATTGCCTGAACAAATGTTATTTTTCAGGCACTGAAAAATAGTAAATCCCTATTTTTAATGATGTTTGAGGTGATAATTAGATTTAGATAGAGATTCTAGTCAAACTTAAGGTGTTTTGACTGCCAAAAAAAAAATAGAATAATGACTCATAATTCAGAATAGAGGGAGTACAAAAGATTAAGCAACTTACAAATCGTAACGAAGAAAATAAAGTACCTACATCTATATTCACCCTTGACATATAGCCAGCCCCAAATACACAAGCATGTCGATCGTGCTATCCCAAATTTCACATCGTCGTATACAGAGGCAGAGGCCATGCACGCCACATCTATCGATTGGTAGCCTCGCGAGCAGTCGTAGGCTCACGTGACAGTGTGCATAAGCATTTTTTAGTAAAGAACGTACGTGGTGATGCGGGGACGAATTAAGAAGCAGCCGTTTGTGAGGCCTATATGAGAGACGGGAAAGGTAGCTGCATACTTTTTGGCACCGCAAAAGCCAGTCACTTTGGCCATCATCATATCATGCTTGTTTGTGTGCGGCCGGTGCGGGCAGAGGTCGATCGGTCGCTTTGGCCAATTTCGACCGAGGCCACGCGTTGGCGTTGCCAGGAGGGACAACGGAAAGACCTAGCAGCTCCTCCCCAGATGCTTCCTCCGACGAGCCTGCGAGTGGAGCCAGGGTCCAGCGGCGCAATCGCCGTCCGTCTCTTGTCGGCACGTCTCACTCACTCCTCCACAGGAATGTGCCGCCGGAAAAATTATCCCGGGCTCAGGGCCAAATGATGGCTGAATCCTGAATGGATGTTCAGAGACACGGCCGGCCGACACCGTGGCGTCGTACGTCGACACCCAAACAATCGTGCCCGGGCACGGCCGAGGGACCCGACGGATGATGGTTCATTCCTGGTTCCGATTCCCATCAGATCAGCTGACGAACGATGCGACTGCGAAGCTGCTCTGTGCTCGTGCTGGGGCCCGAGTGGATCAGGTTGCTGCGGCTGGCTGGGTGTGCGTGCATGCACCGCACGTGCACCTTTCACCTTTGACTGCGAGGAGAAACGGACAAAGCGCGAGACTGAGAGTGAGAGACTGTTCAGTGAGAAAGGTAAGCTTGTTGCTTTTTTGTTGCATCATCGCGACCGATCCAGTCGACTGCTTTCAGCACCTCGCCTTTCCGTTCGTCCAATTGTCACGGGGAAAAGCCGGATGACAATTGGCAAACGCATGATTGCGGTGACGATCCAAGAGGAAGGGGAGGCTAAATAAGAAAATAGTACGGGCTTGAGTGTTTCTACCCATGTTTTGAAGCTGTTCGTGATTTTACCTTCATTTTTTTAACTTTGTGATTTTACCCCTATAATTTTGAAATTAAAAAATAAGTTTACCCTAGGCCTGCTAAGACCCTATAACGGTGTTAACTTTTGGGTAAATGGACAACTTTGTCCATGCATTTTGCCCCAATTTTATTATGATCCTTGTGTTTTTGCCCTTGTTCGCATGGACCATCACCATTGAGCCACTAACCATGTGGACTCCACCTGTCGTCACCTTCTCTTACCTCCCGATCCGCAATTGTTGACCCAAGGTCGAGCTCTGGATCTCCCAGTAAAGACCACTGCTCGGCTCTCCATTTTCGTCCTTCGGCATCGCATGGAAACGACGCATAAACCCCACGTCTCCTCCCCTTCAGGCATGCCGGAGCTTCGAGCTGCCATAGCCGAGCCAGGAGCACTGATCGTGCACTGGGGCACGAGCTGCAGGGGGAGACGAGCCGCAGGGGGAGGGTGTAAAGGGTAGAAGAAGGGCATTCCACCTTGCCGCCGGGAAGACTCACCACCGGCAGCCGCCCAAACCGCTGCTGGCTGAAACCCTAAATCCGCCCTTCATGGGAGGCGGTTGGGGATTGGGGAGGCTGAATAGGATAGGAGGGAGGCTGCTGCCCACACCAAGAGGAGGCAGTCGGGGGATTGGGGAGGCTGAATGGGATAGAAGGGAGGGCCCGGGAGAATGAGGAGGACGGAGGGGAGAGCCGATGTTGAGCTCTGCGCGACGGGGAGAGTCCTGGCGTCACCGGCGTCGCGAGAAGGAGGGGGCAGTGTTGTCATCGTGTTCACAGTTCTTTTTTTTTTTTTTTTTATTTTCCTCTATTTAATCTCACAAATCTAAACAATGTTACAAGTAGGGGCAAATGGTGGCTTGATTTGGAAAAAAATGAGGGCAAAATCACAAAGTTAAAAAAGAAGGGGTAAAATCATCATTGAGCATTGAAATAGGGGTAGAAACACTCAGCTTTAAAATAGGGGTATAAACACTAAAATCCCAAATTGTTAATGTCAGAGCTAGAGATTAATGGTAAATTTAAAGCTCAGTAAATTTAAAATCAGGTTAAAGGGCTGCGGCCCCTAACCTCCTTTGGATGCGCCCTTTGTTGCTCATGATTTTAATTTATCTGAATTCAATTTGCAGCATCCTGTTGTTCTCGCTGTTCTGCCTTTGTTTTCACTCAGAATTCATCAACTGTAACTGAGTTTTTCTTCAAAAAAATATTCACTTCATCTCAAAATAAATGATGTTCTAACTTTTTATTTTTCTCACCGAGTTCAAAAAAATTTCTGGAGTGCTAGTACTAGAGTGAACATATATTGGTATTCCTACGACTACCAGGTGGACCAATGAACTGTTGGATCCGACGTACTTCGATCTATGAAAACCTTTGGCCTAATGCCGACGAAGCAGCTAGCTAGCGCCTCGGACACGGGACAAGCACCGTAGTCGCCGGTCGACAGGCGAGTAGTATGTTCCATTCACGTAATCCTCCCTTGTGCAAGTGCCTGCCGCGACCGCGATCGATCGATAGTCCTCCGCCGGTGCGCCCACTTGTGGAATGGGCCATTTGGGAACTAGTCAAAGTCGCGGCGCACTTTCGTCCCCGCCAGCCGCTGCAGCACAAGTGACGAGTACTGTAGCTCCAAATAATCCCAGATCGCACAGTGCCTGCTGCTCCCCCTGCTCCCTGTTGTGACGCTATCGAGACGCGTATAGTATTCCAAGCTACCGGAAGCAACTGGCCGCGCTCGATCGCCGGGACGCCAACAGAGTGAACACTGAGCAGCAGCAGCTCCTCCCCAGCTGGAGGTCCTCCTCTCCGTCTCCAGCGAGCCACGAGTGGAGCCACTGTCCAGTCGGACAATTTGACCGGCCGCGCGCCCGCCGACGACACCTCCGAAACGATCCAGCAGGCGGAGGGAGGCGGCGCGATGCATCGCCGTCCGTGCGTCCGTCTCTTCTCGGCACGTCTCACTCACTCCACAGGACTGCGCCGCCGGAAAATGAATCCCCGTCCGGATCAGGGCTGGATGGATGTCCAGACTCGATAGAGATGCGGCCGGCACCGTGGCGTACGTCGTGTCCATGGCGTCGTACTCGTACTCGTAGTCGACACCCAACGCCCGACGACGGACGGATGGTTCATTCCGGGTTCCGATTCTCATCAGCCGACGCGCGAACCTGCTACTAGGTCCTAGGGCCCAGCGGATCAGCTTGTTGTGGCTGGCGTCAATGCATGCGCCGCACGTGCACCTTTGACTGCTAGGACTACAGACAAAGCGCGAGACCGAGAGAGCGAGACTGTTCAGTGACCGGTGAGAAAGGTACCTTTGGGTTGCTTTTGCTGCAACAATCAAGCACCATCGCGACTCACCGATCCACTCGACTGCTTTCACTCGCCTTTCCGTCGTCGTTCATCTTACTTTCTTGTAGTCACGGGGAAAGTCGGATGCCAATTGGCAAACGCACGCATGGTTGCCGATGATTTTATCTTCATTCATTGTCCAGCATATCCTGCTGCCTCTCTCCGTTCCGGTTCCAAATTGTAATAATGTCTAGCTTTGTTTTCACTCAAAATTATTCAAGAAATATTCACTTCATCTTCATTACAAAAGACCTAAGGATCTGTATGAAATGTTTGGAACATCACAAGAATCTTTCACATGAATCAGTTCCATTTTGTAGAAAAGACACAGGGGAACAAAAAAAAAATCGTACAAACATGCCCCTATGAGGGCCAAGTAACCAAGTATCTTAGCCCAAGATAGAAATTAATAACTAGAACATGGATGTTGTAGGGCAGTTGGATCATGCCCATTGCTACCGGTGGGCCAATGAACTGTTGGATCCAACGTACTGCGATCTCTATGATCTACGTTAGCCGTTTGCCCAATGCCGCGCCTCGGACACAGGGCAACTGTCGACAAGCAGTGTAGCTCCACTCGCGTATCCTGACTTTCCTCTATTCTGCAAGTGTCTCGATCCCTCGACCGCGAGAGCCCTCCGCCGGTTCCGCCGGTGCGCCCACTAGTACGTGGATTGGGCCATTGAGGAGCTAGTCAAAGTCGCTGGGCACTTTTGTCGTCACCTCACAAGTGACGAGTAGTTGCTCCAAATAGTAATCCCAAACACACAGCGACTGCTGCCCTGCTCCCCTGCTGTGATGACACCATCGAGACGAGTACGAGCGAACGTTCCAAGTTACCGGAAGCAACTGCCTGGCCGGCCGGTTTAGACGACCTCCACGGATTGCCCGTGGCAGTAGCGATCGGGAGAGGCAGGCAGCCGGACGGGACAAAAGCGAGGCGGCGTTCCAAGCTTACCGCCGCGCCCGCCGCAACAGCCGACATGTCTCGATCGATCACCAAAGCACTCACTGTCAACAGAGTGGGCTAGTGCTAGTTGATGTGCGGAGGGACACGGGAGTCTCGTCTCCGCCGTCACCGCCGACGTGTGCTTTGCGTGCGCGGACAACGGCCACCGCGGTTGAGACGACGAAAAAGATCGAGACCCATGACGGCGACCCTGTGCGCCCGCCTATCCTGTGCGCTCTGCTTCCCGGCCGTTTCCCCGGCCAGCGAACGTACGTGTTCAGACTTCAGACCGACCCACAGGCGAGGCTACGCTACACTACAGGAGAGACGACGAGACGAAATTGCTCGGACACGCCGACATCCGCGGATCGGGCGGGGCCCAAATATACAATTTCGCCCTACGTGCGTGCGTTCGTGCGCCCGGATGGACGGAATCCGCCGGATACGTACTTCCTTCGTTCGTCCCGATTCCTATCGGAATATGCCTGCTGAAGCTGAACTGATCGGCTTTTGCTGCTGCTGCTGGCGTCCGCGTGATGCGTCCGTGAGTGCACCTTTGCTTTGACTCTCAACAGTGACGGATGGATGGATCGATGCGCGGCAGCGCTCGGGCTCGATCGTCGTGGCCGTCAGCAATTGCGTAGTACGTACGGAGTACGTGTGTGTCGTTTCATAACCGTTCCAGTTGGATTAACCGTTTCTTCTAGGCTTCTATTACTAGGCTGCTACGGACGGACGGATGGATGAACAACTAACTTAATCTTGGCTACTTGCTTAACTGATTACTAATCACATGGATTGAATCAGCCCAATTACTGGACTGCTAGTTTGGAGCCACCAAAACAGTATGGATTCAATCCATCAAATCATCTGTTTGCTTAGTTGCTTACTTTTTTAGAGCTACTTAATTGCTTACTTTTTTTTTGAGGAAAACTTAATTGATTTTTTTGAGCAAAACTTAATTGCTTACTAAGCACACCCTTTTGTTACCGCACCCAACTAATCCTGGTAGGTGAGAAGTTGGGCCAGCGGCCAATGGACCCTGTTGGGCCATCGGTCGAGGAGGGACTTGGATTTTGGATAGGAGATTGTATGTTCTGGGCTGAATTCAGAAATACTTTGTCATGTTGGTTTCATTTTTATTTTTCCCAACCAATATTGGAAAAGACTTTGGAAACTAAAAAGTTTCTCATAAAGTGAAAGTGTTTTGGTGGCGGATGATGCATAATTTTGTGCCCGTTAAAGCAAATTTGATGCAAAGGCATTTGGAAAAGAAAGGTACATGTCGACTATGGTTCTCAAAATGAAACCGTTTATCATGCCTTAGTTGAATGCACCTTTGCGAACATATTCTCGGCACTCTTTCTATGAACTTTTTAATATTAAGTTGCCTAGAATGCATCCAGCAACTTGGTCCTTTGATTTATTAGATAAATCTTTTTGTCTGATGCAAGTTGTGGACCCATTTTATATGGAATGTGGGTAATTTGGGACAAGTACAAAATAAGATCGCCATGGAGAGACAAATATGAACCATGTACAAGCTTGTAGGTGGGACGCGGGGAATTATCTTCTGATTTAATTGTTGTGGATAAAAGTTTGACATGGACCAACAACAATGTACAGGTTACGAAATGGAATCCACCTCCTCCGGAATTTATAAAGATTAACGTAGATGCAGCTTTCAAAGAGGAAGATCAACATGGTGCTACAGGGGTAATTGTTCGTGATGAACAAGGTCATATTTTAGCGACTAAATGCAAATGGTATGATTCAATTCCAAATGTTCGATTGGCTGAAGCCTATGCAACACGTGATGGAGCTGTTTTGATGAACTTGCTAAATTGCCCAAAATTTATTGTGGAAATAGATAATTTGGAGCTTTTAGCCTTGTAGAGAAGTAAAACTAGTAACAGGTCTTCTATCTTGCGCATTTTTTTTTTTGAAATTCAAGAGCTTAGTGAGAGATGCACATCCTTTGACTTATCTTCACGTTTAGACCGTACATGGATGTATGAAAGTCAAGAATGTAATCTCCCAAGAAATTTTTCAGATTATAATGTTGACAATTACTGAAGTAATATAAGCTCTTGTTGCTTCTTCTCAAAATCAAAAAAAAAAAAAAAAAAAAAAAAAAACACCAAAACAATGGATATTTATTCAACTGAGTACCCTGAATACAAGTAAGTTCACTCCTGATTAGGATTATGGACTGGACAACGACTCCATGTGCTGGAGTGAGACAATGACACGGTCATCCATTGATGTGATCATGTGAGCGAACCACGATCTTCAACGGTACAGTAGCCCTTAGTGTCTTGGTGGCTGTGATACGGGTAAATCAGTGGCGTTGAGCCTAAGACATTCATGCTGGTTCAACATTCTTAAATTTGAATAGTTTGTAGAAAACATTAACAATATTTATATATTTAGATAAGACAATATTTATATCAGTTTTTATAAAATTAAAATGCAATGATTTTCTTAATAAAGTAATTAATATTAATAATTTGGTTGAACCTAAAAACGTTTCACTCCTCAAAAAATAAGATCAATGTTTATTTTCAGACCAATGGAGTACCTTAATTTTCACCACAGGAACAGTTAACCAAATCACGTTCACCAGGTGGTATTGTTCCATTCAATCACTGCCCACCACCAGATAAGCAGACAAACACGTCGGAAACGTAACTGTAGCACCCGTTTTCTTTCCACAGCATGAACTTGCTGCGTCTAAGCCAAGGCCCAGGCCCAGGCCCGTGTAAGTGTTTATTATTTTATTCATAAAGGAATGGGCTGATGACCACCCAAGGTGCCGTTCCAAAACAGACAGACAACATGACTGAAGGCCCGAAAATCTTTCATATCGCCTCAATATTTGATGAAAAATATGGCCCGTTTCCTTTTTCGGCCATTCTTAGTATACGGTACAGATTAATAAAAGATATTTATTTTAGCACTTTTCCTATCTGTCGGTCGAAAGAAAACTCTGTTTCTTCTCTTGCGACACAGCGTCCTCTGTCCGATGGCCACCTCTGTGACCTCTGTCTGTCCGTCTTGCGGCAGCTGTTGTGGTTGTTTGGAGAGGGCACCGGACCCGGTAATGGCGGCCGGATCGGTTAGAATTTCCCCAATACGATATACGCCGGCAGACGGGGAAGGGATGCGAGCCTCGTCTGCGGATCGGCGGCGATTCTTCTAGCGATTTTGTCTCTTCGCCCGCGCCGCGTCGAGGCATGTCGAAGGCTCTCCTCGCCCGATTTGGTGGCTCGCTCGGAGGCTCTCCCTCGCCCGGTTTGGTGGTTCTCTCGCGTCGGGCATTGGTAGAGCTCGGGAATACGCCCGTCTGTGGCGTGCTTCTGTTGTTTGTTGTGTAGATCTGGTTCGGCGTTTCTCGAGTTCATGGTGGATGGAGTGTGCTTGGTTTCTTCTCAGCTGAATGGCGTCTTCGCCGGGGATTTTGCTTGTGTGTCTAAATTTTGTCGCAGATTGGGTGGGGATTTCTCTTGTGAAATGAGGGATTCACTCGAATGGGGCAATGGTGAGTGGTACTACGACGGGCCGGGTAGGGGCGAGAGTGCGGTGATCTGCTCCCAGGAGATTTGCGCCCCTTTCTCGTCGTCGTGTGGTGAATCGAGAGGCGACCTCGCCGCTCGACTGGCCCGTCTCGTGCGTCGCCCTCTCTCGGCGATTATTCGCTTGCTCGGTCCTCGTCTGCGTTTTCCTACAGCTACGGAGGTACTTGCATTTGCCGCATTTCTCCCTTGATATGAAGTTGTCGATCTGTTGCACGATTCTGGAGACTTGGTTGGGGAATTTTTGGGATGTAGCCGGTTGTTTTGCCTTGGATTTGGGGTATTTTTGGTTGTGGCTATGGATTTGGATTCAGCAGAGGAGTATGCGTGAGGTCACCTGTCTTTGGAGCCAATACGAGGGAACATCAACGTCTTGCGGTCCTACGTCTGCGTGGGGACCGTGCGCTGGGTCGTCTTCACCTCTGCCCGGCACGCCGACGGCGGGCGACGCAGAGGGCCAAGCCCATCCTCGATGAGTCCTGCCTAAGATCCCTCGACGACGTCCGTTGGCTGGGTGCGCGCTCTGCACCACTGCTTCTCGCTCCACACACTCTGTGATCTGCCGTTGACCTCCCTCTAATATATATCTGAACCCTCTATGGGTATTTTTGGTTGGGGTATATATTACGGGAATTGTTCCTTAACATTCAGACCAACTTCCAATAATTGTGTCGAGTTTATACTTAACCTGCAACGATCAGATGTGACATCATGAGAGAACCTGAAACTTGATAATTGAAATGGTCATTTTTGTTACTAAAGACAAAATAATTGGTGTGCATTTTAGTTATCTGTGTAAACATGAGTAGTTGAGTATAAAGACTAGTTATCTATGTAAGCATTTTAGTTATCTGTGCGCTTTTAGTGATATAGTTATCACGACATATGACCATATGTTCATGCACTAGAGAGCATGTATGTATTATCACTGTCCAAAGAAAAGAAATGGGGAGGTCATTGGATTCAGTAAGTCTATGACCTCTCGCTTCTCATGATCTGAAATCATCTAAAATTGAATGTGTCATTGTTCTTCTTTTCACTATGGTTAAATGAATGGGAGTTCTTTATATCTCTTTTTCACAAGAAATTTGACCAAGATTTCTTTGCAACAAGTTGGACCATACGTTTCAAAACCAACGGTCGGACTAGTCATCCGGTCAATTGAGTTAAAAAAGTAAGTAAACACCACGATAGCGGGCCGCCTACGTACGGGTTTTGAATCTAACCCGTTTACCAAACAGATAACCTGCAACCTGAGACGGACCTTTTAATACCGGTTATTGATTTGCCCCCTAAACCCTCCGGCCAAGAAATAGAATACGAAGGGAATTACGGTCATCGGTCAAATGGATGCTACCGATGTTTGTAATTCCCTTCGTGTATTCTATTCTTCCGGAGGGTTTAGGGGGGCAAATCTGACAATATTAAAGATTAAGATGCGTCTATCTTGGTATTAAGCGGGTTAGAAAAATCAGAATAAGCGGCCCGTATCGCTGTGTGTTTACTTACTTTTTAACTCAATCGATATGACTATGCCCGACCGCCGGTTTTGGTTTCCAACTTGTTGCAAGAAATCTTGGTCAAATTCTTGTGAAAGAGATATAGCAACTCCTTTATTTTAGCGCCTGAAATATATAATTCGCGAGCACTGTAACCATAAAATAAAATAAAATAAAAACTTACTCTACATCGGTAGGCCCCCTCCATGTTTCCGTTTAGGGCAACAACTAGGTTCTACGCAACAACCATTAGACTGGGCCTTTTTCTTTGGGTTTTGGATCTAAACCATTGGAATTTTGCTACTTTGGAGATGAACCATTACAATTGAGTAATCGGGATATGCCATTGGAATTTTTACAGCTCGTCGGTTCCAACTATTTTCTACGTATGACTCGTTCTCGGGCACGTATACACATTTTGTATGGACAACAATGCCCCTTCGGTCTAAATTTAGAAAGAAAGCCCGGGGCCGTTCGTCTGTTCGCCGATACGTTCTCCGTTATTAGGCAAAAGGAACGCCGTGCCTCCGCCTCGCGCCGTCGCGCCATAGCCCGCCAACCCCCGAGCTCGCGACTCGCATGCCCGGCCGCCCTCAACACGACTCCGCCGCGTCCTGGCCGTCCTCACCTTGACTTCCGCCGCCGTCAGCACGCGGCAAGACTTTTCGGAAAGCTCCCGCCAGCGGTGGAGTCCGTGGCGAGTCCGCCGCCCGCCCGGACTTCTTCTTCGGCAGCTGATGATCTTTGTTTCCGTCGCGGGCGTCCTCCTCCCTTATCTCTCGTGTTGAGCTCGCCAAGGCGCTTTACCGGCCGGGAGAAGTCCCATCCTTGGTGAGCACCTCCTCCGCCGCAAGGTGTTCGGTGAAATGCCGTCATGGCAAGAAGCGGTTCCTAATCCGGCTCTTATGCAAAGCGAGGGTGCCGCGTTGTGCGAAGTCGTCGCCGTGCCATGGGAGAGTTCCTGTACGTGGCTGTACACATAAAAGTGGGCCCATGCTGGGGAGATACGTATAAAATGCATTTGGAACCGGCGGTGAAAAATTGTAATGGCATATCTCCAATTACTCAATTGTAATGGCTCAACTTCAAAGTAGCAAAATTCCAATGGCTTAGATCAAAAAAACCCTTTTTTTTCTTTTGGCAGCTTCTGCTAGAATCTTCTTTTCGGCATTTCCGATCAATTCTAAAAAGATCATGATCTATCCATTCCTTCCTTGTTTAACGAGCAACATATATATAATCCCGATTACTTGACCATATGATATGCATATTATGATATATACAGTCATCGCAATCATCGACGTAAAATGGAGTCATCTGGTTGTCGGCATTATTTTTTTTTCTCCCTTATGTTTCACTCTCATTAGTCTAGTATTTTCCTTGCGATTGCCGTCTCTTCCCGCTCTCCAACAGCTGGTCTTTGGTGACTTGTTAATTAGTTCTTCGTTCTATACGTACAAGCTACCGCTGTAGTGCACTTGATTATTTTTGTCCACTGTATTTTGTTAAAAAACATTATAGTAGTAGTATATGAAGCTGCAAAAAATTCTATTCTATTTGGAAATATTATCTAGTAATAGTTAGCTGGTAAATAGCTCATTTAATATTAGCTAGCTAACTATTAGCTACTCCCTCTGTCTCGCATTAAAAGTCGGTATGGGAGGGCACACAACTGAGCTGGAACCCGTGCATCTAGACACACAGGATGGTAGGGTGCAGAGGGAGTACCTAGAGAGTACCAATTAGCTGGAGGGTGTTTAATTGAAAAATGTTGCTAATATGAGCTAGTGAGATAGTTATCTAGAGGTACAACTACCAATTATTACCACCATGCTAAACTATAAGGCGTTTTGGCTTTTATAGATATTTTTTTACTATGTATCTAGCTAACATAGTGTATAACTAGATGCATAGTAAAAAAATATATATATTTAAAAAAAAACCAAAAACGTCTTATAATTTAAAACGGAGGGAGTAGCTATTGTATTAACTATATCTGTATGAATAAAAAGAGAACTATTAGCAGATAACTTGAGAAGTTATTTCATTTTTACACGTACGCACACCGGCATCTCCAAAGTCATCGCCGGTCGCCGCTAGTTCGATCGCCACCTGAGTTACCTTGGGAATGGCATAAACAAATGTACACGATATAGTAATTTATTTGTCACAGTCGCAGATGAGAATATGCTCCGGTTCCCTGTCGGGGAACGTCCCTGTTGCCATCTCATACACACGTATCGTTCAATGATTCGGGTGAAGGAGTGTCTGTGTCTCTTTTAATTTACTCGTAAGTTTCTACTACTTTGGCATCTGCAGCGGGAAACAAAAACAGGAGGAAAAATTTATCTTTCTCTAGCTCGGTACTGCGATCGGGACACATTTCGTAGGCTCGTAGCTGCTTGCTAGTTCACTCCAAACTACTTACTTTGGATTTGGATCCTAGTACATCGTCGCCACGTAAGCACTGATTTGGAAATACGATCAATAAAGTGGACGCTTGCTTCTATCCATGTAGTAATACGCCACACAAATTTTAACTAAGGCGCCCTACCACATCGTGGAGATTAAACAATATTTGATGGAGGCTGCTCACCTGAGATTGACAGCAACGCCCAAATGTTACGCTGGATTCCATCACCGTCCGGATATAATGGGGAAAAAAAAGGGGGACAGATTCTGTGTACGTCAAGAACCACAAAGAACACTCCTCCGGAAGTAACGCAGGGGACGGAGAAAAAGTTTGCTCCTAGGAGTACACAAAAATTTGCAATTATTCATCTACTGCTCGAATCTGAAATTTGGATTTATTTTATCGATGCAAATTGGATTTGGATAGAAGGGTACACTTTGCAATGGTACAAGTCATCTAAGTCAACTTTTCCAATAATGTTGCTAGCTCGAGTAATGACTCATAGCACGATTAGACCCACGTGACACTCTCACATGATTTTTAAAATACGTGTATGAACCTACCTTTTCATCAAGAGCTAGCTTTTCTCTTTCTTCTATTAAAATATGAAAACAATGATAAGAGCTAGTTTATAAGCTGAGCCATTGATCTTGATAAGGTCCCGCAGTGGTGCGCATTGGCAATTTAGCTTATGCCATCTCCTTTTTATATCTTTTAATTTGCCAAACTTGATGAGAAAAAGTTGTCTTGGTGTGATTGGTTCAGCTCCCCTAAGCGAGTTTGGCAAGCAAAACAACCTAGGTTACCCCAAACCATTTTTAGCCAATACAATATTTGATTATTTTTTGTACATAAGGTTGAATTGGCTAGATCTTGTTTGGTCGGCGCAGACATGTGTTGGTGGTGCATTTACCTCATCTTTGCTAGTGCTAAAGTGAGCTTAACTCCAACAATCACCTTGTCAAAAAAAAAAAAAAAACCCCACCAATCACTATGCATGATACCATCTAATGATTTTTTGAAGGTACACCCCATCCTCAACACTCACAAATACACTTTTGCCTCTTAATTTAAAGTTTTCTATGAAAAAACTACAAAGCATCTATAACCTAATTAAAATATTTCCATCTTCTCTAAGCGAAGCATGTTGTCAAATAGGTTGTGAGCACCAACACATTGTTCTAGATTATGGAGCACCCATGACTTTCACACGGTAGATGCCCACCATCTCCTCGAAAGGGCTAAGTCTGTTATCGTCGCCGACGTCATATATGTGATCTTGTTTTAATGAGAACAACAAGAGGGGAGAGGAAGCTTGAGATAGGCTCTAGAAACATGCGCAACAAAGGGAATGTGACATCATACACACGCCCAATAAGATGGACAGAAAAAGCCATGGAAGAAGGCACCTTCAACACCTCAACATCTCCTCCAAATTAACCACTCACCCATTTACAATGGATCCTTCTCATCGGAATTAAGCAGGGGGCAAAAGAATAGGGAAGAAAGCAAAGAAATGTGGTGCCTCTTGGGCATGCATATATAAACTGCCCACATCCTACACTATGCCAAAACACACAAACACTGGCGGAGCATCATTGTTGGGTGCGGTGGAGCCAATAGTGACTACTAATCACTACTAGGTGGTAAATCAAGGATCTAGAAAATTATGGAGAAGCTAATCATTCGGTAATGATGGTTCCTCTCATTGTCAATTAAGACCGACACCAAACAAATGAGATATCACTAACGGTTCAAGCTACAATCTAGTAGTGATATGTGCCATAGTAATGCCAATTTTTGCTACCACCCAACATCGATATATCCTTGTTGGCTTATGCCACATCTCAACAGTGACATATTCTTCATGTGACTGTTGGTTTTCATTGTGGCCCGTCAGTTTTTTACGTTGGATCCACCTAACTATCACAACATTGATTCTCCACCATTGATCCCACTCACCACCATTGCCGCTCATTACAAAAGCGACACCCCGATGCCTCTATGGCCAAAGATGAGGTCTTTGCTTAAATGATGTGGTAACATACAATTGATGATTGGCATTATTATTAGTCATGATCACAAGAAAGCTACATTTGTTGTCTTCATCTAGAACAAATATAGGAACTATATAGAAAAGTCTGAGGCTCAAAAAGCAATAGAAAATCATACTAATCTTTGGGCAAAACCAAAGATATTCCAAGGGAAATTTAGATTACCGATCCTCATGCATAAAATTTAACCTTAAGTGATACAAATAAATTTCCACTTATATTTGAAAGAAGAAAGCATGTATCTCGATTTGTAAATATAAGTATTGAGTTTTTGATAGACATACTAAACCCCAAGGACAATATATCTCTTGCACAAGTGCATAAGTAAGCTACTTTGCCGACAATCAAGCCATATCGGTCTATAGAAGCTACAAATCTAATACTTATCATCCATCGATCGTTTGGCTCTACAACACATATGATGCATGCTTAATCGTATAAACATATATTTTTTTTTTGTGGCTTATGCTTCCATAAAAGAGCTACATGCTCTTTGTTTGTAAACACTTGATTCTCAAATACAAGAAGAAACAATGACGATGGTGAGATCCACCCCACTTGCTCCTTATCATTGTTCATGTTGTATCGCCTTTAACAAATATGTTAACATTTTTCCATGAAAAGGTGAAAATTTCATGTGGTCATTTAGCTATTCTATAATCCTTTTAGAGTTGTGGTTCAATTTATCTACATCCAAGTAGCCGGACTAAATAGCAAAAGTTCCATATAATCATGTCCGTTTAGGTTAACAAAGCTTTCTTTGACAAAAAGAGGGTAAAAGATCAAGCAAACACGGATAAAAGGTCGATGAAAGGTGAATGTATTCTTACTTTATCGACTTGTCCTCTCATCATATGCTATAGGGTTGAGATGCCTACCATACTACTTTAAGAATAGTCTACCTACTATATATATTTATACTTTATTACACCATAAGAGTTGTAACTATCTATAGCATAGGCCATCATTGCTACCACTCTCTATCTATCCTTTCTTCGACTAAGCTTATCTATCCTTTGATTTGACTAGGCTCATGCATCTGGAGCACATTTTTTGTTCATATGCTTGACACATTCGACTAGGCTTATCTATCCTTTGATTTGACGAGGCTCATGCATCTAGAGCATATTTGTTTTTGTTCATAAGCTTGACGCGAAAAGCGCTACAAGTTGTAACATTACCATCTCTTATTTCCCAATGATTTTACAAGTCATAGTCCATCCAATATTTCCTAAGTATAATATGAAAGCGCACTAGAGGACAAAACATTTACTGCTGAACACGTTTCTCCCTTTTTGACACAGCTCCAAAAAGCCCTCAAAAAGACAAAAAGCTGGTGTAAAAAAGTGAAAAAAAAGGCTCAAAAGATGATGAGGAGGGGAAAAACCACGTCGACCAAAACACGAGGAAAGCCAATCATTCCGTGCCGGTGCCGGCCCAAAGAACCAGCAGTCCAGCACCAGCACACAAGGCAGAAGTGCAGAATCAGAGGAGAAAACTAGCGCCCCAGAGATTGATTTCAGTGCAAAACCCCACTACGGAAAGGAGAAAACCAGCCGGCCGGCCAAGGCGAGGGGGCGAGGAGACTGCCGCAGGTACCCTCCAACAACCCAAACCAACCCTTGCAGAAACCAACAAAACAAGGGCGTTTTGCTTGCGGGGACGGACGGCGTAGGCGCACGCACACGCGCCCCAACACCCGCTTTCCCTCTCCCCTCACTCCTCCCTCCAGCTCCCTCGCTCCGCTTCGCCCCCCCGGCTGCAGAGCAGAGCAGAGCCAGCCAGCTCCCTTCACACCAAAAATTTCCTCTTCCGCCTTGCTTGCGCTTCCCTCCCTTGCCCCCCAGCCAGCCAGCCAGCCCCGAGCGCCCCGCCCGCCCATATAATCCGGGCCGGCCGGCCGGCTGGGTGAGAGTGGGTCTCCCCGCGGATGGGCTGGGTCGTCTCGCGGGGCTAGGGTTTGGTCGGTCGGTCGTCTCGTCGGCGGCGTCGAGGGCGCCGGCCGGCGCTACTAGCTAGCTAAGCTTAGCTCGCTCGCTCACGCGCGCGCGCTAGGGTTCTCCGGCCGGAGCCATGGTGCTGCATCGCTTCTCGTGGCCGCACGGCGGCAGGACCGCCTCCATCTACGGCAACTTCACCAGGTCAGTGGTAGGACCACGCCACGCAGAGGTTCCGTCTCGCGGCCGGCCATGGGTGCTTGGAAGGCGGCGGGGTCCTGCTTTTTATTTTTGGTTTGTTTTTGGCCGTCTGGGACCTGGTTTCGTTGAATTCGTTCGGCGGTGAGTGAGGCCCTGGTGTAATGCTGTTTCCTTTTCCCTGCTCGTGTTTGCTGTGGTTGCAGGTGGGCGGAGTGTCCCATGCCGCAGGTCGGGGCCGAGTTCCAGGTCGTCTTGAATCTGCACCCCGGGGTTTACCAGGTGGGTCGCTGCTGCTCGGATTGCTAGCTCTGATTCACCTCTCGCTCTTTGCTCTGTCGTCTGTGCTTGGTTGATGATTGCTTCTTCCGTCCTTAGTTTCACTGTGTTCCACTGCTTGTTACTACTCTGCTCTGGCTAGTGGCTACCTAGGTTGATCTCCTAGTCCTTGGCTGGCTGGTATCCTTTTACATAGAAGAAAACCTTTTAGTTTGCAGCACGATTGGCGTCCTTGTTATTGTGGTGTGGCTTCTTACTTTCCTTCACTGCCTGGAAACGAGCTTGGGTGATTTCGCTTTGTATATCACGACGAGACTAACTAGTTTCTCCTATGGTTGGGTGGGGGGCAATGCATCTACGGTTAGTTGGTAGTTGTGGCAGGTGGGTGTTGTCGTGTTGCGGTTCTGGGAAGCGGTATGAATGTGTCGCTAGAGTGATGATCCTTGCGCAAATAAGGGGGAAATGTCGTCAGTTCTTGTCGAGAGCTATTCTATTTCTACACAAACTGCTGTACCTGCTGGATTTTCGTGTGGTGTGTCACGGTTTGTGGTTAGTAAATGCTGCGACGGTGGTCGAAAGTACGTATGTGAAATGACCACTGGAGTTAAGAATCTTGTATTCTTGTGATCTCATTTACATGGATCGTGGGTGGTATTGGGCATTGTCAACTATTGATGCGTTACATTACATGCTCCTTTATTTATTTTATGCAACCATATTTCAGTTTAGAAGCCAGATGAAATCTCGTGGTTAATTTGCCTTATTTGGTACTGTAGTTCAATCTCGAGTTCTAACATTGTGTAAACCACGAATAGATGTATCCATAGCATAAACTTGAACATTTTCCATTGATAGAGATAAAGTGTTATAAATTTTGTATTCTATAGTGGCAGACCTGACATAGGTGTTGGAGGATAGCCACATCTCACTGTTTCTGTCGTTTCCGACAAGAGGTCTTGGCCGTTACATAATGCATGCGGTAAAGTAGATTTCCATTGCAGTTGTTGCATCAGAAAGCAGCCATTTAACACCATTGCAAAAAGGAAGTGATGATTAAATACAGCGACACTTCTGTCTCTCAGGTTTCTGTATTTGTCATTTCTTTCCATGTGTACAGGGAGTTTCACTATTGCACCTTTTTTTCCCCCGTGTCAATTAAAGCTTTTCAGTTACACTAAATAAATCCTCAATGCTCCTTTCAGTTTGCACGATTGGTGTCCTTGTTAGTGTGGCTTGTTGCTTTCCTTGATTATGTAGAAACGAGCTTGGTGTGATTTCGCTTGTATATCATGACGAACAAGTTTCTCCTATGGTTGGTGGTGGCAATGCATCTATGGTTAGTTGGTAGTTCTGGCAGGTGGGTGTTGTTGTGTTGCGGTTCTGGGCAGGGGTATAAATGTGTTGCTAGAGTGCTCATCCTTGCGCAAATAAGGGGGAAATGTCGTCAGTTCTTGTCGAGAGCTATTCTATTTCTACACAAACTTCTGCTGTACCTGCTGGATTTTGGTGTGGTGCGTAACGGTTTGTGGTTAGTAAACGCTGGGATGGTGATCGTATGTGAAATGACCATTGGAGTTAAGCATCTTGTATTCTTGTGATCTCATATACATGGATTGGTGGTATCAGGCATTGTCAACTATTGATTCGTTACACGGTCCTTTACTCTCTGCGACCATATTTCAGTTTAGCAACCAGATAAAATCTCCTCGTTAATTTGCCTTATTTGGTACTATAGTTCAATCTTGAGTTCTAACATTGTGTAAACCATGTATGGATCCATAGCATGAACTTGAACATTATCCATAGTTAGAGATGAAGTGTTATAAAGTCTGTATGCTATAGTGGCAGACCTGGCATAGGTGTTCGAGGATAGTCCACATCCCAATGTTTCTATCGTTTCCGACAAGAGGTTTTGGTTGTTACATAATGCCTGTGGAAAGCAGAATGCAATTGCAGTTTTTGCATCAGAAAGCAGCCATTTAACTCCATTATAAAGTGAGTGACGGTAAATACAGCGACACTTCTGTCTCTCAGGTTTCTGTATTTGTCATTTCTTTCCATGTGTACAGGGAGTTTCTTTATTGCACCACTTTTTCCCTAGTGGCAATTAATGCTTTCAGTTTTACACTAAATAAATCCTAAATGCCCTTAATTGTGGCCTTACTTGGAACTACTTTTGCATATACCAGACAACTATTTTGAACTTGAAGATGTTTTTAATCTCAGCAATTGATAGAAACATGATATCTTTGGCATATTCAACGATGGATTTGTATATTTGATGTTTTGCTTTTTCATATATCAATGAGCCTGTTTATTTGGCAAAAAGTGAACCAAAAAAGTGTTTCTGATACCGGTCACATTGAATCTTTTGACGCATGCATGGAGCATTAAATGTAGGTAAACAAAAAAACTAATTGCACAGTTTGGCTGTAAAGTGTGAGATCTAATCTTTTGAGCCTAGTTAGTCCATAGTGGGACAACAATTACCAAATACAAACGAAAAAAGTGCTATAGTCTAACCCAAAATATTTCACTAACTAAACACCCCCAATGTAATTCACAAACGCCACTACCAAATTCACACCCTTGTTATTGTGACTTCTGTCAATTATGATGTTCAATTGTTTTGGTGTTCCATGGTTAGCAAGATATTTGAGCATGATACTGTAGTAGTGCATATTTGCTGTACCAGTGCTCACTGCCCAGCTATTTGCATACTATATTCTGCTTCTCCTGTGACATTTTTGTGCCTAATACATTTATATGACCTTTTGGTGCAATTCAGTACCGGTTTTGGTTGATGGTGTCTGGAGGTGTGATGAGACAAAACCCATTGTACGTGATGAATATGGACTGATCTGCAATGAAGTGCTTGTGGAAAACAATGTACAACCTGTTGTGCAGCCAGAGCCTTCTATCATCAGAGGAATTAATGTGGATGACGGTACCATTTTGACAACAGTATGTCTCAGAAGTTTGACATTATATTTCTGTGTTCTTCATATTCCTAATAACTAATGGTCTGTTATTTACTGTGGCCTTAAATGAACAAAAGATGCCCCCGAGCCAGGCGTGCAAATAGCAGTTTTCCGCCATGTGGTCTCTGGAATATTATTACACAATACCATATATGACATTATTCCTCTTTCTAGCAAGGTTAGGTTTATTTCTTGCAAGTCAGCACTTCCCTTTTAGACTGTGAATAATTGGATTTCATATGAACATTTCAGTTAGCAGTTTTGGACACTCAGCTACCTGTTAAACAAGCATTTAAAATAATGCATGACGAGGTATGTTTGTTACTGTGCTTGCAAGAGTTGCTTCTAATGGTTCACTTTCCCTCAATGGTGCTTTTGCTTGCTCTCACTTCAACTTTGCTCTGTTTTACCTCAATTATTGAAGATTTTTAAAGCTGTGCTAGCAATTGTTTGCCTTATTAAGAAGCAGTTTAATTTGTTTTCCTATTATGTTTTACAGTTTAAAAAGCAACAAATTGCTCCTAGAAGCAGGCGATTCTTTCATCTGCACTGCATACATTGCATCACTTTAAGAATTTAAGAATAACTTTGAACTTTATGTCTCATAGGGTCTTGCTCTGGTTCCTCTTTGGGATGACCATCAAGGAACCATAACAGGGCATGCTCACTGCATCAGATTTTGTATTAATGTTGAGAAGGTGGGTGGAATAAATTACTTTGTTTCTCCTTGAAAGAATTTTATGATCTTAGGAATTATCATTTGCTATGCAGTTGCAGAGAAACATTCGAGTTATTGGCAATGAAGAGCTTGAAATGCATCCCATTTCTGCTTGGAAAGAAGTAAAGCTACAGTTTTTTATGGTGGGCCTGATGGTTCTGCCATTCAGAAGGCCATTAATCCATGTACTTCTCCATATATTTGCTTGATTCTTTCCTTTGATTCGATGTGTAAGCAGTTGCAAGATCATCACTTTCAAAATATGAAAATATATTATCTGTATGAAATTCTTGATATGGTCTCAATACAACATTAAGCTTAATGCCATTTGTGTCAGAATAATTACAAATCGTCTAATGTCTTGAAATAGGGATAAATTGACACTATTTCCATCATTTACTGACAAATACAAGTGGTTGTAGGAAAATATAAATGATTATGATGAATGAGCGTTGTTAATGAATCAAGATAAACATAGATATAATTGTTTTTTGGAATATCATTTCCTTATAATTATTTGACATGCAGTTTGAGTTGTGTGCATTTTGTTGTCTATATTATTTCACTTGAGTTTGTGGGTGGGTGGCTGGGGTTCACAATAGTTTAATTTGAATGTTCTACTATGGTTGTAACTAAAGGTTTATAGTACAGACTTTTTAAAATCTTATGGTGTTACATGTCTTTCTTCAGGTTAAGGATTCAGATAATTTAGTGGATGTGGCACTGACTATAATCAGAAATGAAATATCTTCAGTTCCTATCTTTAAGTGCATGCCAGATTCATCAGGGATGCCTTTCCTTAATCTTGCAACCCTTCAGAAGATTTTTGAAATGTATGATATTGTTTTATAAGATTATAATACTGCTTCATATTTGATTAATTTTATCTGTGTGTTGAATTGTATGTTCTTTTTTATCTTGATGTTTTTTTAGTTCTTTGCTCGAAGCTACAAGAACAGGCTGAAGGCTGTTCCTTCTTCACAATCAGCTTCTCAGTATTCCTATTGGTACATGGTCTCCACATACTGGGAGGTCAAGTAGCAGGCAACTCAGAACTTTGCTACTGAGTTCTCCTCTAAATACCTGCCTGGATTTTCTGCTTCAAGGTACACTGACATTTCAGATACAAGATTCGTATTGATACTTTCAATTGATTCTTAGGATCATAAGCGGCAATAACAAACTATGCAATCAACTAAGTATGTGATTAGTTCTTCTTGAATAATGCAGATAACAATTTCAGTTGAACAGTGAAGGTATGAGCTAATGTACCATGAAAAATACACAATAACACCTGAGATGATCAGTAGGATCATGCATCACATCACTTTAGTCTCCATCTGCTACACTTTTCTTTACTTGTTACAGAAAATAATCCATTTTTTGGTCCTGCTGAATCATACCTTTTAAAGTTGCTGAAGGCAATGGCCATCGGTTTTTAAGTTGTCAGATTCCTGTAAAACTTGCTAAGTGTCACAACCAGATCTCTATACTGTGTTCCCTACAACTTATTGTTATTTTTTGCTCCTGCACACATTAGGAAGGCATTTTTTACTAGCCAATTGGAGAAGTTAGTGTGCAAGGTCATATCCATATTTATGGAAGATTTTTAGATGCTTTTTGTTAACTCTAGTGATTTAGACAGAATGACAGATGGATCTATGGTATGAATGCAATAAACTCATAAAAGAACATTTAAAATGCTAAGAAGATGCAACATTGAAGATTAATTGTTTTTTTACCTAGTCTGGAAATTTCTCCTTTATGCTTGTCCTTTTTGGCATGTGCGGCTTCCAAGCTTATAGCTGTCAGCCTTTATAAAGTAACAGTTGCTGAATTGAACTATTATGTCCATTCATCTTCTCCAGATAGAGTAAGCTCAATTCCTATAGTTGATGACAATGGATCCCTCCGTGATGTCTATTCACTCAGGTTAGCATACTGTAACATTTACTTTTGCCATGCTGCTATCCTGTTCTGTTTTCTTGTATTCCCTCCAGCCAAAGTTATTGTAGCATTTGACTTTCATGGTCTTCCATGCATATATTTGACCATTAATTTCTTCTAGAGTATATTCTTAAAATACTTCAAAAGTTCATTGAGATTTTGCAAGTATTTTCCTATAGAATTCTACACATTTTAACCTACATGTTTTCAGACTGTATAATTTTAAAGTTATTGATGTCCTTATCTTTTTAAGGTTTGACTAAATTTTTTCCTCAGTTACATGTTTTTATGACTGTAAGTGGTATTAATGAAATCAATTAGCCTATGCCAGATGAACTGTTGCATTGTGGCTACGGTGCTATGCATCTTTGTGCAATGGCACAATGCACCCCAAATTAAAACCTTTTTGAGGATATTGTTCTTATATGATTCTATTTCTTATTTCCAATAATGAAAGGAGTGCTTATTTTGGGCAGCTATGGCTTGGTTTTTGGAGGGGTGGGGGTGGGGTATTGTGATCTTGAGGCGATAAATAGGGAGCATGTCCCATCAGCTTTGGATCATTTGGTGGACTCAAAACTTGCGAAATAAACTTTAATGGCATGCTGGAAAATGAACTAAGCTAGCTGACCCACAAAACTCCATTGAGTGCCCACTTGATATGGTCAAAGTGGTTTTCTTATTTCTTGTGGAATTCGTCTATGAGGGAATTAGAGGGACAATGCGATTATATATAGGAATTTTTTTCTGTAAAAGTAGTAATACTCAGGTGCTGAAATCCTAATTGCCACCTTATCCCTATTTAGCCACCCCAAGACCTTGGACATTATTTCTACTCAGTGCTTTAGACATTTATATCATCTATTCCTGGATAGCAAGATGCATATCAACAAGGTGTTTCAACTCCGGTTCCTTTGTCGTTGTTTAGTTTTAAAAATGTAATCCTAAAGGGTCCTTGATGCCGGTTGCGGCGCTCTTGTACATATACTCTATTTCTTCTTAATACAAAGATATGCACACTCTTGAGAAAAAAACAAGGTAAAATGGAAGAAAAAAAGGTCTCTTGTGGGTCTAGAACTCCTGAAAGCTTCACACTCATCTGATTTTTGGATAATGCTTTGTCTGTACCTTTTTAGAAATTCAGGAGTGGACCTATGTTTGTTCATTATAGTAACAATGCTACTAATTTTCTGACCATCCTCCTTAGCCCCAAGTAGCAAACCCCTTTTACCATTTGTTGATCTTTTGCTCATCAAAAATACAATCCTAGGGATATCAGTAAGATAAAAAAGGGGGCTTCTTTGTCTTGACTCTTGACACGTACACACTCTTTAAACTTGTCTGTTTGGCATAATCTTTGTATGGTTTCTGGTAAAAGTTAGCTGCTTTATATTATTTTTTTATGCTCCAAAACCTAGGCCATTGCTAGTTTCGTGAAGCCTAACAAAGACCTGTTATCTTCATTGTTGATCCCCTAATATGTCACCTTTGTATTTATATATTACTTAGTTCCTTCTGGAATGCTCTCTATATAATATTCTGCGAAATTTTGGGTTCTTCAAATAAAGAGAAAGTAGCTGTGACATGACTTCTGAAACACCCTGTTAGTGTTATTTATTATTTTGGCTGTTCTCTTGGTGTATCTTAATTCTGAGCTTGTTTCTACAGTGATATCATGGCTCTGGCGAAGAATGATGTTTATGCTTTCATCGAACTTGAACAAGTGACTGTGCAAAATGTAATTCATTTTCTCTTGCTTTTTTTAGTTGTAGCTGACACGTTTCTTTGGCGCTTTTTTTTTTAACTTGCATAACTGAAATACTGCAATTCCTCTGCTTTTGAATTTGTTGGACAGCATTCAAGCGCAAGTCCTTTGCAGTATTGTGTTATCCATCAGAATGGAAAATGCAAATGAGATTTGTGTTCCAGTCTGAAGTCCAATAACTCATTATGTTTAAATATATGAATAAATCCATTATAGAATCACACCCTGAATTATGAAACATGTTCCCTTCATCTTCTAAGACCAGATTAAGGTATATCACTTGATTGTTTGAAGTGGACATGACCTTAGGTTGCTTTGCCACTAGGGTATAATACATGTCAGGTGACCCATGTAGTCAAATAATTATAGGAGCTACTATCTGGTTCTCATTATGCTTCTAGTTGCCTAAAACACCATGCAAAGATGATTTAGCCTCATCAGCTTCATCCACTATAATGGCTGACTGGGCATTAGTCTAGTGCTCTGCTCCTGGTCCTTGTTGCCCTTGTTGTGATGGTCATGTCTTCACAGATTCTGATCACCAAACAATGTGGTAACTGTAGATCGTGACAGAACTGACAAGATGGCTGCAAGTTGCCTCATGAATACTTCAAAGCTTGTTAATGTCTGCTCGAAAGCAATAGCTGTGGTTGGAATTGAATGCCAGTTGTTAATGTTTATGTATCATGCGCTGCCCTTGTAGAATTGGTTCTCTCAGAGAATTAATACACTTGTTGTCTTTTACTCTGTTTTAGGCTTTGGAAGTGCAATACGAGGTGCATGGACGAAGACAGTGTCATACTTGTTTGCAGACGAGTACCTTGCCTTGCTGGAAGTTTTGGGAGGGATTGTCTGTTCAGGTACTAGTGTGTGATTCTGATTGATGTGCCATATCAAAAGAGCAATTTGGAATTTCATATAAATAAAAAATTTAATATTGTTCTAGTGTAAAATTGACACTGTATGTTTTGTCATCAGGAGTGCGACGGCTTGTTGTTATTGAACAAAGTACCAGATTTTGTGGAAGGAATCATATCATTGAGAGACATTTTTACATTTCTACTTGGATAGTATCTGTGTAGCCATTCATACATGAAAAAGCTTGTTGTACTTGGTTCAAACGAAATAAAGAGGTTACAAATGTGATAGTCATCTTCTTTCTTCCATCTTGCTTTGGTTCATATTATGCCGCAGACACTACATAATTGAATTGCGCTGAAAGAAAAAAACATGCAGCTGCTTCAGGCTTGCTAAACAGAATGGAGAAGTGTTCAGGTGATTGTTTCTTGCTCTCGTCCAGCTGCCAATTCCTGATTTGCAGGCTTGCAGAATAGCTACTTGCGAGTTAGTAATGCTTCACTATCATTTTTAAGCGGTTAAGATTTCTCTCTGATTATGTTTTTAAAACAAGATACAGGCTACAGAATCATTTTCGTACCGTCTTTACAAGGGAATTTTCGAACCTTTTTCTTTTTTTTTTTGGAATGAAAGGACCAATCTTCAAAATCGGGCATATTTTTTGGATCCATCAACGACCTCGTACAAATGACTGAAGCATTTCTCTCGTTCCAGTTCTATAGAATTTGCTGGGTGTTCCTGTACAATTATGCTTTTCAAGGATCCCATTTGGTTTTTTTTTTTCAGGATCCCATTTGGTTTTGCTTTCTGTTTTCAAACAGCTCAGAAGTTTTGGCTGCAGGAGAATTGTATATGTTTCATTGTTTTAGTTAGCAGTTCATCTTTGTGTGGAGTGACATTAGGCAAGGTATATTTTTTGTCTTGAAAGACTGAACTGTACAAGATATTGCTATCTAAAGGAAAGCAGATTAAGGAATTTTGGTTCATGCTCGAATTCTGTCAATTATTCACACTGTGGCTCTTTAAGTGTAGATATAAAATGCAATAAGATCTCAAGGGAAATTTTGTTGTAGATTTGCAGCACTAGTAAGGGGAACGAGGCCGTAGGAACTCTTTTCAAAGTTCAAATACAAACTTTTTTGGGAATCATTGAACACATAGTGCAAACAATTCTCTTGAAACACTTCCTCTGTTTCAGTTTTATAGGATTTGTATTCGCGTTTGGTTTTGTTTTCTGTATTCAAATGGTTTCGAAGATTTTATTGAAGCAGATTTGCATGTGGACACGTGGACGCCACGGAATTGTGGAAGCCGCCGGCGAGGGCGATGTGGTGGCGGACGCCGTCCGCAGCGTAGGCGGAAGCGTAGAGGCGCCCGCCGCCAACGAGCCGAGCGGGTTGTGGAGGGTCTGGACGGCGGCCATAGACATGGAGGGACGACGACGACATATGGGCCAACACCGCCAGCAGCCCAGCGCGTCCGC
Source organism: Hyparrhenia diplandra (assembly GCA_015847255.1). Lineage (NCBI taxonomy): Eukaryota > Viridiplantae > Streptophyta > Magnoliopsida > Poales > Poaceae > Hyparrhenia > Hyparrhenia diplandra. Next base: position 208,498 of record JADLZK010003252.1, read on the forward strand.
GTTCCCGCTGCAGACCGTCGCGGCGGCCGGCGCCTTCATCTCCACACAGTTTAGACTCAACTTCCGCCTCCACCTCTCCTCCGCGGCCGTGGGCGGCTCATCCTCGACGACGCACTGGGCACATCGGCATCGACACGGCAAAGCTCGAATCCTCGAGCGAGGGGCCCCCTATCGCTGCTTCATGGAGAGGCTCCGCTGGAGTTTGACGAATGAGACTCGAAGCAGGCACCATGACTGCTTCAGGCTCGCCGACCTCCATGCCGAGCACCATGAGGGAAGGCAAGCGCCCTCAGACAAACATAGGTTGAAGGAAAAAAACGACCTGGCTGGAACGAGGGGCCTTTATTTTTACTGGAGGAGCTGTACAGGGAGGAGAGGGAGGATGAAATCTGGAGGTGGGACAGGGAATAAAGGGGGGACCGGCCCAGTACCTGACCTAGTAATCGCCGGCAGTCAAGCCGGGGAGGGAGGCAGGGGGCCATCGAATCGGCGGATGAAATCTGGAGGTGGGATCAGAGGAAGAAGAGGAAGACAGCATTTCGCTGATAAGTACTACAGAGGCGTGTCTAGAAAATCCTAAGTTAGTTTGACTGGTCACAATTGACTCATCCTTGGGGATAACCTTGTAGCGATAGCAGCTCTTAAGCCCCTCCTAGCCCTGGTACCACTCGTGGTGGCTGTTCTTCACCTGAAGGAAGTTCTAGAAGGAAGTTCCACACTATGCTGTACTTCCCCACTATGACCACAAGATGACACTTCTGCTTCCCGTTCTGTGACCCAAGAGAACTTGCCTCCCTAAACCTGTTGTTTGCTCCAGCAAGATGAGAGTACGGATTGAGCTTCAGCAGCCTTGGGTAGCAATTCGGTTACCCATTCTCCCACTAAAACCAGTGTTCTTCTTTCCATCTTTGTGAATAAAGATAGTGCATATAAGAATCAAGTACGTATCTATTGTCCCAGAATCCACATCCCATTACATCGACACGAGTAAAGGGTGAACCCAACCCAGGAAAAGCTATCTTTGCCATCCTCATGGAGCTCATAGAATACAAGCAAATGTTCCCATTTAATGATCCGATAACAATCGAGCCATCCCCTGGTGGAAGCAAAGAACTAAAAATGTGTCCCGACTCCATTGCAATACTGGCAGCGATTCAATTGCACTTGCCAAGTTCTGGACAATGCCCCTGTGATCTCTAATATCCCACCAGCACAACTGGTTCTCATCCAGTAACACCGAAAAACATGTCATAGTGTTGTTGCATATATGATCCATTCTGCCTCCTCAACATTGAGGAGATACCTCCATAAAACCATGGGTAAAAAACATTAGAATCCACATATCCATTAAAGAAGAAAAGTAGATGCATCAACTATGACCCCTATAATGTATACATGTAGCTCGCTTAACTCCAAGAACAGATCAACAGAGGCACATCTAGTCAGAGGACCATATTAGCAGTTAAAAAGACTATAAAATGTCAAGCACAACACTCTGCAGCATTTCTTTTCAAACGTGGTTTTAATGTTGGAAGATCACCATGAAGATTCTTAGATTCTATTTCAGCTATTAATACAGGGAGTTACAGAAACACTGAAACATAATGGTTTTCAGGTTTAAACATGTTGGGCCAAATTTAAACAAAGTGAGAATAAAATAAGTTGTGTGGCATGATGCAATTTGTGGCCCTTTTTCCCAGGAGAAGAGTATCCCTTGACACTTAAGCAAAAATATTGCTGGTAGTGGAACAAGTACCATTGCTGGAACATATTTGTGTTGAATTAGGGCTGAATTCTTTTTAGAAACCTAGTTGCACTGGTGATCATTACAAATCACCTATTAAGCCATTTCTGTTTCTAATAACTTCTAACAATGGCAAACTACACTGGTTTCAACATAATCGTGCTGATTCATTTTTCCCTTACAGGACACTCAGATAAATCAAAATGATACAAACCTGACATAGCAACCTCTGTTCAGCAAAGGAATCCTGTTGAAGCTATTGTAGAGATAAAATAAAATGATATAAACCTGGCATAGAAACTACATTTGGCAATATATTCAGCAAAGCAACCCTACTGAAGTTGTCATTTCATTTCCTTCAGACAAACAAAAGCTTATCTGAATCAACCTGGAAAAAAAAAGCAAGGATCAACAACCGCTGTCAGCCAAAATTATGATGGTTTAGTGAAAGCCAAAAGCTGTAGTATTTTTTCTAAGACATGATGATGCTTCGGTGAAAAATGACAGGGCTCTGACTGTAATATGTGACCTTGCTACCTCTGCAGTCCACAAAATTGGTTTTATTCAGAGTCTTTTTTGATGTGTGCACTACCCATATTGCAGCTCCCTCAGCATATCCTGTGGGCGTCATGCATGTGTTCATGATGCCAGATCCAGTGCTGTTGCTTAGCAGCTTACTGCATGATGACGGCAAGCATCCTTGCGAATCACTTAAACAGGCTCCATGCTTATGGTCCATGGGACAATTTTTCAAAATATAGGAATGTCCACTTCCATATTCCCATTTTGCAGCATAAAGGTGTAGTGAAATATAATGGTTGGGTCCTTCACCGGCAGACAGAGTGAAGATTTGTATCACTAGGAGCTGAAGATATACTGGTAACAGATCTTGAAATATGTCCAAAAATCTTGCATGAAATGATATAGAAGTCTTAGTGGGTATTATCATTGCAACTAGTTCGACCCTCTTTTCTGAACAGTTCTCCATTTTCAGAGTTTCAGAATTCTGCTATAATCCACTGTGATACCAATGCCGGGCTGCAACCTCCACTGTGTCCACATTTCCAATGCATTCTGCATCCTGCAAGTATACCTTCCCACACATAACTGTCCACTTCCATGGCTATCTTCCTGATAGTGAAGATTTGGCATCACTAGGAGATCAAGCTATACATAGATAGCAAATCCTAAAATATATCTAAATTCTCACAGCCAAACTAATTTCTACTTTCAGTGTTTCTGAATTCTGTGGTATATCTCACTGTGACCAGATCATAGTGGTACCATCTTTGAGCTATGTTGCAACTGAACTGGAGCCAACATTCCTCTTGCCAATCCTTTCATCCATTAACATTCTAATCCTTGTGACATCCTCCCACCTGCCAGCATCTGCATAGATCCCAGCCATTGCAGAGTACACCCCACTGTCATCTGGATTCAGTTGCAACAAATGCCAAGCTGCAACCTCAGCATCCTCCACATTCCGATGCATCCTACATCCCAGCAAGTATGCCTCCCCACACATAACTGTCCCCTTCCATGGGCATCTTCCTGACCATGTCCATTGCTTCTTTGATCAGTCCAGCACGACCAAGCAAGTCAGCCATACACCCATAGTGTTTCAGTTCGGTGCACATTGTGCTTGTCCTCCATGTCAGAAAAGATGCGCCTTGCCATGTCCACAAGGCCAGTGTGGCTACAAGCGATCAGCACCCCCAAAGAAAGTGACCCCGTCTGGCTGGACTCCATCTGCCACCATCATCTGGTGGAAGTACTCGAGCGCCACTGTTCGTGGCCATGCATGCCAGCCCAACAATGAGAGCGTTCCACGAACACGTTCCTATCCTGGCACGCCTCGAACACCTCCTAGCCTCGTCGACGCACCCCGCACTTGGCATAGAGATCAACAAGCCCTGTGCACAAGAACACGTTCAAACGGGTCCTGCTCAGCTTGATGTACTCATGCACCTCCTGACCCTTGTCCAGCGCCCCTAGCTGCGCACAGCATGAAAGCGCCGCCACCAGCGCGACACTGTCAGGCCTGAATCCCTCCTCCCTCATCCGGTCAAACAGTCCCACCGCCTCCACTAGCCGTGCCGTCTTGGCACAGCCGGCATCACCGTGCCCCAGGACGTGGCGTCCCTAACGGGCATATCCTCGAACACCTCCCCGAGCAACACCTACCCTCCCGGCGTTCACGTACGCGTGCATCAGCGCGTTGTAGGGAGACGACGTCAGGGGCGCAAGGCATTTCCTCGAACACCATGCGCGCGGCGTCGGGGAACGCGTGCCTCGCGTAGAGGGAGACGAGCGCGTTGGCCACGTGCGGGAATGGGAGGAGGTTGCGGGGAAACCGCGACGCGACGGCGTGGAGGGAGAGCGCGAGCTTCAGGTGGCGGCGCCCCGCGGAGGAGGCGGTTGAGATGACGAGCGGGAGGGTGTGGGGGGTGGGCGCGACGGAGAGGCGGAGGGAGGAGCGGAAGAGGAGGAGGAGCAGCGCGGCGGGGAAGGGGCCCCGCGTGGCGGGGAGTAGGCGACGAGGAGGAGGGGTGTGCGGGCGTGGGTCCCGGACGGTGAGGTGGCCAGCGACGGCGGCGAGCGCGTGCGCCGCGAGGGGAGGCGGCGCCGGAGCGGGAGGCGGCGGTGGGGGTTGGAGGAGGTGGGGCAGAGATTGGTAGGGCGGAGAGAGGCTGAGCGGTGGGCCGGGACTAGGTGGACCCATCTTGCATTCCCGTTGAGAGAGGCCCATGTTTTGCTTTATCTAAAGAAAAGATTTCGCCATGAATTGGCGTTCTTTTTTATTGACAAATAACATTTAATTATCAGCAGCAACGTGCTGAGAGGAGCAATACATTGTTTAAGCTTACATAATGCTCCCTCGCTTCAAACTATAACTTATTTGACATTTTCAATCCTAAGTTTGACTATTCGTTTTATTCAAAAAAATTGTGCAACCATAGTCAAATTTAAGTAATTCTTAAGTACCTTTTGTTAATAAAGCATGCCATAACAAAAAAAAAGAAGTGATATTTTGCATAAATTTTTAAATAAGACGAGTGGTCAAACTTTGAGTTGAAAAAAATTTAAGCGAATTATAATTTGAAACTTAATGGAGTATAAAACTTAGGAAATATTACATTGAGTAACATTGTGCTTATAGGAACAATTGAGCCTGTATACTTAAACCTTGTCTTACATAAGCATATAAAGCTTGTCGAGCCAAGGCATCTGCTCTAGAGTTAAGACTCCTATTAATTTTGAAGATCCTTAGATTCCCTACTAGGCTGGAATAAATCTGAGTGAAGTGTTTAATCCTCCAGTCTGGAGGACTAGTATGATCAAGTGTGTTCAGGAAGTACACCAAATCCTGACAATCATTCCTGCAGCCTAGCATTAATGTACGCTATTTGAGTTGGTATTGTTCCTGTGTTGACAATAAGAACACCAAGTCCAGCACACTTTAGCATCAGTTGTCTCTGGTCAGGGGGTCGTGTAGCATCAACGAAGCACCTGATCCTTGAATGAGTGTTGGAAGGGTGATTGAGTACCTGTTCATCATGTGTTCCTACATTGGTAGATGATTTGTACGTGGTTCTGGATTTGATTGTTAAGAATGTCCTTGTAATGGGAAGTTGGAGGAAGCCTTGGCAGGGGCCGCTCTATATGGCTATTTATTTGAATGTGAGAGTTCAAAGGATTAACATTGTTAGCCATGTCTTGCGGGTTGAACCCATGCGTCAGTTGGCCTTGTTCACCTGGAAGAAATTTAGATTGGATGTACCAATAAAAGCGTCTACTACATGATGGATATGAGAGACAGTCCAAGATTTTCCTTCTAAGTGACTAAGTCGAAGGTCATTTCTGGCTTTCCACATGTACCGCTAGGGTGCTAAAATTCTCTGCATCAAGGAGTCATTAATATTGTCAGAGATTATCAGTGGCAAAAATAACCTGGACACCATCTTATTCCATTGGTAGTGAATCTGTACTCAAGGGTGGGTTAAATCACAACAAAAGATAAGTGTGCATCAGTTTCAACCGTACTGCAATGGGTGCAATTTTTGGTCTATGTGCTGGGAAAATCTTGAAGCTCTCCTGATGAGGCGCCAAGCGAACATCTTGATAATTGAGGCAGAGTTTCAAGCTTCGAAGCTCTTTGGAGGATTCTATTTGCCTGAGGTAGGCTAAACCTGTGACATGAAAGTTTTATCGATGCACCCCAGGTCCACCTAAGGATGTCCTGTACTCCTGTGTTGACTGCCGATGGAGGTGCTAATTTGAACTTTGAACACAGTCGGGGGTTCAAAGACAGAATGAAGGAGATTCTGGTTCCAGGTATGGGTCTGAGGACTCAGAGACCACACTAGGCAGCCGAGCCGCGGTGAGTGTGTTTGTGACGGACGGATGCGGATGTCAGTGGTGCCCGTGGATTCACACGCGCTGCCAAAGTACGAATGTGCGATCCGTGTAGGACGGAAGAGCCAGCAATGTCGATCGATATCAACCATTGCTTTTTGCTTCACATTAATTGCTCTAATATGTAATGGATTATCGGTAATCGCCACTCGGATCCAATTCTGTACTTTCAGATGATTGGTGAATCCGAATCATCAGTGCACCACGCAGAATTCAGACCTTTCTATTTGGAGGAAGGTTCGGGCGAGGGCACTAAGCTTTTGACGAAAGTTCCTTTAACGTGATAGATCGTGGTGCCTGATAACATCATCAAGAAGTTCACATGCATGGTGTCAGGATATAGGATTTGGAAGATATAATTACAGTTTAAGATTAAGTAGACATAAATTGATTTTGTTCGATTGGGTAATCTCCATCGATCGTACATCTTCATATTTATTTATATAGGATGAGAGCAACTTTAAGAGATTCTTTATATCCTTAATGTATAGAAATAGAGATTTTTTTTTTATACAAATAGAAGTAGAGATTTTGGTGAAAAGAAAATATCGTCCAACAACCTCTTTGATTATATCTCCAAATATAGAAATCATTTATCTGGATTTCTCGCTAGTCAAAGAAGGAGAGCTAAGTCTTTCTAGAGTAGGCATAAGATATAGAAAATTTGCTGGAGTGTATAGAGATATAGGAAATGATTTTTACTCGAATGACTCTCAAATATTGATTTTTAGAAAGTAGATTTTTATAAAGACTCTAGGAGATGCTTTTATATTGTTTAGGCCAGTCTCAGTAGGAGTGTCATGTGAGTTTCATTTGTATTAATTAGTCTACCATCATTTTTAATGACATGGCATGTTATTTATTAAGAGAGAAAAGATAAAACTCTCTTGACACGAATACCAACTATCTCAAAGTCATGAAATTTAATGCATATGTAAACATAGAATAAAACTCTCCATTGAGAGTTGGGGTTTCATCAAGTTTCATTTAATTTCATATGACATGTCAGTTTTTTGGAAAAAATGTTATGAAAATCCCCACTGAGATTATCCTTAAAAGCGTTTATACACCTCCAAAACCTATAGGTTTTATAAGGTCTGTTTGGACTTTGCCAAAACTAGCTAAGCTGGTTCAAACTAGCTTAGGGCGTACGATCTCGCCGGCCGCGGTACCATTTTTCGGGTTCTACCTTTGAAGGGTGTACGAAGAGCGGTGGTGGCGGATGATGACGGAGGCGAGATCGACATGGCCACCCCCGCAACCTACCTAGAGGCTGTTCGTCGCCCGGTTAATCCGACCATTGCTGCTCCCCCTTTGCGTGCCGAGGCTGTGCTCTTGGGGCGCGACGGTGTGGGCAACGGCCTGTCTTGGCGGAGGAAGTGAAGCCGTCCGTGGCCTTAGCCGTGCATGGTTTACCTGCTTGGCCTGTGGATGGCGGTCCCTGCTCACCATCGCTTGGTGCTCGCAGACGTGTCTCCGCCCCCGACGCCGGTGGGTGGCGGAAGATCCTGCCCCCGTCATGATTAGGGGACCTGCGTCTACCTCGGTTGAGCCTCACCGCGGCCATGGTGGCGCGCTCAAACTCGGAAGATTTCTGCGCAGCTCCATGGCTGATGTTTCAGCCGCCTCTCTCCTTCTCGCACCGAGGGGTGACTTTGCCGCTGCCACGACGTTGTCTGCGTTGCCGTGGTTTTCAGCCACCTCTCGCAGGGACTGCAAGGCCGCGGTCGGCGCCGACGACGGGTCTTCCTCGCGCCTCTCTCATTGCCGACAACCCTCCGGCCTCATAGCATGCACGCACCCCTGTTAGTCCACCAACCGCTGACGGGACCATGCTGGGTGTCATGGGGATGCCACCGGCACCCGTCGTCGACGGAGACAACGCTGGCGCCACAATGGTAAGCCGGTGATGGGCATCAGCATGGACGCGCCTACCACCGACCATCGACGACGCCACGCTTCTTCGACTATCACACGTTGCCTCCTCCAACCAGATCCATTGGTGGAGGTGATGTGCAAGTGCAGAGCCTCTTACTTGGCCGTCTCCGGTCAACCCGATGCTAGACGAACAGGCCTGCCTCGCCCTAACTACGTCGCTTCGCATCCGTTTTCCTGGAGGAGTCAAACTCCGCTGAGGACCCTTGTTCTACCTCTCTACGCTTTCTCAGTGCATGACGACCTGGAGCCACTCCGTCGTCGCCTGGCAGGGCTCGCCTCCCGCATGTGGTGGGCGTTGTTGCTTCTCGGAAGGATGGTGTGCCGGAATGGTTGCAACGGGGCGGTGCTGGAGCTGAGCAGCGAGGACTTTGCCGCATCCGAGGGGAGGCCGCAAGGCGGTTGGCCAAGTTCACCGAGGAGGTCGTGGTAAAGAGGCTGCCACCCCTCATCAGCTCCTCTCTAAGCGTAGAAGCCGCCGCCTAAGCGGGCCTGGCCTTAGGAGCAAAGGCGGATTGTTGGTCAGAAGATGGATCACATCCCGGCGTCCAAACGCGGCGAAGGGTTGCTCATGAGGAAGATGGGGATCCTAGAACCATCCAAGACTGCCATCCTCTGTATCAAAGCAGTCGTATGAATCCTACTTCCACGGTGATGTTTTGGTTGCAGATGCAGAGACCTTCGACGACATGTTCCTAGCTTGCAGGGCGAAGACTGGTAGAGCAGCTCGTCGCCATGGCATGGCTTCAAAGGCCCATAGGTAATTTAGGTTGATCCGAAAGGATCCCTCAGTTGTTATGGCTAAAATGTAGTTTGAGATGCTGGTCGGGCTCGGGAACGACCTCTCTTATATTTAAAAAAACTTCTTTTCTTAATATAAAGATATGCAATGCTCTTGCGTATTCGTGAAAAAACACTAGCTTAGGGCATGCTCGCTTATCACGGAATGGTGGGTGGAAAGAATCCAGCTGGAAGTGAAGCTCAATTTGTATAAGAAAACTAAGAAAATTGATCTGCAATAGTTCCTGTGCCTGGAATGGCTTTAACTGAACGGGCTAGTCGGTTTTAACTATAAGCATGTATAGGCAGAGCAACCACATTCCACTCTACTGAAAAAAAAAAAAAACCCAGAACAAAAGCAGGTTGTTTGACATTCTATTTAACAGTTGAGGCACCAAGGAACCAAAATCTTACAATATTGTCCTGGCCACGGCGATCCCTGTCGGCAGTGTGCCCAGTGTCCATCCAGCAAGTATGCAACCATTGAACCATACCTTCCTTAACAGTCTATTAGTCGGGCCTAGTCAGTGTTCACTGAACGCTCAATAATTAACCCCTATCCCCTCTCTAAGGGAAAGTTTAAGCATGAGATGGAATCCATAGTCGTCTTGTTGGCGTTATAATCCTTTCCATAAAAGTATGAAATTCCCTTTTGCCAAAGTGGAGATAATATTAAGTGGGAGCTAATGTACGCAGAATGCATCCTTTTCAGTGTCTCGGAGGCTCCAGCGAGTGGGCATGGAGCCAGCCCAAGAACGCCTATATAAAAGAAGAGGCTAACCATGCTCAGATACTGCACCTTTGCAGCTGCATGCAGCGGCGGCACTGGGAGTAGAAAAAATTTAGCCGGCGATGAGGCGGCAGCGAGCCGAGCAATACTACTCGCTCGTGCTGCTGCTGCCGCGCTGAGCTGAGAGGAACGCCAGCACCGCCCGCGGCCTGCAACGATGCAGCAGGAAGAGAAGAAGCAAGGCAACTCTATCCATCGGCGCAAGGGGGAAGGCTACGCCTTTCTTCCAGGTCTCCCTCTCTCCATCTAAAGCACCTCGTGCCTCTCGTGTGGCAGGAGGTTCACGACGTGGGGTGAGGGAAGAAGCTTCCCTTTAGCTAGGAAGATGGCACTCTCCCTGCAGTCGCTATTCGATCAGTGTCTGTCTGTGTGTGTGTGAAAGGTCCCGGTTCACATGCTTGTCTTTGGCATGTTTGTTTTCATTCAGTGTGTCAGTGGTTCGTCGAAGAACTGAGTGTGGCATAAAATCAGTATGTACATGTACGTGTTGCTCTGCTTGGGTGTGAACATTTCCATTACTGTTGTTGGAGCACGGGACCGCTCGCGTACTACCTGAAGTCTCATACTCTCATGTGCCTTGAGCATGTATGGCATGCAGCTGTAGAGAGATGTGGGCTAATAAGGGCGCCGCCAACAGTTAAGTTAGTTGTCATCAAATTAAGAGATGCTACAAAAATATTTCCCTGATGGATCATCTGTCACAGCAAACTCCACTAAACATGAAAAATCAATCCTTTTTTTATATTTGACTAAGGAGATTGAGAAAAATAAGAATTTAGGCTATAGAGTGTTGGGGTTAGTCCCACATCGGTCATTGATGGTGGGGAGCACAACATATAAGCCAGGGGCGGTTCTCACCTATCTAGTCTTTTGGGTTGAGAAGGTCCAAGGCCTTGATATGTTGTGGCGGATGGCCTCTAGAGGCTCGTGCGCATGCAGCGAGCTGGGGCCGAAAGGAAGCCCGCAGAAGTCTCGGTTCCAACAATGGTTATGGGCCTCAGCTATCCAGGCTAAGTCTTTTGGGTTGAGAAGGCCCAAGACCTTAATATGTTGTGGCTCGGTGCGCTTCTAGAGGCGCTGTGGCTCGTGCGCGTGCAGCGAGCTGAGCCGAACGGGTTGAGAGGCCCCAAGACCTTAATACGTTGTGGCTGGGGTGGGCCTCTAGAGGCGCCGGCTCGTGCGCATGCAGCGAGCTGGGCCGGAACAGGAAGCCGAACCCAGAAGTCTCGGTTCCAACATAGAGGATGGGTCCAACCGTCTAACATGCCTCCCGGTGTTATATGGACGATTCGATACTGCAATCATTGTGCACCAGCTCCCCACTAGCGCTAGTGTCCATCGGTTTCCCTACGAGTGGCGGGTGATACTCATCACCGCTGGTTCATGTTACGAACGGCTGGGGGGGGGTGCGGGGATATTATCACTGCCGGCTGGTACCCACGAACCAATGGTAATGGTCGGCCCATTTCATCGCTGGATTTTGGTATGAACAGGCAGTGAAAATCACTTTCGTATCAATGGTTAATTTATACCACATCACAATAAAATTTATAACTTATTCAACAAATGTCGGATGAAAAAACTTAGTGAAAACTTAATATCAAAGTTGTAGTTCTCGATGAGACATAACTTTGTAGTTTATGATTTTTTCATATGAAATCATGTACGGTTCCAAAATTCTGTTTCAGAATTCACATTTCATATTTTTAATTGTACAAAACAACCTCAGATGAAAAAAATGATCAAAAGCAATGTTGGAGAGAAGGAGGACAATTTATTTATGGCGGAGTTTTGTTGTGGTGTAGGCCAGGAGAGGGTTTTAGCTGGAACCCGATGAATGGTTGGTACACGTGGTCATCCTAAAGCGATACGAACGAGAAGCTCAATGCATTGGAGATCATCTTCGATCGTATGGAGATTTGGAGCTCTGTGATCTATGTTGAGAAAAGTTTCATGCTCCCAAGATCAAAATTCAGGGTACACGCCACATGTAAAAGTGTTGCTTCTACATGCACAAATACCATCCATTAGCCACAAAAATAATTATTCTACATTCTAAGAAAGATAAATATGATCTCTTGGTATATTTCCCAATAAAGAGACAAAAGGTGATGCAAAAAGAATTTCTAAAAAAGAAACACATGAATTCCATCAGACTAAAAAATAGGACACAAGAATGTCCTGAGAATAGAAAAAAAATATGGGCACACGAAGGCTCACCAAAAAGAAAAAAGATAGCCATGTATCATTCTTAAAAGCTAGAGAGATATATCATACAAAAAACAGAGGAGTATATAATTTCTGCTATGGATCTAAAGAGTATGACTCTTCCCTCCACTGATCCAGGGTTTGACCCAACAACATACGCAAGGTAAGTATGCATTTCTAACTCCAGCTAAAACCAATAGAGGTAGGATAAGCAAGAAGGCAAACATATCAAAAGAAATGCCTTGGTGAGGAATCAAAAACACTTGAGAGAGATTCGAGAGTATCATATGAGGAGCAAAGATGTCTTTCTCGATATATTGTTTTTACAATAACCCAAGTTCTTGAGCCGAGTAAAAAGGATGATTTGAATCTAGGCTATTCCATTATCCAATTACTCAAGATAGAAGACACTTTTTGAATGCTCCACAGGCACCAGTGAAGCTTAGAATAACATTTATGAAGGTTAACATCTTGGAGATCGAACCACCTTAGTCCTTCTTCATAGCTTTAATCGAGGACGAGCAAAGGACTAATTAACTGTGTGGGAGCTTGTTCTCGGTCCTTAACTCATATCTAACCCAACCAACATTAGTATAGAATCCACCAAAAACAACACCCATTGGAATTTTGAGCTAACAAATTCCATAGTTTTTGAGTAGGAGTTCACTTGTTTTACCCAGGACATACATGGAAACATACATAAAGTGGGCCAAAAGTAAAGAAAAAGAATAGAAGAAACAACAAACTCAATTTGTCCCATAGTAAAAGAAAGGAAAGAGGGAAAGAAGTCCGAGGGAAGACAACCGAGGATTGGGCCACTAAAAAGTGGAAACAATATGTTGACAACCTAAATTGTGCCAACATGGAGATTGGACCATTCTATTAAGTTTCTGACATCAAAACAGCATTGGAAACATTTGGCACGACAAGCAACGGAGCAACAAGCAAAGAACAAGAACATTTGATTTTTAAATGCTCCTGCTAGTTGGAGGGTATCGATTTCTTAAATTTAGTGGTGATGACAATAAATGTACTATGGAGCATGTGAATTTGTTTCTTGCTCAAATTGATGAAACTAGTACCATGGATTTCATGAATGTTCATGATTTTCCTTTGTCTCTTGCTTGGTGCAGCTTTGCTTGGTTTACTTCTTTACCTGTTTGCTCTATTTGGTTCATGAGCTTAATTAGAAGAGAATTTCATGGCCATTTTTATAATGGAGTCGACCATAAAACAGCATTGGAAACATTTGGCACGACAAGCAACGGAGAAACAAGCAAAGAACAGAACATTTGATTTTTTTAAATGCTTCGCTAGTTGGAGGGTATGTGATTTCTTAAATTTAGTGATGACAATAAATGTACTATGGAGCATGTGGATTTGTTTCTTGCTCAAATTGATGAAGCTAGTACCATGGATTTCATGAATGTTCATGATTTTCCTTTTGTTTCTTACTGGTGCAACTTTGCTTGGTTTACTTCTTTACCCGCTTGCTCTATTGGTTCATGAGCTTAATTAGAAAGAGAATTTCATGGCCATTTTTATAATGGAGTCGACCATAAAACTAAATTTTCACACCTTACATTGGTTCATAAGGGTGTGATGAATCTGTACTTGATTTTTGTGAAACACTATAGACATTAAGAACTAAAGCTTTTATTCATAAATTTTGAAGGGAATTAATCTGATTTAGGATTTTAATGGTTTGCGCTCTAGTGTTAAATAGAAGCTTGAGCATTATGAGTTTCTTAGTGTTAACCATTTGCTACCTAAAGCTACTGCAGAATTGAGTCTCGTTGAGAGATACTTTGCGATGTTCATAGACCACATCGTGAAAATGTGCATATCACCATAGATTTTGGTATAGGCTAGTCATTGTGGATGTTGAAAATGTTGGAGAAGGCCCTCGTCCTAAAGGTGTTGATGAATGCGATGTTGGTGTGGACGCCAAAGATGTCACTGAAGCCCCACATGCTGAAGTTTTGTGGAGAAGTTGTTGTAGTCACTGAAGATATTGATGAAGATATGTTGTTGGTGTTGACATCGGAGATGTTGGAGAATCGTCCCCTCTAGTTGTTGGCGTCAAAGGTTAGTTGTTGCAGTCGCTGAAGATGATGGTGAGACCCCTCACATTGAAGTGTTGGCGTGGGCAAGTCATTGTAGTCATTGAAGTGTTAGCAAAGCCCCTCCTACTGAAGTGTTTGTCGGGAGCAATGTTTGGGCAGCCCAATAAGGTATATGGGCTAAGTATCTCCATAAAGAGGCCCAACTAGTATCTAAAGTAGTGTCATGTGAAATCCAGCTCCACCCAATGGGTCACTTTTAAATATCCATCGTCTATATAAGTTCCTTTTGGTGGAGTTGGATGGTCGGAAACCACATCTATGGCCATTGCCCTGCTGCCTCAACGATAGCACTAGCACTACAGCATGGTCAGGCCACTCATCCTGATTCACTTTCCCTTTCTACTTGTTCATTCACAGTCCACAAGTGATTCGTGAAACCATCACCCAAGAGCATAAAGGATTTAATTATTGTATATGAAACCATATGTGCTTCCTTTTTCTCTTTCTCGATTATTCTTTCTTTTTATGTACAAATTAAAGTCAAGTTATTGTTTTGCATATTGTAGGATCACCGAGTCACTTGGAAAGTCTATGTAATGCAATAACTGTGGTTATAATTAATCAAAAATAGCTAAAATTGGTCAGCTATAGTTTGCTAACAAGCTGTTGTTTGGCCAAAATTCTTCTTACCTTTTTAGCCTCACATATTTGAAAGGGTCAGGCCTAAAATTAGTTTTTAGTAGATAACAATTCACCTATATGCATCCAAATAGACCATTAGTCTAAGAAACTTTTTTTTTGTGATTTTAGTTTATAGAACTTGATGTTTGCAGCAAAGCTTTGTCAGCATGATTTTGACACGGGACTTGAGGATATTAGCCACCATCTTAATTGACCCCTCTTTATATTTACTGAAGGATGAGATGTTCTCTAACATACAAACTATGATTGAGTTTTCTAAGATTAATAGATATCTAACATTATTGTTATCATTCTGTGCGTATTTACAACAAAAGATTAATTGAAGGCATCTAGCCAAGCACAGGATGACTGAAGATTAAATATTACATTGATTTTTGATGTTCGAGAGCCAAAAACTAAAACTTAGGTTCTTGCATGGTAGATTTAGATTCACTACACCACAACACCAATATTAGAGAGATGGGATGATCTGACGCTAAAAGCGGTTGCAGCAAAGACATTCCGACGCTAGAAAGTTATGGCGATAGACTTATGTAACCGGTGTAAGTCCTGCCACTAAAAATCTTTAGCAATAGGCGGTAGTTTTAGCGACAGATTGTCTATCCCTCTGAATATTTATAGCGTCAGATAGTCTGCTACTATTCTTTAGCAACAAATAATCAGTTAACAAGCATTTAGTGATAGATTATCCAACTATCCATGTATTTATAGCAGTAGATTGTTCAACAAGACTATATTAATATAATAAAAAAAATACAATGAAAAACATTTATCACATATCAAATATTTTGTGGTTCCTTTACCTTCTGGATTTCACTTGAAGCTACCATTACCAAATCAACGAAGAATGGAAGGGCTGAATCTGCTCTTGCTTGGGCCAAACGTGGTAGTAAGCCAAAAATGTTCATCCCACTGTATGTTCAAGGTTTGCCAACACCTTCTGGCAAAGGCACAGGAGAAGAACAAGTGATCCGGGTCTTCTACTATACCATGAGAGCAAAGGACGTAGGAGTCATCATCTTGGATATTGTAGTGCTGTCTTCCCAGCATGTTTTTGGTATTCAGTCTATCAACTAAAATCAGGTAGACAAAGAATTTTATTCTCGGGGGTGCTCTTGGCCTCCCAAATCCATCGAAATGCTGGATGGGGCATCCTAGTTAGCAAAAGTCAACTTGTATGACATACGCCTAGAGGTATATATGCCACTACCCTAGATATAGGTCCATACATCATTCTCAGATTCAGGTGTTGGCAGACTGATCAAGTGTTCTAGAAGTTGTTCAAATTCATCGAAGGCTGAACGACCGGAAAAGGCGACTAGAGGGGAGGTGAATAGGAGCCTCAAAAATTCTTTCAAATTTTAACTTGTAGCT
This sequence comes from Hyparrhenia diplandra, assembly GCA_015847255.1. NCBI lineage: Eukaryota > Viridiplantae > Streptophyta > Magnoliopsida > Poales > Poaceae > Hyparrhenia > Hyparrhenia diplandra. The sequence goes on from JADLZK010003252.1 coordinate 224,513, forward strand.
CTACGCCTCCGCCAAACTCTCAATTGACCAAAGAACTCTCCAAATGTGTATAACACCAAGTCAACCGAATGAAGATCGACACACACCAGCACAAGAACGAACGAGAACAATACTGCCAGCACAATCGGCGGACTGTCCGAGCAGTCCGACGACGAAAATTGAAACTAGACTTGTGAAAACAGAGCTTTTGGCCTTACCAAAAAGATCACGTCGACTATCCAAAGATACGCTGAGACTATCCGTGACAGAACTTGTCAGACCGTTTGACCAAAATAGCTACAAGAGCGAATTGTCTAGCTCACAGCTGTCCACACCGGTGGACTATCCGCACGCCGACCTCGGACTGTCCCGCGGCAAAAACACAAAAACCGAATTGAACTACAACAACCCTGCTAGAACTCGAGAACACAGGGCCTGGACTGTCTGGGTTTGGGAACTAGACATCCCAAACTTAAAGCATTGAGTTGATCACTTACTTTGGTCTAGCTCGGCCTCGATACCGGGCTGTCCAGGGTTTGGATTCGGACTGTCCGCGGGTCACGCTACAGTGACGAACAGAGGCGATTTTGATATCACCCTGTCCAAAATCGGCTCAAATCCAACTCAAATGGAAAGCTCTGGCCATGAAAATTGAACCAGATGAACTAGGTTATGAGGAGAACCTAATCCTAAGAGGTCATGGCACTTCACCAAGCCAATCACCGGGAATCACAGATCACGTCTCAAACCGATGAACACAAACCCTAAACACAAAACGTCTCTGATTTACAAGTTCATGAGGATTCAAATCAAATCCTTCGGTGAATCTCTTAGGTTCATGATGTAGAACAAATCACAACAAAAAGATTGAAACGAAATGACTCACAAACGATGGATTTGGAGCAAGAACAGGGAGGGGAGAAAAGTGACGAAAATAGCAACGAAGAACTCAAATCACAGAACATAGACAACTCGATTTGACCTGAAAAGCCCAGAGGGCATGAGTGCACTAAGGGGCACTCTTCCTACAAACATGATCACAAAGTGTCTAGACCTCTCACAGAGCAGAGCAACTACAGATGGGGAAACCCTAAAGGATGAACTGCAAAATAGAGAGGCAGCTTGAGATGGAGGGTTGTCCTCTCTATATACAGTCTTGACCCTAATGACCAAACTACCCCTACTGATACATGGGCTAATACCAAATAGCCAGAGGCATATTGGTCTGACCTGAGGATATTCTGATCCGACGGCCACCACGCCTTCTCACCGGTAGCCTTGCTTCGACGCGAACTCCCCGATCTTTGCCATGTGTTGTCCTTCTAGCATCAGAACCTCCGCCCGGGGTTTTGAGGCCTAAACCTGTGAAACCGGCCGCCAATGGTTTTGAGGCCCAAACCATCAAATTGCTCCGACACGTGTGTCACCGTCTTCAACTCCTGCCCAGCCGCCAAGTCTTTTGAGCCGCCCGTTTCGACTTGCACGTCCGCCTTCTTGACTTGATCGACACGGTCACTCCACGCGTCCTCGGGCTTGTCGATGTCCTAAGTGTCAACCACCATGGCGGGCCACCGGGCTCGGTCCCTCGATCCAAGCCTCATGTTAGACGCCCTTCACCGCCCGGGTCCATCGAAGACGGCATGTCCTCCTTGGTCTTCACCCGCTGTTGGCCACCGTCTCGAGCTCAACACCCGCACCACACAAGCCACCAAGAGACAACGTCTTCCGACACACTGTGTGTGCCGGGTGAAGGTAAATCGAGGTAGAAAGAAAAAGAAAATAGAAGAAAATGTTAGAGAGTTGACAATCACTCATCACAAAAAGCTAAACACAAATGGTTATAATCAACCACGTGTTCACAAAGGCCTCCTAATATAACAGCAAGATAAATTGTTGGTGGGATTTAGCTTTATACGAGATATAGATTACCTATCTTGATAACTTCTTGTATCATATTTATGTAGTCACACCCCTCTATTTTACTGTAGCTTCGCCACTGCCAACTGCTGCCTTTGACGTTCAAGAATATTCCTACTAGCAGGAGTTTCATTAACATATCGTCCTTCTTCAGTTCTGAAGACATCTTTTAGATCAAAATTTGTCCAATTTGGAGGGGCTTAGCGATTTTCTTGCTGATCGAGATCTTCTACCAACCTAAAGTGTCACGGTCCTAAATACTAGTACTAGGAATCGTGGATCCACTTTATTTCCTTAGGTAAAATTAACGTATACTCATATTGTGGACACGGCACCTTACAGTACCAAACAGAGACACTATCTAGTCCTAAAAGCATACTAACCAAGAGAATGATGGGCTGCCTTTTTGGTGCAAAGTCGAAGCCTCCCCACTAGCTGAGAGTTTACAATTTGCAGGACCTACCATTACCAGCAGCAGCAGGCAGTACTCCTTTGCACCCTCGCTCGATCGCTGAGGCGCTAATAATGCAGGCATGCGACAAATATATGGCGGCTACCAAGTTGAGATGCATGATTCATGAACCTTGCTGGCTGCTCTGCACCGTGAATCGCTGTTCTCGTATGTGGCCGTTAACAAAATTAAATCACAAACAAAAGCTAGGTACGTACTCTCTCTCTCTCTAGAAAAGAATGCAATTCTAGCACAGTATTAGTATGTTAAATTTGATTAATTAAAGAAGTCTAAATATTTATGATATGAAACAAATATCATTAGGTTATACAAAATGTATTTTTTTATAATAAATTATTTTGGAACTATAAATATAAATAGTATCCAATAAAAATTTGGTCAAATCTGAACTACTTTAATCTGTTGGTACACAACACGTAGTTACGTTCTTTTTCCGGATGGAGGGAGTATTTACTGTTTCCTCACGCTTGCTTTTCTTTTACGACGACATACGCATAACGTAGACGCTCAATACACACGCACACTCACCTCCTATGAACACGTAAAAAAAAAACTTACCTCTATGAGCACCTCCGAAATCTTGAGCCGATAGATCTTGAAGTTCACGAAGTCACATGGACGCCTAGGCTGCGGGTAAACCCTGGGAAAATCACGAGCACCGAGGGGGCCAAGTCAAGGACTTGAACCTAGTGGGTAGGTTCCACCATAAAGAACTCCAACCAGCTGATCTATGATCAGTTCGTGGCTTTTTAGTTAGTCGACTCTGAGTTTATATTGATCGCTGCGCCCAATGCAACACACTCTGATGTATATATATCCATCTTTGGACCTAGGGTACACCTTTATTTCTTATTATTTTTACATTTATCATTGTATGTTCATTTACAGTGTGTTTGATTTGCTTCGGTTATGCACCGTATCCAAACCTGTATTTGAACCTAAATACTGTGTTTGGTTGGAGGCACATAAAGTTGACTCATCCATCACCTAGGTCGTTCCACCGGCTGGCTAAAATCAGGGACCAACTCGTTCCCTTAGAAACATTGGACTACGAGCACATCCGATCCTAGCAAGAGTGAACTCATGATAGACGTGTGGACGAATGACAACGGATCGACATTTTTTTTCGAGATCGGGCCGTTCACCCGTTTTTTCATTAAGAAGAAAAGAGTTCGGAACAACAAGTCCAACAACCAATGCCTGCAACAGACGGCGAGTAGCCAACTGCTTGGCCAAGACGACGGATCAACATGATCAATCCCCCAAACGAAACAGCCCATTGATTTGCAGCTTGATGCTGGTGATATTAGCGGGAAGAAGGGTGGTTTCCAACTCGACGACGCTAGCTATTGCATTCCCAACGGAAATGTTAATTATACCGGCGCGTGAGACTTTATTTGTTAAAGCAGAGCAGCACAAAATGATTGCAAGCTTATCTAAGAGCCCACGATCCAAGAGACAAGAAAAGAGCATGAGGGTGCAACACAAAGAAATGACGTGGGATGTGCGTATACATGTGGATTCTGCATGCGCACAGAATGACGACTCAATGCACCATCTACTATATTTGCACACACAAGAGCAAAGGTGGTGTGTAGTCTCCATCAAGAGTCAGTGAAAAATACCAACGTGTTTTAGTATACTGCCCTTGCTGCTTCTAGGCAGGTCCCCCTTTTAGCCTGCAGTGCATGATTGACTGTAGTGCATGTTTCACTGACTGCCTACCAATCGGCCTCGTCTAAATCTTGGGCGTGCCGCCGCCTATATATGTTGGCACACACACGGTCACATATGGCTATCAAACGGACACAACACACATCTTGCTGCTCCATCTCTTTGTCTGATGATGAGATCACACCGACCGCTTTACTTTAGTCGTCTGCTCTGCTCCACTGGGTGCTAGATCAACAATTTGACCTGCATTTCTTGAATCGCCTTACGAAGACGGTGAGCACGAATTGGATTTAGTTTTGGTCTTTTGTTTCACACAAGTTGGTTCTTTAATTACTTAGATCAAATAGCACAAATAATAAGTAACACATAATATATCTTTGTTCATGAATAGTCTGTCATTCAGATGTTTTTAGTATTGAAACCATGCATATGTACTTGTCGAGATCGATCTTGCAGAGATGTCCACGTCGACGACGGTGGCCATCACGTTGGACCAGGGATGCTGCCGCTGCAAAAACCAAGATCCAGAAGATCCTCTGCTGCCTCCAAGGTGCGTTTAGTAACTGACGTCGTCCAACCTTGCACCCTCATGCTATTTTCTTGTCCCATGAGATAATCTTTGATCATCGATCGACATGCAAATGTGTGTACTCATGCAGAACGATGCGGGTTCGTCTTTGACAAGGTGGTGTACGAGAAGGACAAGGTTCTCATTTCCGGGCCCTTCAACGTCATCGACCTCTGCTGCAAGCTCCGCTGCAAGGCCGGATGTTTAGCAAACAAAATGGAGATTGTGCCCCCGCCGCCGCAGAAGAAGAAGAAGAAGACGGCCAATAAACAGCCCGAGCCAGTAAGGTTCCTATGCCCATGCCCGTACCCGTATCCGTACCCGTGCCCAAATCCGCAGCCAACGTGTCCATCCAGTTGCGTTACGCCGCTGCGCCCCTGCCAGTGCCAGTCCTGCAGGCCACCGCCGCCATGTCCGCCACCAGCGCCGCCGCGTCCGCCACCAGAGCCGCCATGTCCGCCACCAGCACCGCCGGGTCCGAAGCCACCACAGCCATGTCCGCCACCGGTGTGCAACAAGTGCCCAACATGGACGCCGTGCCAGTGCCGCGGCTACCCATGGGTCGTCTGCTGCGAGGAGAACCCACCACCCGACGGCGCCTGCGCTGTCATGTAACTGCAAACTGCTGCTGCATGCATGCGGGCGGCCGCGGGTTGCTTCAACTGCTACCTCATGACCCTGCCATTCCCTACGCACGTGTGATAAACTGATACGTACGCATGTGCCCGTGCATAAAAGATCAGCGAAAGTGCCTCTCAAAAAAAAAAAAAAAAAGGTCAGTGAAAGTGTCCCGTGAGATTGATATGGGTTAGTTTGTTCGTAACAGGATTCACGGCTGCTTTCTGCAGCCATCATTCATCAGCGTGCTGGCGCTGCAAATGTGAATCGAGTATGTGTGTCGTCGTTGTTGAAAAAGAATAAATTTATGCTTTTTTGTCACTAGGTCCTGCCAAGTTCTAATTCAGTTCTTCTTATCATGTAATATAAGGCCTAAGAAAAAAAACATCCATAATCCAAGTTGGTGCTGATTTGTTGGGTTCTCTGTCTTCGGTCGAATGTTGTACATTTATCAACAACAATAAAAAAAATGGAAGTTTTGTTCTCGAGCTACCTACACTTTGCAATTTGCATACTCTCCCTCCATTCTTAAATATACGGTATCCTAAATTTCTAGGACAGATGTGAGGTAATGCTAATGACATAGGTAATCCTCCCATAATTGTGAGGAGCTATTTTGCTTACCATATTTTGAACATGGTGGTTGGGATGATAATAGACATTAATGGCATGTACACATGTGATTGAGCTTGGACCATTAATAAATGAGTAAGGTAGTTAGTTCATCTAGCATCTCTTATACTAATTTAGAATAAATTAATTTTGAACAAATTGATACTACCTTATATTCCAAGGTTAAAGGAATGAAACAACTTGTTTTCATGACAAGTGGCTCCTGGGATTGATTTCATCTTATATTCAGAAACCTCTTCACTTTATTTTGAATGGCCTCCTAGGAAACAAATCAAATGTAAAAGAGGTGATCCACACTCTCCCCTCTGCTCTTTATGTTTTTGCAGCTGAGCTATTATAGCTTGTTATCCATGGAGGTCCGTGCTAAGATTTGTTGAAGCTACCTCTTGCTAAAGAAGATGTAGACTTTAAAGCATCGTCAATGCCTGCCAAGAGATTTTGTGTGTGGGTGGGGGGTTGAGGGTTGGTTCAATACGCTACTACAGTAATTTTAACTGAGGTGGGCAAAATCGATTGACCGTTCGGCGGGCACGCCATCCGCCTCCATCCAAATTGGGTCATGGTTAATCCGGCCTTAACGGAGGCGGTTGGGTAATCGATTAACCGAGGCGGGCGGCATAAGGCAACGGCGCGTCGAGGCGGGTGCATTACCACGTCCGCCTTGGTTAATAAAAAAAAAAAAAAAAAATCAGTGAAAGATCAGTGAAAGCGCCCTCTCTCTCTCTAAAAAAAAAAAAAAAAAAAGGATCAGTGAAAGCGTCCCGTGAGATTGACATGGGTTAGTTTCTTCGTACCAGGATTCACGGCTGCTTCTGCAGTCATCATTCTTCAGCTGCAAACGTGACTTCTAGTGTGTGTCATTATTGTTGTTGACTTGTTGTACATGAAAAGAATAAATTTGTTGTGAAACCTCGACGTGGGTGAATCATATAAAGACGAACGTATTGGGATGCGTAATGACTCACGTTGGATGGTAACTAACGGGAGTGGCTTCTGGACACTGTAGCAACCCGGGTTTTTGAAAAGCCAAAAATACAAACTTTTTAAATTTTTTCCTGCAATGTGTGAAGCATGTAGATACTAGGTCAAACTAAGAACAATTTATTACATGTATAATTGATTGTAGGAGTGTGCCGGAGTTCTTTAGTTGGTTTAGAGTTTTGTGTCGGAGTGCACAAATCCGTAGCAATTCTTCTCGATCGTCCTTTCTCATATCTCATGAATCTCTTCCATATCCCCGAAGCTATAACTCGTAAAGGAGAAATTCTTTTTACCAATATCCTCTCAATTCATCATGGTAAAATGGGAAATCATTCCTTTTGAATTCCTCTTGAATTCATTTCAAATTCCCTTCTAATCACCATAGTGGCCAAAAGGGTTAGAATTGAAAAAAAAAAAGAGTCAGGTCAAATTTGGAAATACTTTAAAAAAAGGGTTAAAAATAAAAAAAAATCAAATAAGAAGACCAATCTCTAAAAAGGAAATAGAAGAACTCTATTCTTTCCCAGCCGGCCCATCCTCCCCCCTTCCTCTTGCACTGCAGCCCAACCCCACCTCCTAGCCCAGTTCGCCAACAGGCCAACCCAGCCACCCTGGCCTGCCTCATCCCGCGCAAGCCCATCTCGTATCCACCCTCCTATCCCACAACCGCATGGCCTAGCTCCCTCCTTTCCATCCCCCGCAGCTTTGGCCTCTCCAGCTGCCCGGCCGGGACCGCCCCACGCGTGGCCTGCCTCGCGGTCCAGACCAGCACGCCTCACGCCATCCCAGCCGCGCCGCCCGCCCTTGGCCCGCATGGGCCTGCAACGCCCGCCCTTGGCCCGGTAGCCCGGCGGCCGCGGTGCCACGCCGCCGCGGCGCATCCCCGGCGGCGGCGCGCCGCTGCGGCGCTCGAGGTGGAGTCGCATGCGCCGCGCCGCTTTAGGCCCGCGCCCGACACCGCCCGTGGGATGCACGCCGCGTGCCGTAGCGATGCACGGATGTCGAGGTTCCTCCGTCCATTCCTCGCGCAACCCTAGCCTACGGCCCGTATAAAGGGCGAGCAGCGGCGCCCTCTCCATTTGTAACACCCCGGTGTTATGCTTGCCTAATTGCATTTACATTCCATGAGCATAAGCATTGCATCATGTTTTTCTATGTTTATCATTTCATGTGATTTGATTGCCTTTTTGCTTGCTATGCTTGCCTTTGCTTATGATCATGTGTGACCAATGCAGATAAGTGTCTTTTAGTCTCTCAAATACCTTAACTATGTTTAGGATACCTAATGGAGCAATGTTCATGTTGGTAGTTTTGCCTATTTATGCTTTCTTGGAATTTGTTGACTTTGGCTGACATAGGAACCCTTTTTGCTAGCTGTTTGAAAAGTGCATTTTAAATTGCTCAAATGGCTATGCACCTTTAAGCAAGTTTGTAGAGAATTTGATGAGTAACAAAAGTTATTTTATGGTCATCTCATGAAAATGTCTCTAACTTGCTCAAAAGTGGCCCACAAGTCAGATATGCCTTGCTGTTTCTGAAAACTCTGAATTTGACTAAGTGTTGTGTTGTTGTTTCTATGTACCTCTGTTTGGAGACCTGTAGATTAAAATCTAAGCAGAACCAGCTCGAGATCCAATTGACAAAAATGAAGTACACATGTAGCTCTACAATTTTGTCAATTTCACCTTGGACTAGATCTGTTCATTTTGGAGATATGGACCAGGGAATATAAGGGTTCAGGCTGTTCTGTTGACTCGGCTGAATGCTCTGAGTTCAGTTTTGTCTACTCTACTTTGGAGCTGTAGATCTCTCGAAACCTTGCAATATTCTACTGTCAGACTTTAATCAAAGATGGTTAGCGCGTGTAGATCTCCAATCCTTGGTAAGGAAGTTGCTTCAATGTGCACGCGAAATCAAAAGAAAAAGGAAGGAGAAGAATAGAGTTTCAGTCGTCGTTTTGGGGCGGTATTAGGCAGCAGTTTCAGTTTTTGATTCAGCAAGGGCATGCCCGTCGTGGCCGACCAGCCCTGGACGCACGCGTCGCGTGGCCCTCTCCTTGCCTCCTCGCTTGCCACCTAGTTTGCCACCTCGCCTCGTGCATCAGAAAGAGGGGAGCCCGGCACCTCCTCTACTCCCTTCGCTCATTCTCTCCCTCTCGCTCTCTGTCTCTCGCCCTCTCCGTCGCGGAGAGTGGCAGCAGCGCCGCGCCGCGATTGCAGCCGGCTTCGCCCCGCTCACGCCTGCAGCTCCGCCCCGTCGTTCTTCACCTCGTCCACCTCCCCAGCTGCCCTATGGCACACAGGTGAGGCCCCATTGGGCAATCTCCACCGGCGCCACCGGGTTACAGCGCCGCCGTTCTTGCCCCTTCGTAGCTGCTGGCACAAACTTCTTGTTAACAACCCCAACTCGATTCAAGTACCAGATACAGGTTGCGACCCGCCGGCGGTGAGATCACCTCTCACACACGCTTTCGAACTCAGCCGGAATCACCGGCAATCTACTACTACTCCAACTCCACACACACGATAACCACGGGAACCAACAAGGTCCCGATTCAACTCACACACAAGTCTTCAGATACAAGTTGATTGATTCCCCATCTCATTGTTGTCCTTGCCCTCTTGTAGGCGGCGCCCAGCTGTCCCGGCAGGCCACTGCTCGACTAGGCCCAAGCCCATGGCCCATGATGAAGGCCCAACCATGGGTTGTCCCTGACATTCCCCCCCTTCTTAATTTTCGGCGCCCCAAGCCGATGGAGAAGTTTGGAACCACCGGGATCCCAAGGCACTTGCAAGACCTTAATGCTGAAGAGCAATCCGCAATGACACCAAACCTGGGTATCCGACATCACTTTCAGCTGCCAGTCCACTGGAATGATGTTTGTTGTAACCATCTTGTATGTGCTTGTATGAGACAGACAGAGAGACACCATGAAGCCAGATGCTCTGTCTTTTCTCCTCGTCATGCCTGTCCATTGCTGGGGAAACTAGCTTCTTGACAAAGTATCGGTGGAAATCATCATAACCCATATCAGAAAAATCAGAAGCAGCTAATGTCAGAGGATCAAGAATATTCAGCTTGCTGCCAACTGATAGTGTCTCAACAAGCTCACTTGTAATGTTAGAATGAAGTATTGCAGGAGGTGGGCATGCCTGTAACTCAATGCAGCGAGTAGTGTACCAATTCAGTCCAATCTGGACTAAACCAACAGTGGCCAATGGCTTGCTCAACACAAGTACTGAAACGAGATTGTAGTTGAACCCAACAGTCATATTATTGTGGTCCACGTCCACAACTTTTCGCTCATGCAGCAACGAATTTTGAGCTCTCCAGCTTGCAGTGCCAACAGGTAACAAGGAAGCATTACCACTACTGCTATTTAGTAGGAACAATATAGAAGTAGAATCACATTGAGATGACTGAAGCAATTCCACTTTCAGATTGTTGGCCAGTGCGAAACAGTAATGCACCTTCTTGTACACAGACAATTGTTGGTTGTAGCATGCATGCTCAACATTCAGGCACAATAGCATAGCTTCGGACTGTTGCCACAAATGCAAACGTGCATGTCTGCTCATTCCTATAGCAAGCAATGGCTCTAGAATCATCATATTCTGAGCACTCATTCCCTCAAGCACCATCTGGTCACCATGAGCTTTTTAGTAGCACTAAAGCCCGACTGAACAACACCCATCCAAGATGCAGAGTTAAGGATGGTGATATACCTTTGCTGCATTTCATCGAACTCCACTTGAGCATCGATCGAGGTAGAGGAAGGCTTGCTTGCAATAGTCACCATGGAGACCGGCTTGGGCTTCACACTAGAAGAATTACCAATATCAGAATGTAGCTCAGAGATCTCAAAATTTGTCCTGAACTCTGATTGTACTGAATCAAGTTGCCTTAGTAATGTGCAGGGCTGACACTTAGAATTGTCTGCTGCAATAAGAAGAACTCCATCGGAAGAATTAGGACCAGGTAGCCAAAGATGGCACCACCTCAATTGTGTAAATTCTGGCCAACAAAAAGAGGAAACCCATTCCTTGAAGTACCACTGGTATGGAGCTCAATTGCACAGAAGCTGCAGAACTAGAGCAGGATGACCAAGGAAGCGGCCGTAGCTGGGCTCTATCTCTGATTGAGGCAAGATACACTTGATTCTCAACAAGCTGTCTCACATACACCTTCTGAATAATATATGACTCGGATGCACAACAAGTAGGCACAACATCAACTGAGTATGCAAGGTTGAGGATGGTGATGTACTGGCTTGGCATTCTGTTAAACACCAATTGAGCGCCCACTGCAGCCGGGGACGATGCCGTAGCCACACCAATAGAAGCACTGGATCCTGAATTGACAAGCTTGGGAGCGTCCTGGGATGCATACCAGACGCCGGTGTAGGGGTGACAAGCAGTAGGAAGAGGCCCAGGTGCTGCCGACGACGGAATGGAACTCGATGACCATGAATCCAGCAGCTTCACGGATGGGGGGAGGTCGATGGTGTGGTGGAGGATGGGGATGCCCTTGTCCGCGGCGGTCACGGTGAGCACCGAGTCCGATATGTGCGCGGTGGAGGAGTCGAACTCGAGCGTGATGGCGTTGCCCCGGGCGAAGGTGAAGAACTGGCGCAACGCTTCCGGGACGGCAGCAGCACGGACGAGGTGGAACTCGACGGTGGCCGATGCAGAGCTGGAGCGTGTTGAGGGGCAGTGTGGACCGTGGGAGGTGCCCCTCGAACGACGCGGCCGGAGTATCGAGGGCGGCGATGCGTCTCGTCCGCGGGAGAGGCCGTAGACGAAGACGGCGGCGGAGGCGGAGGCGACCTCGCCGGGCTCCCTGAGGTGGATGACGACGGAGCAGCGCGCGGGCTTGAAGAAGGGGGCGGCGGCCTCGAACCCAAAGTCGTGGAGGTCGTCCGCACCGATGCGGGCCACGACCGCGCCATCGAAGCCGAGGCGGACGCGGAGGAGAACGCCGCGGTCGACGGATCCGAGTCGGGCGCAGAGGAGCACGCCGCTGTTGGTGAAGTCGTGGCGGGTGTGGAGGAACGCGCCCTCGCCGGGCTCCCTGAGGTAGACGCAGAGAACGCCGCGGTCGGCGAGGCCGACGCGGACGCGGAGAGGAGACGCCGCGGATGGTGAAGCAGAGGAGCACGCGGATGGTGAAGCAGAGGAGCACGCCGCGGTCGGCTGAACCGAGGCGGACGCAGAGGAGCTCGTTGCGGCTGACGCGGGACGGAGAGGGCACGCTGGGCGAGCAAGTCGGTGAAGAGCTGGTCGGCGTTGGACTGCGCGACGGGGAGGGCGACGGAGTCGGTGGTGGTGGTGTCGGTCGCGGGGATCTCGTCGAAGAGTCCACCCCAGTTGTCGGCCACGACGAACTCTGTCGCGCCGGACTGCTTGAGGATGCGGATGCGGGGCTCGATGGCGGCCGGGCGGAGGCGCTCCTCCGGGACGGAAGCGGGTTCGAACAACCCGCCCCAGTTGTCGGCGACGACGAGCTCCGTCGCGCCGCGCTGCTCGATGCTGCCGATGCGGAGCCCAACGGCGACGCCCGCTGCTCCAGCGCGCCCCAGCGCTGCTCCCTCCGGGCGTCGAACTCGTCGAGCTTCCTCTTGAACTCGGCGTACCAGGCTCGGGATCCATGGTGCCTAGAATCGACGGAGCTGATACCAGACGTTAACAACCCCAACTCAATTCAAGTACCCAGGTTGCGACCCGCCGGCGGTGAGATCACCCTCACACACGCACTCGAACTCAGCCGGAATCACCGGCAATCTACTACTACTCTAACTCCACACACACAACCACGATAACCCACGAGGGAACCAACACAAGTCTTCAGATTCAAGTTGATTGATTCCCACATCACAAGTCTTCAGATACAAGTTGATTGATTCCCCCATCTCATTGTTGTCCTTGCCCTCTTGTAGACGACGCCCAGCTGTCCGGCAGGCCACTGCTCGACTAGGCCCAAGCCCATGGCCCATGATGAAGGCCCAACCATGGGTTGTCCCTGACACTTCTCTGATTCGTCCGCTAACCTATCCTGTTGGATGCGTCTCATAGATACGAGTCTAGTGGTGCCAGTCCCGTCGCCGGAAATTTCGCCGCGTGCAAACTACGGCCCGGTCAAACACTGCCCTGCTCTGTCTCTATGGCAGGTGGACCCGCCTGTCAATGGCTAGGGTTTAAGGTTTGAATTCAAATTCAGATTTTGTCCTGATCTTCCAAAATTCATAACTTTCGAGTTTTACAGCTCTGTTTGAGTGAACCAAAAGTCTAGTTTTTATTAAAAAATATGAAACTGCTATGATATGTGGTAAAATAAATAGTTATGATTTATCTCTTTTTATTCATGGAGCTAATAGGAAATTCATATCTTTTTTTATGTATAGGTCTTTTTGACTCTGAAATTTTTATGGGAGCTTGTTCATGCTATGAGTAGTCTGTAGTTAAAGTTTCCTGAATGTTGGGTGCCATATGTGTGAGTTATGAATTTCACTTGTTTCATTCATTAGATCTTGTGATAATTTTAATAATTTATCTATACATCCAGTTGATGTAAAACTGGGGGATCTCCTTCTCATGTGATGAGAAGCCCAAGAAAAAAATATATGGTCTGTGTTTGATGCTTTGAAATAGGATTTCTAATTATGCTCCTATTCAATGTGGTTGCTGTTATTTTTGATATCTCATAGAATACTTGATGGATTGCAATGAAAATTTTACAGTGAGTTCCTGGTAGTATGTTCTAGCTGCTGCAAATTTTATAGAATTTTCTGGGCACTTTATGTATATGCTCATAATTATGCCTTGGCACTAAAATAAAACAAGAAAGGCAAGTAATAGTTTTATTTGGTGTGAAGTGGTATGTGTTTTGGTGACCTTTGGGCATGTAGAATCTGGTGGTGTGATGGATATGGTTTGTTTGTGCTTTATCACATGATCTTATGCTTTATGCCTTTATATATGTGAAATCTGGACAATTTTGGGGAATCGGAAAAATACCCCATAATAATTTCAATTTTTTTTTTTGGAGATGAGTTGAATACCAAAAGTGTAGATAACTTATCAATCTACCTGCTGTTAAAATTTGATGGCCATTGGCCCAATACTTTTAGAGTTATGGCTGTTGTGGTCCAGGTCCAAAAATCTGTCATTTGCTGTTTGCCCAGAACAGATTCTGTTCTTATGTCATTTCGACCCAGTTAGCTTGGGATTCTTGCTGTGATGATTGAATATGATTTATAGAAAATTTCATAAGCTTTCCAGATTGTCTTCTTGCACATCGTTTGGATTTATAGATCTCAGATATGATTTATTTACTGCAAGTGGTGATGTAGGTTCAGATTTCATGAATTGCCTTGATCTGTTGGCTTTGCTTAGTTTAAGTGAATCACAATGCCATAAATGCTTTGCCTAATTGGATTTACATGTTTAGGTGCTGATGTTAGGCCTCTAACACAAGGGGAGCAATTGTATCTTAGATTGTGTAGGCTTAGTGAGTTTTACTTGCTCTTTAGGAGATAAGTGAGACGTGAATGTTTATAACGATTTGAATAGAGCCATAAAAGTAAATGTCCAGCTATGATGCCTTTGTTCTTTGTGGTCATGATCATACATGGCATCCTACATTACATACATGTTATCATACGTTGCACCTATGCTTTATGTTATGCATTCATTATATTTATGCAATGCATTGCATGCAATAGGTGTACTCGGAAGGAGTGACCTTGCTCCAGTTGGAGGGGCGTGTCCAGGAGGATCGGGAGGACCCTTAGGAGTTGAAGGACCAGCAGGCCATACCGGAGCCGAAGAAGAGGTAGTGGTGGAGTGCCCGCTGCACGTGTGCCGGGCGTTTGTGAAAGGCAAGCCCCGGAGCATATTCACTTCCTATGTTTTTCTAAAATGCAAACTTGAGTATCTTTATGTTGATGATGCATTAAGTTATAGGAGTTGTGTGGAAACACTTGATGCATATATACCTATCCTTGTCCACTAAATATGCCTTGAAATCCTATTTCATGCGGGATCGTTTAGATGCTGGTTAAGCTTTAAGCGGTAGAAGTCGGGTGATATAATATTACTGCGAGATGTAGGTAAGAATGGAAATAATTGGATATGGGATCATGGATGTACCATGTATTTTTGTAAAACAAAATTAGAGATTGGGGAAAGTGATGACTATAGGATATGGAGATCTGGGAGTCGAATAGTCCCATCTGTGTCGATTAAGGACTTGATCTTGGAGCCTTTCCTTTTCATGTTGAGCCTTGACCTCTCACTTAGGTGGCCAACTTTGAGGGATGTCGACCCTGAAGCCCGAGTAGTTCAACTCCGGCGGTAAAATCGGTGAGTATAAAGTCGGCTCGGGCGGAGTCACGACATGGACTGTGGGTGAAGGTGATTTAAAATTCCTAAGCTGTTACCGGCATGGTGATATCCACGGGAGTCGCGGGCTTTCTTGGGCCCGTTCGGAGTGGCTCGAAAAGGTGACCTAAGGCTACCTGATCCCGGTATGCCTTGTGAGTGTTAGGAATCTTTCCCATTTGGCGGTTAATCGATCCGAATCGCCATCTCTCTTGGATAGTGAGAACTTGAGGGGCATATCTCCATGTAGCACACTAAAATAAATAAAATGAATGATTATGATGATGATCATCGAGATGATTTATGATGGACCTTCCATGGTTCCTTATGTTGGTTGTTTCTTTTTGCAAGTTGTTTTAGTAAGGAAACAAATGTAGATGAATGGCTTATGATTATTAAAAGATGATGCTAAAATTACCCATGATTAGTACTTATGCTTTTATGCAAAAAGTTAAGCTAGCCCACTTATATAAAGCCTTGCATACTCTTTGGTGTCACTTTATTTTACGGTTTTATGACGGGTAAGTCTAGCCGAGTACATTCTCGTACTTTCGGGGTTTTATTCCCACTTGTTGCGGGTGATACTCTTTTGGGTGGTCTTTGCAAGTATTGTCTTCTCAGTAGGGGATGAAGATTAGACCATTGGGCGTGGTCTCATAGTATCTCATCTTTATGCTTTTGTGGGTATGACATATCACTGGCAATGTAATATAAAGTTTGTGAACTTGTTTTAAAAATACACCTTCCGCTACTTGAACAAGCGGGTTTGTAATAACTAATGTACTCGATGGTAAGTGAACTTTGTGTAATCTTTCATCTATAATATGTTGTTGCGAATGGTGATGTTTTCGTTGAATCGATGCGATCTTGGCACGTTACGATGTTGGTTTGAAATCGCCGATATTTCGGATGGTGGATTCGGTTTATAAGCCGACAAGTTTCAAAAAGTCGGTCGTTTTTGATCGATTTTTCGATCTTGCACGTTTATAATTTGGGCGTTCCATCACACCATTCCCAAACTGCGCCTCCACTCCCTCTGCTTTCCTCGCCCGCCTTCTGGCGAGCGATCTTGCGCGCGCCGCCTCACCGCCCTCCCGTTGTCGGCGTGAACGGCCATTGTCGGCCCAGCGGACACGCGTCGGCGACCCGATGCACCCGATGCGCCTCTGCGGCGGCTCGTGACCGGCGCCATGGGCCCGATGCGCTGGGCGCCTCCACCGAGCTCCATGCGAGCCACGACCAGGCGTCGAGCGTCGCGCCCTTCCTCGACTCGGCTCGCCCTCGACCAACACCTCAGCAGCGCTCCTCTCCACGCGAGCCCCGATGTTGAAGCTAGCGACCCCGTCACGCGCGGTGCCTGCCAGCGCCATCGGCTTTCGGCGTGCCTAGCCCGCAGCGAGCTTCGCCATCTCGGCGTGTCGCACCATTGCCTCATCGATGCTACCCACGCCCCGTGTTGTCGCGGCGTCATGCTCGGCGACAGCGTCGCCTACGCTTCAAACCTCAGCGTCGTGTAAGCGCGCCGACCTCACCTCCCGGGAGCCACGCCAAGCCTCGCCCGTTCCCTTGGCGCCTCGCTCCGTCCACGGCGTCGCCCGTGGCATTTGCTTTCTGCGTCCATGCCACACTTTCGCCGTCCACCGTCATCCTCCACCCCCAAGCTGCGTCGATGACTGCGGCGCCCGGCAAATCTAGGCGTACCCGCGGCGCACACCACCACCCGGCAACCATCTTCGTCCTGGCGGCTCGCGGCTACTTCGCGAGACCCGACCGCTGCCGTAAGCTCCTAACCAAGGCTCCATCTTGGGTACCCTCTTTATCACCCACGACCACCTTCTCGAGAGC
>JADLZK010003253.1:0-10642 GCA_015847255.1 Hyparrhenia diplandra
GTGAGCACTGTTTTTGATTGATGGGGTCAACCGAGGATCGGGTTTGTGGAAGCTTATAGCACTTGGTGTGTTCAAGTTGCCTCCTCTCACGAGGTGCCCTTTGGCCGCCTTTTTATACTCCAAGGGACCAAAGGGTTTTGCTCACGGACCTAGTCGGACACTGAGAGGGTTGTCAGTAGAGGATTCGAACACCCTTACTCCTTACATGGTAATCGACTAGGGATTACGTCACGATTACAACGAAGTCTACCGTAGCTATGCTTTCCCGTTGCCTTTTGTGAGTTGTTAGTGGCCGCGAGCTAGGGATAGAATCCGTGAACAACTCGTAGAGTCCTTAGGTGATCCGGTATCCACGATTATCCCACCCGTCGGCTCCACAGTGCGGCGCGCCAGCCGGCGTTGGCGGGGATTGGCCGTCCTTGGCCTATAGCTCACCGTGGGGGTGTGCGTCGAGTCGCTGGTCATCCGGTTTGCGTGTAACGGCACGCCGCGGCAGTGGGGTCTCCTTCCTCGATGGCGAGCAGACGCGCGAGCTCGGCCGGCGGTACTTCGAGACTGGCTCCCACCTGTGCCAAAAGCGAGAAAAGAGCTGAGTCGAAAGGAGAAGAGATGGGATGTCCAGCTGGACTCACCAATTTGACCTCAACGCGTTGGACGGTCACCAACGACATATTTTTCCCGTCAACTTATTACCATAAAGGGAGTAAAACTATACCTACCTTTTATACTCATATATACATTTATTACTAACATATTTCCACTTGTAGTATCCAAATTGATGTGTGCCAGTGCTGATTTATATAAGAAACAAGTGGAAAATATATACCAAAAAGGCGCCTCACTAGATAGCACATTTCTCGAAGAACATCAAGCCCAAGGAGAAGAAGAGGAGAGCTGCCCATAAATATGAATATCAACATCTATACATAAGCCCAGAAAGTCGAGGCCCCAAATCCAACATGAAATCATCTGGGGCCTTGAGGACATGGAGTTTGAAAGTATTTTTGGGCATAATAACTTTCTCATACTGAAATCCGGTTCCGGTGATCCAGCGGTGATCAGCAGAAAGCTTACTCCGAGGCCGCGCCTCCTACCTAGTCGAGGCCAAAGCGGCCCATATCTTGAGATGCGAGCACGCAAGTGAAGATGCCCTTAGCCAGCCGCACCACAGCGGTACTCTTAGCAGAGCTCGACTTTCTCGGCGGTTCATTACTTTCCAAAAAGTGTGTTGCTCGCGTTGGTTGGTCGGTTTGGAGGCTGATTAGGAGGAAGCGCATTCCAAGGTCGTTTTGCTCCTTCCTTCCATGTGGGGATGGCTATCTTCCCAAAAAGAGCTCCTACTACTACCTATAAAAAGGCTCTCTCCTCATTCAACACACACACATTCCATTTTAGGGAAAGAGTACTCTCCCTCCTCTAGAGAGAGCTCTCACCTCTACTCTGCCTTCCACTCGCAGGCAGGCTAGGCCCTCATTAGTGAGTAGTAGAGATTGCAGGAGGAGGAGAGATGTGAAGGAAGGGGAGTGACGGGGAAAGCTGGCAGGACTTGTCGGTCTCACGACCTTGTACCTGGGTGTGGATTGGGTGCTTGGCTCCTTACGGGATCTTGGCTAGAAGTAAGCTTCCGCGGTCTGCGATAATCTTTATTGTCTTTTGTTTTATCCACGATTTATCTACTTGTTTCTCGGGATCGATAAATTAGATGTACCCATGGTAGGGACTCTAGTGGGTGGACCCCACGAGGGCAATTGAAAGCCTTGGCTGGACACGCTAGGTGATAATCACTAAGCGTGCAGACGTGGTGTTTCGGGCTAAGCGGTTTGCCTATGCTTTTGCGGTGCATCCACGGTTGAGGCGTAAAACGGCAGTAGCGTGACAAAGCCTTGTCCGATCCCTTAAGAATCGCAAAGTGGAGTGCATTATTAGCGGAGCTACATTAGCAGGACGTGGGCGGTGCGCTAGTGAACAAGTAGCTGCAGGCCCGCTAACCATAGACATTAAAGGTGTAAGGGATCCTTCTCGCTAATCCTCCCCATCTTTTGGTCGTGTGTGTCCTTGGGCGAACTAGTTAGGAGAGAGTACATCCGTTCCACGTGGAAAAATACGATACCCGAATATTTCGAGGGTGAAAGCTAGCGACGCGATTCCGTGCGACTTGCGGATTTATACGTGTCGCGTTAGAAAGCGTCAACAAACGCGGACGGATCGACCGGGGCACCTTGACCTAACGGCGGCGCGAAAAATCTCCGGTTGGGGAAAAACTCCGATTCCTCACGGAGAGAGGAAGGGGAGAGCGAGGCGAGCACCTCACGTTACGGGACAGTCGGAGCTTATGGAGTCGTTTGGCGGGTCGATCGTGAGCTCGGTGGGTGCTATATATAGCAGCGCCCACGGGAGAGTCGCGGCGTATCCTTTCCGACCACGGTCGTCCTCCCGGTGGTGCCGGCAGTCTGGTGGCGCTTCGAGCATGCGCATACAGTATCCCGTGTGCTGCGTCACGTCTGCGCGTCGGTGGCGTCGTCGAGTCCCGTCTCCTACAGCTCCGGCTTTTGTCGGAAACTGCCGACTCCCCAGTAGGGTTTGAGCGCAGCGAGCGCGAGTCTGGCTGCTGCGGTGTCAGCGTAGACACGCGGATGGTAGGCTCCACGTGCTCTCGTCAGCGTGGCGGCCATGGTAGCTACATGACGGGAGCGGCGGCTCATCGCGACCTTGTCTTGCTGGTCCGCGTCTCGGGACGAGGTCGGAGGAAGACGGCGAGGCGCGGGTCCCACTTGTCGGCGAGAAAAGAGAGCGAGGAAGGACGGCGTGGGCTCGTGGCGGGCCGGGCTGGGCTTCTGCCGAGTTGAAAATTTCGCCTTTGCTTCGTGTTAGGAGAAAAGGAGAGGAAGGGAGGGGCGGTTGGGCGGGCGGATAAGGAGGAGGGGAGGGATTGGGCGAGAGCTCTTTCTTGATTTCTTTTTGTATTTCCCTTTCTCCATTCTTTTATTCTTTCTCTCTTTTCCTTTTTATTCCATGTGTGTCACATATATTTTATGTTATAAACATTTTATACAAGTGTATGTATATTTCCATGATTTATATTCATGAAAATATTTATCCAATTGCACTCATATAAATATTCACATATATAGGGTGCACACATTTCATTCCCCAATTCCATCATTTTCATTTTGTGACATATATATTATAAATATTCTCACAAGCACACTTATATTCCCATGACTTTTATTGTCGAGGATAATTATTTATTGTGCTCCTAAAAAATATTCAATATATATATATATTTGGTACACACGAGTTTAGGTATTTAATTCAGGAGAAAATTGTAAACCATTTCTCATGCGATATTAAACTTCCATAAATAAAATCTAGAACTTACCTTGCACCTTTTGGTCACCATAAAGCTCAACAAGCAACAAACAAGATTTCCTAGTTTTTCTATATGGTGAGAGTTTGAGATGCGAGTGTTTTTCTGAAAAAATGGGGTTTTGGTTTAGCGGAAAAATAAATCAAGTTTTTAGTTGTAATTAGAAAAGGTTCAAATTTTTTAGTGAATTTTTAAAATGATGCAAAAACACGGGTGTTACAAATCTACCCCACTTAGATGAATCTCGCTCCCCGAGATTCCTAGTCTCTGAGTGAAGATCCTAATTTGAGGCCCTAGCGGAATAGAGATAGAGAGGGAGGAAAAACTTTCCATTGCTTACGATGTCGTCGTTACGAACCTCTACCATTATCGTGCTACTCTATTTCTAGGGCAACACGACATCGTGGAGGGTATGCCTTCTGCAGTTGGTGATTCTCACTGCTTTTTACCCCCATCTTCTTAGTGTGGTCTCTGTCTTACGTAGTCTTCGGTCTTCTTCCCGCGACGGCTACCCCACTTAGAGGATTTATTCCTCTAGTGTCTTCGGTCTTACGGTGCCTTCTCGCGCGTATCCTTTCCTCGTCCGGATTCTTACATTGTGAGTCATCGTGTACTTGGGATTCCATTTCTTTTCGGGACCCTAAGTTTTTACTGTTGCTCTTTATCCTTGACTTAGCCCATTTACGTATTTCTTTTGCTTCTTCGGTTTCTCACCCATTTGCATAGACCACTACCCCACTTAGAAAAGTTTTACGCTTATTATTTTGCTCTATGGCTTTTATGTGTAGGCACGCGTCAAATTTTTCTTTGTCGGCATCTCGCTTATTGATCGTGGATCAAGCACATGGATTTTGATTACTTCAAGGGGAGTGCAACGATGAAGCCGAAAAAGGTAATGCTACTCTACGGTCACACCTCCCTTGGGAGTGGCGGTTCTCTGATGATACGTCCACGGTGGCTTCTCGCCCTCGGCCTGGCAGTGCGGTACTTGGCTCTGCGTGGGGGCTTCTTCCCTTGGTGGTGCTTGACGAGTGGCGGGGGTGGTTCTTCTCGTCGGTCTTACGTCGGTGACGGTGGGGTAACCCTCGGTTCTTGGTTATGTGGATGGTGACTTGTAGCGATGGGTGCCGCGCTCTTCATACTTCACTTTGTCCTCGTACATAGAGGCGGTCTTGGGTGCTAAGGTTCTTCTATGGTGGTATAGATGAGTTGGGGAAATCGAGTGATCGGCCTGTACTGCTAACCCAAGTGTCGGCCATTTTTGGCGATGTTTTGCGTGATGGTTCTTTGGTGGGTGGATGGCAAAGGAGTGTGATGGCGAGATGGTGAAAGATGGGGGTTAGTAGTGGAGCGTTTGGAGTGGGTTGGTGGTGAGAGCGATGGTGGTGCTCTTTTCATAGTGGGTCGAAGGTGGTGGCTTACGGGAGAAGCTTGGTGTGGTATTGTGGCAGGGGTGTTGTGGTGTATGGTGGAAGGGGCCGGGAGTGAGTCTCCCTGTATCTATTGACCTTGCAATAGTGTCAGTGGTCAGCGAGGATTATGTGGTGTATTGGCCGGTGGATTCCCTATAGTGGAAGCGTGTGTCTTCTCTATTGTCGGCATCACGCTTCATGGCATTACTTTATGCTTAGGGGTATTTGTTTGCTCTTGGGCATAAACATCCTTTATGGGCTTGATGGTCGTCTTTGATTCTTGTAGTCTTACGTCCAACTTACGCTGTAATACTAATCTTCAACTTCGACTTTGCATCATTAGCCTTTGGTTGCCACTTGATCTGTTACCTTTGTGTCTTGAAGGCTTACAGTCGGTCTTGGTTGGGGTCAAAGTAATAGCGATGATCGGCTGACTTTTCGGCATTGAGGTGGCAGATATGTCGGCAATGTTACCTGATGTCGATTGACACAGTAACAACTGAGGCGATGGCGTGTGTACGGTGTAGGGAAGAACATGCTGAGTGCGGTTCAAGCGGCTCTGATCGTGGAGTCGGTTGTTAGTGCGATCTGTTCTGCGGAGGTTAGTTCCTATTCTACTTGGATGAGAGGGAGTGGGAGGGAAAAGCACAAAGATGCGATAGGGGTCTACCTAACTAAGGATTAGAGGAAAGCAAGCATTTTTGGGTAGGGATAGACTTTTGGGGTATCCTAGTAACCTTTGGTGTTGAAACACACAAACTTACCTAGTGTGAAACACATGAAAAGGTTGTCACGGCGAACTAAGTTTATAAAACTTGCCTTATTACTCGTGACTTTAGGAAACTTTCGATCGTTCGATCCTATCGGAATCTTTCTTCCACTAATCACTTGGGTAGTATGGAGAATTTCACTAGGATTGAAAAGAAATCAGGCATTATATTAAACAAACAGCGTCAATAATTCTCATCCTGGAGACAGTTACCTTTGATGATACATAGTGCATCACATATGTGCCATGATGGTTGTGCCGACTTTACACACCTACTAAAGGCTTTGAAGCCACAGTCATCTATGACCTCGGCGAACGCCTAGCAATTAATGCTGAACATTGCTTGCTCAACAAGCTTGCAAAAGGACTTTGCTACTTATTTGTTACTGGACCTATATGCGGTGGAGTTTCCATCAATTGTTAGACTTGCACACTACATTAGCGCCCATTTTAGGTACTTTCGGACGTTCTTGGCATTCTAGTTGATTACGGATAGCACTTTGACAATCCTTCTGTTGGGAGCTTTGGGAAGTGTACAAGTATGATACCACTTGGTCTTCATGAAACTATAGATTTTAACATCGAGGGAAGGCCAAAGTATTCTGGAAGTAGTTTAGCATCTCGAGGAGAATCTTTGGAAGTCTCTCTTTGGTTCGGGGCAATCGATTGAGATTATCCTTACTAGTCCATTCTTTGCTAGAGTTTTAGACATGATCGCCGATTCATAGCATTATGAACTATCGTAGTAAGGCGTACTGTCAACGTAAAGTTTAAAGTAGTTATCCTTACGTGGAGTTAAAAATTTCTGTTAACCCAAATTTCATCCCTATGGACAAGCTCATTTACGATACCACCGTGTCAGCCCACTTTCAATGGGTCGTTAATCACCGATGTTTCGCCGAGGGATCACGCCACAAACACGCCTATTAGTAGCGAGATAATGGTAGGCGAAATAATAGTAAGGCGCTGTTGAAATATAGGATAGAGAGGGCTTACGATTAGCGAAAGTCACCAAATTAGGATTCTGACAATCTCGAGTTGGCCAAGCCAGAAGCGGTGGTTTAACCTATGACTTTGCCCGTACTCCACAATGGGACTTGTGCATGGATGAAATGTTGGGCTTCAACGTCCCTTCTCTAAAGCAAAAGCGCCTCTCGAACTCCCTACGATACGCTATCCTCTACTTGCCGTGCTCTTACCTTTACATGTGCGATATGCGTAAAATAGAGGGGTAGTACAAACGTACTCAATAAGTCCCAACTAGGGGTTGTAATTATTAAGGGTTTGGGCCCTACTTGAGTCTCCCAAAACTGCTCTGGCTAGTTCCGATTTATCTCCTTATCATCAACGTCATGGCACCACAGGTTAGTCATCATTTAAAGTGTATCTAATCATAGATGTTAGAGGGCCTAGCACTTGCCCATTTCCGGGGGCGTGGCTGTTGAATAGATTTAAATAACTACTGCGGAGGTTGTACACTTTTTCCCCACATGAGGGGCCATCTTCTCCCGCGTCACGGTTGGTCAAAGGTGGTCCCACGAGATTCCGTACCGGCTTGGATGCCTCCTAGGTATATGGTATAATCTTTACCCGCGACTTCTCCGAGGGTTGCGCGGAAGGATAACCGTCACCCTAAGATGGCGCATCACCCTGAGACAATATGGGGATACCAAATCACCCACGGCTTCTACGGGTAATACCTAATTACCCAACCTATCTTGTCAACACCACTCTCAATCTCAATCATCAATATAGTGCGCTCTCTAGCCTTGCGCCCACTACTAGCGCCCAAACACTTCCATGGAAGACCACTCGGCATCCGCCAAGCGGACCATGGGGCCACTCTCCCCATATCTCGCTCCTAATAGGTGGTTTGCCTACTCAGGCCACCTTGGCTCCAATTGCCCTCAACCCAGCGAGGTGTGGAATCAAAGCCGATTCCATATCACGGCGTGTGGGTCATGCGAAATATCTCACTAGGAAGAAGGTCTATGAGACGGTCCTTAGGGGAAGTGAAGCATCTCTCAGCGGGGATTCATCCGATTGTGATTAGTCCACCTCCGTGCAGGCTATCACCACTCACCTTTTTGTTGGAGGGTTCACTTTACTAGATTAGGTTACATCGATCTTAATTAATCATATTACGTCATCATTTGTCATCATATTAAGGTCATGATTAAGTAAGGACTTGCACAGGAGGTTTTCACGAGTCGGCATGGCGTTGAGCGATCCTAGCTGCGCTTGCCGGGAAGCTCCTAAGCGAATTAGGTCCCGAGCTACTTGGCGTGCAGCGATAAACCTAGCTTGAACTATGACATATAAAACAAACACAGAACATTATGGTGGCAATGGGTTAGATGCATAGAGCTAGATTTTTAGATGAGATTATGGAAGTGCGTTTTCACGCGAAGCGGAGTTAGTATGCATGAGATATGGATTTTTATAATAGTAATCCTAATTAAATCATTAGGGTAATATGTATAATATAATTTTATCATGTAAGAAAATTGGAACTAATTACATGATAAAATTATATAAATCAAATAATGAATTTACAAATTTTTCTGCGAATTTTTACTGACACGGGAAGGTCGAGTTATAATATCTTGCGTACAGCAATTGGGTAGCCATAGCATTTTAAATAAGTGTACACAGATATACGCCTCCAAGCGCGTGGGGCCACGTGGGTCACGTGGACGCTCACTGTGGCAGCCACGTAGGCGCCACGTGTGTTAATGAACCGCCACGGTGGCGGGGGACGGAGGTAGACGGCGGACGACGGCGGGGGCGACGTGGCGTCTTCCTGTTGGCCTCTGCCTTAACGTCGTTACGTCGTGTTGAGCGGCGTCGGCGGAAACAGGGTATCCCACCCCGTCGGCTCCCTGGTGCGGCGGCGCTTCGCCGGCGTTGGCCGGGATTGGCCGTCCTTGGCCTATAGCTCACCGTGGGGGGTGTCGTCGGGGTCGCCGTGGTCATCCCGGTTGCGGTAACCGGCACCGCGCGCAGCGATGGGGGTCTCCTTCCTCGATGACGGCGAGCACCGGCGAGCATGGCGGCGGCGGTACTCGGGAGCTGGCTCCACGTTGATTGCCAAAGACGAGAGAAAGAGCGGAGTCGAAAGGGGAGAAGAGATGGGATGTCCACTAGGGCTCACCAATTTGACCTCAACGCGACAGAATCGACCGGGGCGCCTTGACCTAACCGGCGGCGGCGGGAAATCTCCGGTTGGGGAAAACTCCAGATTCCTCGCCGAAGAGAGGGGAGAGGGGTAGAGCGGGTGAGCACCTCACGTTCTGGACAGCTGCGGAGCTTATGGAGTGCTGGCGGGGTCGATCGTGAGCTCGGTGGGTGCTATTTATAGCCGCGCCACGGGAGGTCACGATGGCGATCCTTTCCGACCACCGGTCGTCCTCCAGCTGGTGCCCGGCAGCGTCAGCGAGCGCTCGAGCTGTGCCGCCCTGTATCCCGCGTGCTCGTCCTGTGCCCGTCGAGCTGGCCGTCGTCGAGTCGTCTCCTACAGCTCCGGCTTTTGTCCGGCTTGCCGACTCCCCTGTGGGGTTTGACGCGGCAGCAGGGGCGAGTGCGCTGGCTCCGGTGTCGCGTAGGGCAGCTGCGGATGGTGGCGCTCCTGTGCTCTCGTCAACGCGGCAGCCATGGCAGTACGACGGGGAGTAGCGGCTCGTGCAGCTCTGTGCCGCGGTCCGCATCTCAGGACGGGGTCGGAGGAGGGACGACGGGCGCGGGTCCCACTTGTCGGCGAGAAGAGAGAGGGGAAGGGAAGGCCGCCGTGGGCTCGTGGCGCTGGGCTGGAGCTTGCCGAGTTGAGCTGGCCTGCTCGTGTTAGGAGAAAGGAGAGGAAGGGAGGGGGCCGGTTGGGCCGGGAGCCTGATAAGGAGGGAGGGGATTGGGCCGAGAGCTCTTTCTTGATTTCTTTTTCTATTTCCCTTCTCTCCATTCTCTAGCTCCTTTCCTCTCACTTCTTTCCCACTATTTCATGTGTGTCACATATATCTATTTATGTTATAAACATTTATATTACAAAGTGCATGTATATTTCCAGCGATTTATATTCATAGCAGAAAATAGAGTTTATCCATGTGCACCCATATAAATATTCACATATATGGGTGCACACACTCATTTCCCAATTTCAATCATTTCATGTGTGTACACTTATATATTTATAAATATTCTCACAAGCACACTTATATTCCCATGACTTTTTATTGTTGAGGATAATTATTTATTATGCTCCTAAAAATATTCAATATATATATATATATTTGGTACACACGAGTTTTAGGTATTTTAATTCCGAGGAGAAAATTAAGTAAACCATTTTCTCATCTCGATATTAAACTTCCATAAATAAAATCCTAGAACTTGCTTTGCACCTTTGGTCACCATAAAAAGCTCAACAAACAGCAAACAAGATTTCCTAGTTTTTCTATATGGTGAGAGTTTGAGATCGAGGTTTTAAGCAGGGTTTTGGTTTAGCGGAAAATAAATCAAGTTTTTAGTTGTAATTAGAAAAAGTTCAAATTTTTAGTGAATTTTTAAAATGATGCAAAAACAGATTATTTACATGCTTGGCTGATCCTCGAGGGGCGAGGTGTATTCTTTGATATGCTTGAGGGCTTGGTTGTGCACGAGGAGGGGTGGAAATTTGGTTGCTTGCGATGGAAATGGAGTGGGGCCATTATGCGATTCTTTGGTTAGAAGCGGGTGGAGCGACACGTCTTGGCGATTAGTATGTGAGGTCGGTGAGGGGCAGACATCCGGCGTTAGATGCATGTTTGCAAAAGATTGATGAGATGTCGAGAATAAGAAAAAGCACTTAGCATGGTAGACTTTTAAGAATAGGGGGAGAATGTAGGCTTGGTTGCATGGTGTGATGTGTGTGTGTGTGGGGGAGAGGGGGTTGCGTGATGGGAATGGAGGGGCGATGCAGCTTGGTTGAGGGTGGGAACCTTTCGACTTGCAGTGTGGGTTAGAAAGCGGCGGGCATTTGGGGAGGGCAGGGTCAGGGCGATCGAGGGGCTAGTGCGGCCGCAAAAAGATTGATGAGATGTCAAAAAGTTGTCATGACACCCT
>JADLZK010003254.1:0-84066 GCA_015847255.1 Hyparrhenia diplandra
ACTCTCACAAGACATATATCCATTCAAATCACTTACTAAATGTCATCTCATGATCATATCCATTCAAAACCAACTCAGACTTTGACTACTAGAGCATTTGATCCATTTCCAAGCATCTCATAGCAAGCAACATGTGCATATATATATCCAATTCAATCATCTCATATGCACCCAAATATGTGTGATCAACTAGAAAGTGTACCTTTGTAGCTATGATCCAGTCATGCACATGAAAACTCCATCTCCAAAATATTTTTACTTGAGCCTTCAGAATCTTCCAATAAAGCACCAACATCTTGATTATGCACTTTGTATGTTTGTAGCTCACTTTGGACTTCATCTGTGACTTGGCATTGGGAGTATAATTGCACTAGAGCTTCATTTCTTGACTCAATCAAATGATGTACAATGTGAACTCAAATGAATCAAGCCTCTCGTGGGGTTCGCTTTACTGCTCCCTTGACCTTCGCAACCAAGGAGTTGCGGGAGAGGAAGCGAGGCTTCCCGACGGAAAGGGAAGGAAAAACAGAGAATGAGAAAGTGGGGGAGAGTCCCTTCCCCCTTAGCGCTTGGGGTTGTATTTATAGAGGGGGTGGAGGGAGTATATTTTCCATCCGAGCCCTTAGATTCAGATTTACAAGCGAGCCCCTCACACTAATTGAGTATTGGGCCTTACAAGGGGAAGGGGTGGTGCCCAAGCACCCCTACCCCCAACTAGCCGAGCCCTTAGCTACTAGGGTTTTGGCGAGGTACAACAAGACCTGAGTCGCTAAAAGCAGGGAGAAAAGGCCCATGAATACAAGCTTCCAACGGATGGCAAAGGCGGAGGATATGGTATAATGATGAAGTGTTCCTTGATTGCGGAGGTACCACGCTGGCCTCCGCCCTTCTTAGTATGTTGCAAGGGTCTTTGTCGGTTCGAGGGTGGCTCTTACGTTGCTCGGTGAGTCGCGGGCTGCGAAAGGTCCGTGGCCTGCGGGGTCGTTTGTCGAGTGGTTTCGGTCGTTGGGCGTGGAGTTGGTCCGGCTCGATTCAGTACGCAGCGGTGATGTCGAAGTCGCTTGCAGAGTCGCGAAATCATCGGCGGTGCGAGGTGAGGCCCTTGCTGAAGTCGAGGCGAAGGTGGGATGTCGCGATTGGGCGCCGAGGGGAGTCCCTTGATGAAGTCGGCGAGGTCGCGGATGCCGTTGATGAGTGCCGAGGCAAGGCCCTTGCTCGAGCGAGGCGAAGGTGCGGATGTCGTCGTTGGTGCGGCGCGGGCCCTTGCCGAGTCAAGGCGGGATGTGGATATCATCGGCGGGTGCGTCGATGTGAGGCCCTTGCCGAGTCGAGGCGAGTTGTCATCGTTGGTGCAGGCGAGGCCCTTCTGGCGAAGCCGGCGAAGGTGCGTGATGTCGCTCGTGCGTTGGGTGCGAGGCCCGTTGCCCAGAAGTTGCAGATGAGGGTGCTTGGATGTACGTCGGCGGTGCGAGGTGAGGCCCTTGCCGAGTCGAGAGCGAAGGTGCGGATGTCGTCGTTAGTGTAGTAGGAAATGCTGCGATGTGCGTCGGTGACGTGGGTAGGCAGCCGAGTTGCCCGTCTTTCCTACTCCGACTCATGAGGTGGCGGGCAAGGACGTTTGAGGTAGAATTGGCCTCAATGCTACTTGCCTCTTCGCCGGTGCTTATGAGTAGGAGGTGAAGACATGCGGTTTGCTGAAGCCCGAAGGCGCGCGGACCTTGTCGATGTTCTTGGCGGGCTGCGGTTGGGAGTTCTTGCCGATGTCGGAGGTGAAACCCACTTTTCAGGCGTTGGCGAGGGTGTAGTTGAAGTTGCCATTGTTGTCGGATGTAGGTAGTGCGCCCTGAGTTGTAGCGTCTTTTTCTACTCCGACTCGTGAGCTAGCGAGGCAAGACATTTTTGGGTAGAGTGGCCTCAAATGATGCCCCCTTGGCCCACCTTCTTGGCGGGTGCTACGAGTAGGAGGCGGCGTGGTCGGGTCGTTGAGGGCGAGCGAGCCTCTCGCCAAAGGTTTGTTGATGTCGCTGAAGGTGATGTCGCGTCGCCGTGAGTCGGGCGAGGCCCTTGCGGGGGTTTGGGCGATGTCGCAAAGGTGATGTCGATGTCGCCGTAGTCGGAGGTGAGCCCCTTGCGAGAGGTTTGGGTGATGTCGCGAAGGTGATGCTCGACGTCGCCGTGAGTCGAGGCGAGGCCCTTTGCGAGGTTTGGGTGATGTCGCGTAAGGTGATTGTCGGCGTCGCCATAGTTGGAGCCGAGGCCCTTTTGGCGAGGATTGGGCGAGGCCGGCGAGTCGTCTGCTCGCCGGCGGGGCCAATCACTTGTGCTTTCGCGTTACGATGACGGGGCTGGGTGGCGCCACCCGAGCCCTTCGCGGAGGGTGTGTCCTTGGCGTTGCTCTTCGGATAACTCACGCATGCATTGATTCCTAACGAATTCATATTTATATCGAAGGCGGTGAGGAGTTTTTCCACGGCGAGCGCCCACACACACTTTTAGCGAGGCTCGTGTTTGAATGTCAGAGGTAGCAAGAAAAACTTTTAGTAAGCGATGCTCTATTCTCTTTAAGCGAGGCTCGGCGTTTAGAATGAGTGGTGAAACTGCAGCGGCGCTATTCTCTCTTTAAGCGGGCTCGCGTTTAAATCGGAGGTAGTGAGAGAACTTTTCGCAGCAGCGCCCCCTATTCTCTTTAAGCGAGGCTCGCGTTTAAATCAAAAAAGGTAGCAAGAAAAACTTTTTCGCATGCTGGGAGGTCTTGGTTTGCGAGCCGTTAGCCGGAGAGGTGCTAGGGTGCAGGACTTCTTGTTTATGCTGGAAAAAGTAAGCTTTTTCCAGCCGGAGGTTCTGCTGAGCCGGGGCAAAGTCGGCTACCGGCCTCGGTGCCAATCCTTGAAGCCCTCACCTGCCGATGAGGGGCTGGGTGCCCACCCCGCCCCTTTAGAAAGGTCTGTCCTTGACATTTCTTTGTATCTGGAAATTCCTGCATGCATTGGTGGGGGTGTTGCCTCATTGAAAAAAATTTTGCGCGACCCTTCGTAGGGAAAAAGAGTGCAGCCCCTAGTGTCAAGTAATTTCTTACACAACCCACGGTTTTCATATGCGGCGCATCGCAGTAGTCCTGCAACAAGCTATTTTCAAATATCGAAAAAGATCATAAGTTTTCTTTTTGCGAGCCCCCTGGCCGGAGGTGCGAGGGGTGCTCGGACTCTTAGCGCCTCGCGCTGCTCATTCGGAGGGCGGGGCTGGTCTTCTTTCAGAGCCACGGCGGAGGTGCCAGGGTGCCCGGCCCCTAACTGCGCCCTCCGCTGCTCTCATACTCGAAGAGGCGGCGGGCGTCTTCTTTGCGAGCCCTACTGTAGGTATTGTTTTGCCGGGGTGCCCGACTTTCCTCCTTACCGCTGCAGCGATGGGGGGTTGGAATGCTTATGAATTATTCTCATGGATGCCATGGTATGATGAATGAGAATGTATGATGAATGAGACTGTGTGATGCATCTATGAGAAGAGCTTTCAACCAGAATAGTTGCGGGTAAGTAAAGCATTCATGTAGTGAAAATGTGACATATAAGTCACACATGTATTTAGTGAGTGGAGCTCAAATGATCTGGTCCCCTGCATAATCAGTTGAAACTGTAAGAGCTTCAGATATTAGAGAATAGTTTGTTTTTGCATCCACAAGTAATTCCTAGCCTGGAAACCTGCAAGGTAGTCTGCCATATGGGGCCTTCGACATGTGAGAAGTCCTAATATTGCGAAGCAGTACTGTGATCTATATTAAGATTGAATAGTGCTGATAATATATAGAATGTTACCTTGTGGATAAAGGGATCCTGCGACCAAATACGTAGAAGTCCTAATAATAGGTTAGTTTGAGAGGGTAAGAATATACTCACAGTGCTGATAACCTGCATGTTAGCGCAGTATAATAAGTTTGATATTTCTAAAACATGAAATTTTCCGTTAAGCTCTAAAAATTAAGCATGTTGCGAAAGGTATTGACAAACTGCATTTAATGGCGTTGGCCACATTCGCGGAGGTTGAGCACATGAGTGGAAGGTTACGATCGAAACTTGTGAGCAAGAGTGATAGAAACTCATGAAAAGTAAGCTGCTATATAATGATAATCCTGACTTCGCATTAAGAGCGAAGGTGTTTTAAAAAATGCCCATAAAATATCGGTCAGGAGAGACTTAGTTTATTGCAAGTGAAATAGATACATACTCGAGGCCCTGTCTGGAATGTTAATGTATTGGGCGTTGCGGAGGTGTTCTTTAGCGACGTGGCTCCCAGAGCACATGATGCTCTCGAAGGCGCTCGAGACTGTTTTCAGAAGGTGCTCTAGGTGCTGGGAATTGGGCCTGCATGGCTTCACGATATTATGCTTAGTGACCTGCGTACACTCTCGTGTGAGCATTGAGAGCAAAGTTAGCGAACAACTATAGTTTAGTCAAATCCTGCCCTAAAGGCATGTAGACATGTAGCGGTTTTCCGAGGGTGCTGCACGGTGCGGAGGCTTGCTCGTCGTATGTGCCTTAGGCGTCCAGCGAGGGGTAGTCGTCCCAGCCGCAGTGGAGGTTCCTTGGCTCAGGCCGTCGGGGGGCTGTGCCACCGAAGTTGCTCGAAGTTTCTTCGGGCGTCTTGCCACGACGAGGCTTGCTCCATCAGATACGAAGGTACCTCGGCGCGGCTGCGACGGTGTCTCGATCCGGACGACGGTCTGTAGCGGGGGTAGCTGGTCGCGGATCGAGGTAGCTGCGTGTCTGCCTAAAGGTGTTGCATGCCCTGCAGATGCTTGCAGATGCTACGTACATCGAAGGTGACAAAATCAAAATAACTTGTTGCTGCCCACAAACCATGCATTTGAGGTAACCCTCGCGCGATTCTCGATCAATAGCGCGAGTGGTATTCTTAGAACTTGGTATGTGCTTCTGTGCGTGTATGAACTGCTATATCTAATATGCGAGGATGAAATGGCTGCGGAGGTCAGTGCACAAATGTATGCGTATATATGTATATGTACACGATGATGATTAAAAAGGACCACTTGCCTTCTTCCTCCGGCGAGGGGTAAAGATTGAACAAGCATTTGTGCCCTACGAGAAGCGGAGGCCATGACTTGAGTGACTTGACCGTTGTCAATAGCGGAGGTGGCCGGTCACCGGCTCACCGCGGTGGTAGCCGCGCACTGATCACGGCGAAGGTTGCCGCGCTAACAGATTCTTCTTGGCGCTGGCAGCTTTGAAGTGGGCTCTCGAAGAAGTGCCACTGGATGCTGGTTATTGACGCAGGCTACCATCTTCGCGCGGAGCTCCCTGGGGAGCCGGTGTGCCTGATTCTGCTCCATGGAGGTGTAAGACCAAAGGTTCGTGCGTGGCTGACGGGTGGTGGGTCTCTTTGGCGAAGGTGCTCGTCGTGGTCTCCTTTGCAAGCAGAAGAACAAACACGTGCAAAGCAAAGCTATATCTATGCGAGCAAGCAAAGCAAAGTAAGCTGGCAAATATAGTACGTGGATGTGTGTGTGTGTGTTTATATGTGTATATGTGCAAATATGTATTGTATTTAGGTAGGTGGAGGTAAACTTTTGCGTAACGCCTCGATGGAGCCGGATTGCTTGTATCACTACAGGAGGCGCGTCCTTTGCGAGTCTTGGCGCCGCGCTCGGCAAATGTCTTTCGGCCCGAAGGCTTCGCCCAGTGCGCCTTCGGCGACCGCGCTTTCGGCGAAAGATTTGCGCGAAGCCATCTTCGCCCAGTGCCATCTGCGATCGGCGAAGAGTTCGCCGAGTGTCGTGTCGACACTTCGGCGAACCCGGCGTCGACCGTTAAATATGGAAGGGGGCTTTGCGGTGCCAAGCGTGCGGCACTCGGCAAGATTTGAATATTTTTAAATCTTTGCCGAGTGCCGGATGTTGGCACTCGGCAAATATTTTGGCCTGACGAAAAACAAATAGACTTTGCCGAGTCTTTGTCGGGGAGGCACCGGCAAAGATTATGGTCATTTTGCGAGTGCCACCTTTTGCACTCGGCAAACCCTTCATTTCCTGCGGGTTACCCGGCTTTTGCAGTCTGCGGCTTTTCGTAAAGCTAATTTCATTTTTTTTTGCTGTTTCTATTGCTTGTTCTGCGCAAAATCAACATATACATATACCATAAACATTCATATATACATCATAAACCACATAGATCACCCGATTCACATATATAATCCACATATCTCACAAATTCACATATATAATCCACAAATACCACAAATTCACATATATAATCACAAATACCACAAAATCCAACATGTCCAACAACCAAACGGAATCTAACATGTCCAACATCGAAGCGAAGATCCGTCCGCGAGTGCAACATATCCAACATCTAAAATAAATCCATCACCACCACCTCAACAGCGGCCCCGAACCGTGGCCTCCTGGTGCGAAGAGCCCTCACCTTGCCCGGATACCACCCGTGCTGCGCGCCATTTGGAACGTCCACCCGCCTGTGGAGGGCGTGTTAAGGAAAGCTCCCGTAGTGTGGGCTAGCTGCTTGCGGAGGCGCCACTGGCCGCGCGTGTCTGCTGTGCGTCGGGCCGACGGATAAATTTGGATGGGGTGGAGAAGGGCCACTGGAGGTCGGGTTGAACCGCCGGCGTAGCTGCACAAGTGTGAGCGATCTCATTAGTACTGCGGGTAGGCCGCACATGCCAAATAAATGAACAACAACATATACTCACGGATGCTGATTTCCACGGAGGCGGGAAAGCGGGGTGGAAGCTGGCTGGCCGAGGGGAGGCACGGAGCGAGGGTCACCGGGATGCGGGGCCAGGGAAGTAGCTTCGCCCCGGCTGCGGTGGCGCACCGAGTGTTGCGTGGTGCCTCCAACTCCCGCCGATGGGCCTGCAGGCACGCTGCCTGGCGCAAACTCTCTTCCCGCCCGGGGCCTGCACGGCCTCCGGCTCTGCCATCGGACACCGCAATATTACAACCGTAACATTGAAGCAATGCATAGGTGCGAAAATGTAAAACCAGTGAAGCGACGATGAAGCGAGATTACTGCATCGTGCGCATGGGCCTTCATTTGCGGGGTGCTATGGGGATGCGGTGGAAGTGGGTGCTCCTTGGCCCGAATCACCCTCGACACATCAACGGAGGGCGGTCGTCGGCGGTGGCCATCGAGCCGGCCCGTGCTGCTTCCCTCCTCCCAGCCTCATCACAGTGTGTCCGGGGCGCGGTGGCTGGATCGAGTCCCTCCATAAGCGCTGTGGCCGCGCCTCGGCGTCTTTGGGTAAGCTTGGGGGTAGGCCCATTTGCGGCGTTCGCGTGCGCCTCGGGCCTTCGCGGGTCACGTAGGCGTTGGCGGGTCGGTCGCTGCCGCATTTGTGAGTCAAGGCCCACCCAGCGTACTTCGGCCGACCTCTGGTTTCCATGCGAAGCTGGCTGAAGGGAGGTACCACGAGAGATGGTTAGAAGTGAAGAGATTTGGCGCTTAAATAAAAATATCAACACAATCGTACCCATCTATCCATATACACCGGGAGAACGCGCCGCGCTGCCTTGGTGGTGTGGGCGCCTTGCATCTCCGGGCGACACCTCCGGCGAGTCTCTTGTACACAAATGCGTCTCTCGTCAAGAACCACTTGTCCCACAATGGCCTCCCGGCGATCCTTGTACTTGCTGCACCACTCGGACACATCGCATGACATAGCGAGAGGATTAATGGAAATGCTGCTTATTTTTTTATTGAAGAAATCTGAATAAATGCGTTCTACGAACTGGATGTCTTGCTCCTGGTGAGGGTCGGTCTCCCTACGGAGCATCATCTCCCTTGCTTCGTTCTTCTTCACCACCTTGCCAAGCACGTCGCGTTGTAGGAGGTGATGCGATGCTTTCTGGCGCCTCGTGGTGTCACGGGTCCTTGAGTCGTTCTCGGCGGACCACATCTGCACTCTAGCGGACCTCCTCCTCCCTTCCCGCCTGCGCCACGTGAAGTAGTTACGCATACGAGAGAAAACATGTATCATTCAATTATTTAGAAACATAGTATTCAAAGCGGCGTGAAGTAATCTGCATACACACTCACCCAAAAAGTCCGTCTTGATCTTCACGGCAAAGTCGCCCCTCGTTCCGCGCGCCGCAGTGGTCCCCGTCGGGGAACCTCCCCGTTGTTCGAGGTCCACCGGCGGGGGTAGTTCTCTCTGTCGGCGAGGCTCGGATGCCATTGATATGGCGCGCCTTACTTGCCCCTCCGCTTACAATCTTCGATTCTTGCGCGAGGCATTAAGACAAATTGTTAGTTTGAAGTTCGATTTTCAACATGTCATATGAAGAAGTAGTGAAAATATCAATGGCTACCTTACTTTTCATAGTTGGGTCGAATCACGGGGCGGCGGTGAAAAGGGATCGGGAGAGTGGGAGGCTCGGGCCTTATTTGGTAGACCTTGGCGGCACTCGAGGGGAGGGCGTGTGGGCAGTGTCTGCCGGCTGGTCCGGGTCCAGGAGTCTGAAGCGGCGGTGTGCCCGGCGAGGGCTGGCGAGCGGCCACCGGGCGCCCATTTGGCCCGGCCGGTCGGTCGACGGCGACACAAAGTCAAACCTCCTCGTGGGCCGGACCCGGCGTCGGCGGCGCCTCGGCGTCTCCACCGTCGGGTCTTTGCTTTCGTCGGCCTCCTCCCTCGTCGGCACGGGGAGAGGGTGGGGGTCTCGCGTGCGAAATTTGGACCCCTGTCGGCGTTGCGCCTTCTTTGGCATTTTGTCGAGTCCCTGCAAAAACAAATAGTAAACCAATTAGTATTGCAAAATGAACGAAATATAATTGAAGGTAACAATAATAACAAAATAGTATTACATGATTTAGAAATTATCTCCCAGAATGCCTAAAGGCTGGGATGTAGTCATCACTATATTTACCACTATTGTAATCATCAATGTCATCACCCTCATCATACGTATCGTCCTCGGCAAGTGCATCGCCCCTCCCGGCTCCCGGCGCACCGGCCTCCATCGTTCAAGAATTTGCGGGTCCTTAGCATCACGCACCTCATCACCCTCGTCCTCATCGATGGCGTTGTCTACTTCCATGCCCATCGGCGAAGAATGTCTATCTCCAAACGTCCTTCTAGCCCCTCGGGTTGATAGAACTCTTGAGTGTTTGGGAGGGGGTTTGTAATCATCATCGTTCGGACGGGCGCTTTGCAAAAAGATGCTTGGCGATACTGTTGCACAAGGTACCAACCCGCAAAGATCGTGTTTTTGGCACGCCCATGGGGTAATAAACTTGTGTAGGCGTGTATATTAGCCACAATATAGACATCCTCTCCTCTCCATATACGGAATCCTGTCGAATTTCGGCTTGCCCAATCGTAGGGGTCCACTTTCGTGTCATCGGGATCGAACCAATGGCATTTGAATACCACTAGCTTGAGCTCTTTAGGACCCCGAAGTTGAGCTCATATATTTCTTCGACTATAATAGTCCTTCTTATCCAAGCGGCGTCACGAACTCCGGTGCCGCGTTGTTTTCGGTTGGGCCGACTCTCCTCGTAGCTTCTCGTGCGAAACCGATAGCCATTCACATCATAAGCGATTGAGCGAGTTGACCCTACCGGGGGAGGCCATTACCCACCTGTTTTTAAATCTTACACATGCTCGGCATAAAATGCGGGCACGCAAGAGTCGGGCCACATAGATCGTTACATTATATGTTACTAGGACCAAAGTGGAATATCAAAGCGGAGCGAGGTTAGTTGGATGGTACCTTTGGCGAAACGAGGGAAATAAAAATCGGGTTTCCCATTTTTTTTAGAAGATTGTCTTCTTGTTGCAAGGTAGGGAGCCCCATTCCTCTCCGGTGTTGACCAATAAATTCCTGAAAAAAAAAAACAAGGCTAGAGGTTTAGGGATCGATAGGTGGAGGCGGAGGTGTGGAACAAGCTCATTGAGGAACTACTGGCGATAAGGGGAGCGGTTTAGGTCAAGGTTCAACAACACATAGAGCATGATAGTCGCCACTCATCCAAGGACAAGTGCTTGTGGGTAAAACTGCGCTTCCTCTTCCGAGCTGCCCTACGAAAGGCTAAGGTTGATGAACTCTCCTCGGCGTTATAGCGAGGGGGGTAGGATTATGGACGCTTCGGAAGTTTCTCATTATAATGCCGCTGTGTGAAGGTGACACCTCCTCCGGAATGTATGCCTGCCACGGAAGGCTCAATTACGGCTTTATTCTACATTTTCTCGAAGTACCTTGGAAGCCCTCTCAGTTGGATAGCACCGCGGAACTTCACGGGCCCCCAGGTGCCTGCATTTGGCGGTACAAAATCAGGGTGTTGCATGGATAGGAAGAAGCTTGGTGGAAATATCATCTCTAACTTGCGGATCAGCGAGGTCGCGTACGCTCAGTCAGCAATGGCATCAGATAACTCCTTAACACAAAGGCGGAAGAAAAAGCTCAACTCTGCGGGCCAGCGCCACGGAGGGGAGGTATCCACAGAGTCATCGGAAGGTCGCTCAATCCATATGTGGAAGTGTGACTCTTCATCCCGAGGACTTTCATAGTTTGCAAGTTCACTCCCCTACTCCAGTTCAGCGCGCATACCCCATCGGGGGCGATGCGTCTTCATCCTTTGTAGCACTTCCTCCCTCTCGGCCCTTTTGATGATGTGTAGTCGGCGGGCCCTTTTTCCATCTCCTCGAGGGCTAGGGGTCTCTATCACTAGCTTTGGTCTATCGCCACCGGCACATCTCTATGTCAAGTCTAGCTTTAGCGTTGTCCTTTGACTTACGAAGGTCCATGGATGTTAGAAGAGTGCCTCCGAGATATTCTTTTTGTGTGCATTACATCGATGTTTGTGTGGAAGAAGAAGATCCTTGTAGTAGGGGAGATTAGTCAAGCCCGATATATAAGTCCACATGTGTGTCCGACCATATCCAACAAAACCACCTTTCTTTTCATGATTTTTGAGACCAACTGCTTCGGCAAAGGACCTCTTCACGGTCATAAACTTTTTGGGATGGGATGGTGGCTTGAATACCTTTAGAGTGAATGCTTTTTTGTCTAGTCTGAATTCATGGTTTCGGGCAGAATTGGCGATGTTTGTCAAGCGAGGAATACTTGCCACCCTTAACCGGGTGAGCTGAGCTGCCTTGCATGTTGGGCAAGGAACCTCCATGAACACACCATCATTGAATATGCCATAAGCGGGAAGTCATGCATTGAATATAGGTACCCACGTGCATTGTAAAGTTTGTCTTTGTAGCTTCGATTAAATGCGTCCGATTACCCCCATTTTCCCAAGCATCTTGCAATTCATCCCTGCGGCTACATGAACACACCCATATTGTTGCCGGGTGCCCGGGTATTATCAGCGTCAAACAGGTGCTTGAGCTCAAACATGACACCAGGGAAAGATTGAGAGGGATGCAAACCACGGGCCAACAAATTATGCGGGTCGCCGGATTGACACGTTGGGTTGAACCCATGCGATTTGCGAGAGCGCTACCGCGTACATTCGAGCCTCCATAGCTTTTTCGGGATGCATATTGCTCGAAGTGCTTCCATGCATCACCATCCGATGGGTGTACCAACTTCACCGGGGACTGTATCTTTTTGCCCTTCTTGTGCCATGTCATTTTGTTTTCAGCGGACTCCTCCCGTCATGTACTCGGCCGTTGGACCTCGATGCGAAGGAAGGTGTCGTAGGACCATCTCGGGGGATCTTAATACATTTCTTTCTGCCATCACTACATTCTACCTCCACATACCTAGAGCTTTGCACTTTGGGCGGTCGTTGCTTCCTTGAGGTCTCCCCTAAAGAGGGCACCCCTTTGGACAAGCATGGTGCGAGTCATCGGCATCTTAGGTCCACAAAGAAGTCTACGTGACTCGTCGCGTGTTCGCCGGCGGGGCCGTATTGACCCTCACGGAAGCATTTTGCCAAACCGACGAGTGTCGGGCCGTCTCGACTAATGCTCAATTGGGACTTGGCGGCTATAAGGCGTGAAATGCCATCTTAAATAAGCATTGTCTTCGTGAAGGGGCTCTTTGTGCGCCTCCATCATCTAAATGCACGCCTGCGGTTTCTCGAGTTCCTCCTCAATCCTCCATTGAGCATTGCATCATGAAAATGCGCCATCATATGCGCCATCGGCATCTTGATCATACTCATAGGAGGGGCCTCACCACGTCCTCTCTATCACGATCGACCGGCGAAGTGGAAGATCCGGTGGCTATAGTTTGAGACGAATCCGTTGTTGTAAATATGTTTACCCATTTCAATCTTGATTTCGCTTTTTCTTGTTCTTACATTTAACGCACGGACCGCGGCATCGAGCCGGACCCTTTAGCGGCTGGGCCAAAATGCATGTTCGAGGAAAGCATGGTCCCCTAACCCATTTCAAGACTCTTACTTGCGAGGCCGTGTACATCCACTCGCGGTTATCCATCCTCTGTCATACGCCCATGTCGGCGAGCCACATAGCAACAATTGCATCTACACGAGGCGTTTCCTACCATCTAATAGGTGAGGGGTAAGGTCCTAATCCACCGAGGATGCGTAGACAGGGTTAGCATCCATACTTTCGAGGTCACGCGCGAGCGGGTGTCGGCCAGCCTCAGCTGTTCTCCCAGATACACGTCACGGCGCGAGGAGAGTGTGTGTCAGGAGAGGAACAGCGAGAAGGCTCGTCTTGCTCGTCGGCTCGGACGGGCGCGCAGATACCCGAATGCTGCTGCAGCTCTACGCATCCGCGAAGCTTCCATCCAAAAGCGTGGACAATCGAGAAATAGATACTGATGCAGCAGATATGCGCAGTCATACCAGCGCCCATTATCTCTTTTGACGGGGAGGAAAACCCTAAGCAGGTCGCGCTGTAAGACAACTACAAGGGCAAGGACGGACGTGATTCATACCTACAGGGGTCGGTGGAGCCAGCGGTGCGGCCAAGACCACGCCCACGGGCCGGCCAGGTGCAGGAGGTCCCAGGTCCTCCTACAAAACAAGGCCAAAAAAGTTAGTGTCCACTCAAAATTTCGGCGGCACACTCACACTTGCAGGGGAGATACCCAAAACCTGCAAAAACATGGCACGAAGGCCAGCAACCACATGCATATACCGAGAATGGCAGCAGCGAAGGCCACCAACCACCAATATGGGCACGAGCCCACCCAACCATCAATATGCGCGAAGGCGCCCAACCACCAATATAACCACCAATATAGGCACAGGCCACCTAACTGTTACTAACTACTACTACTAACCCTACTAACTACTAGTACTAACCACTACTAGAAAGATAGGGCTTACACCTTAGCGCGTAAAGCGGCCAAAACATGATGCGGCGGCGGCGGCGTCGATCACCACCAGCGGTAGCGGTCGGCGGCAGCCGGCGTCGTCCGCCCTTGGCGGCACGTCGGCGGCAGCCCGGCGGCAGCGGTCCGAAGCACTCTCTTCCTCCTCCTCCCCTTCCATTCTTCCCTCCTCCCTCTTCTTCCCTTCCCTCCCTCTTCCTCCTCCTCCCCTCTTCCTCTTCTTCCCTTCCCTTCCTCCCTCTTCCTCTTCTTCCCTTCCCTTCCCTCCCTCTTCCTCTTCTTCCTTCCCTTCCTCCTTTGCTACAAAGAGCCCGGCCTTGAAGTCGCGCAGTGACCCGGCAGAGGCCGGCAGCCGGCTTGGCCAGGCGGCTTGCCGTGCGAGCGAGTAGCCGAGCCAGGCGGCGCTTGGCAGCAGCCGGCCTCGGCGATTAGCCTTGAGGCGGATCCGCCGAAAGGTCAGTCGGGCAGCCGAGCGGCTTGGCGTGCACAGGCGCGCGCGAGATCGAAGCTTGTAGCCCAGTCCCGGCCGGTGGCGGTAGCCCGGCAGCGAAGCGGGCGGAGCGGCGGATCCCAGCGAGCAGGTGGCCGAAGCGTCCAGCGTCAGCAGCCCAGCCCAGCCAGCAGCAGCAGCATCGCAGCGTGGCAGGCGCGTGAAAAGAATATGAGGAAAAATAGATCCCTGGCGAATACCAGGCCCCAGCTTTGCGAGTGCGAAATGCGGCACTCGGCAAAGCTCTATCATTTTTTTAAAAAACCCTACTTTTGCGAGTGCCCGCATCGAGCACTTTCGGCAAATCTATCTTTCTGCGGCACTCGGCAAACTATACTTTTTTGTTTTTCGTCCCATTTTTTTTTTTTTTGCTGCGTTGGGACACTATTACATGTCATATTGAAATTTGGGAGAATTTCCGTATTTTGCTATATTTCATGAATTTATTTTATTTTCTTGCATTTTCTTGGCGACTCCAAATTTGAGCTACGGGCGTACATGAAATAATGGAGTGGTCATTCAAAAATGTTATTCAAATGTTTGGCGTATGTTTAGGCTAAATCGAGGGGACTCGCGCAAAATTTCAGCGAACATTTGTAATGCGGAACATGACGAGTCACGTCTTGAGGAAAAGTATTTTTAAAATCTATAAATTCAAAGCGAAGTTTTAAAATTCCACCGAAACTTGGCGTGGTGTCTTGTCATCTCATGGGAGGCATGAAAAAATTTTGAAAAGTTTCGGAGCAAGTTGTGGCGTCAGTTAAGCTAAAACCCCGAACATCTCCACACTTCATCATGTGATGAAGTGGGGTATTGGAGTTTCTTTCATCCGGCGCATCGTCTTCAGCTTTTCAATTTTCCGGCCTCCCATAGCCAAACATGTCAGGCCCCGTGAGCCCTCGTTGAAAACCAAATGAGATCCTCACCGCCAGCGCCCGCTCAGGAGGCGGGAAGAGGCGAGGCCTGAGGGTGAGTCGAGTGCACTGGCTTGAGGGCGGAGGCGCTCTCCAGATCCAGCTTTCGACCTTGGCGCAGGTTCTTGCGAGATTCGAGGCGTCCCGGAGGCTAGAGGCGGCGCCAGCGTGGCAAAGGAGATCACTCACGCGCCCCTTAACGCCGAAGCGAGGGCACGAGGTGAGTCGAGAACACAAGCGGGGGCGGAGGCGGCCTCCGGTCCAGCTCGACCTTATTTGGAGTTCTTAGGTCGGCGTCGGAGCGCCGGCCTCAGGAGGAGGGGATAAGGCGATGCGTGAGGCGAGGCGTGGGTGTAATAAAAGCGAGCAAATGGCACTTAAGCTGGCCAACAACCCGATCCCTTTCCTTGTGCCCGTACCGGGTATTTATAGGAATTCAAAGGGGTCGGAGGGGCTGATTTACAATTTGGTACATGGTAGGTAGGAGAACACACGCTTACAAGCGGGCCCTTACAAAGGGCAAGCTAGTAACACTCGTCACGAGGTCGATGCAGGGAAATACACGCATGACTTCTCCGCTTGGGGGTGTAGGGTTTCCTCATACCCGGCCAGCGGTTCCGTGCATGCGGAGGGGGCGGGTTCGGGAGGGTCCCTCCCGCCGGCCTTTCTGACGCCCTTGGGAAGACCTACTTGGGAAGACCCCCTCGGCGCTCCGTCGGCGTAGGGGCCGTCATGCTCCCGGCCGAATGCACCAACTCAGGGGGGCCGCCCTCGCGGAGGGGTGGCCGGCGCCGTTCGTGTCTTCGGAGGGTCCTCCGCTTCTTTGATCTGCAAGACCGCCAATATGTTAATGGAGATTAGTTCTTGGCCTGCGTGGTGAGGCCAGCGGGGCTGTAGGGTGGCGGGGTCGCCCTCCCCAACGGCCAGCCCCTCGAAGGTCTGGTTCCCTCAGGGGCCGGGCGTAGCACGTCCTTCCGGAGGGTCCCGTGCGGGTGGCGTGCTTGCCGCCCCATGGGCCACTGCCCGGCCGGCGTCCCGGCTGCTTTCTGGGCCTCGCGGAGTGGGCCTCGGCCCTCTGCTTCTCCGGCGTTAGGGTTTGGCTGCCCTTGGTCGGATCTTTGTTGGTTAGTTTGGGAGTGGATCGGGGTGAGAGCTGTGTTTGTTTAGGGGTACGGATGCGGATTGGTTTGCTGCGTGGGGCGGATCGGAGGGGGCTGGCGTTGTTTTGGGATCTGGGCCTTGATCTCCGGTGGCTCGTGGCTCGTCCGCTCGCGTCCCCTCCTCGATCTGGCCTATAAATACGTACGAGTTGGTGAGATTTAGGGTTTTGTGCCCTCCTTTTTGCTTCACGCTTTTCGCTTTCGCCTCCCTTTCATGCTTTCGCCTTCTTATTTCTTGCTGTCCTAAGTTCGCACGCTTTTTAGCGGAGGGGTCCCTTTCGGCTGCGGAGGGTCCATCGATGGCTCATTACCGGGGAGACCATGAGGCCCAAGACGTCGTTGAGTGCTTCGAGTTCCCTCGGGCAAAACACCGACAAGTCCCTGAAGGCGTTCGGAAGAGCACGCGTTTTTTTTTCCACAAGGCGTTTCCGCGCCTCGGAGGCAGAGCAGTGCCGCGCCCGAAGCCCGGCGAAGTCATCGTCTTGAGGAGTTCTTCCGCGCGGGGCTCCGTTTCCCCCGTGTGACTCGTGCTTTCGGGGTCTTTGCGGAGGTTCAACCTCGCTTCCATCAACTCACGGCGTCGTGCTTCCCACGCTGATGGCGTATGCAGGCGTGCGCTCAGTAGAAATTTGGAGCCGGCGGTGGGCGCTTCATCGGAGCCCACACCGTGCACTATCGGCCCAGCTGTCGGGCGATGGAGGGGAGGAGGTCTTCCGGCGCCCGGTATGGCGTGTGCCGATTTCATCCCCCGCGACGGGGTGGAG
Source organism: Hyparrhenia diplandra (assembly GCA_015847255.1). NCBI lineage: Eukaryota > Viridiplantae > Streptophyta > Magnoliopsida > Poales > Poaceae > Hyparrhenia > Hyparrhenia diplandra. The sequence continues at coordinate 16,614 of JADLZK010003254.1, forward strand.
GCCCTGCCGCGGCGCAGCGGAACAAGTGGAGGCGCCATTGGCTCGACCGCTGGTTCTATTACCGGTTGGAGGTCGCGGAGGTACGTATGGCGATCCGGAGTCCCTACGCCATCGCGAAGGTGAAGCCCGTGAAACGGCGGCGAGGCGGCGAGCGAGGCTGGGCGCCCGCCGGCGTCATGTCCGCCACGTGCTGTGGCAGGGGACTGAGTGGAAAGGGATTTCGCGGCGGCGCGGTACAAGTCATGTGAGCGGGGTGCCCTCCGATTGAGAGTTCGCGGACTCGGCGGAGTATGCCCCCAAAGAGTCTGAAAAGCGTTGAGGTTTGACCTCGAGGCGATCGGCGATGCCCGAGCGGCGAAGGGTGAAAAAGTGGGTTCGCCCGGTGGTGATAGGCGGAGGCCACGCACTGCTCCGACTTCCCTTATTGGAAAGTTGGAAGCGCGAAGTCCGGCGGATCCGCGCTGCCTCGTGGCACGTCGCCCGGAGTGAGCGGGTCGCCGACCTGCTTCGGAGTCGACTACGAGGAGCTGGCAGCCGAGGCGGTGCAGCGCCATGGATCGCGAGGGAGGAAAAGCGGGGGTCGCAAAGGCAGCCATGCAGCGCCTACCCGAGCCCGGCCAGCGAAGGCGCTCGTCCTCCGCCCCACCGCGTCGCTTCGGAGGCGGAGTTCTCCGAGCGGCGGGTCTCGGGATTCGTCGACCTCGGTCACTTCCCTTATCTCAGCGATGAGGATGGCGGAGAGCCGTGAGGCGAGCAGCGAGGGCGAGTCGAGGCGCCAGCGGAGGAGGGAGGCCTCAGCGGCAGCTCCGAGCTATAGAGGCGAGAGGAGCCCGTGGCGTCGGAGCCCTCCGAAGAAGAGAGGGGCGAGTAGGGGCAGCGGTGGCGAGAGTGCTGGCCGCGGAAACAAATCCGTTGTGACTTCGCCGCCACGAGCACTGCGAGTGCCCACTACTCAGCGGTACCCGTGTAGGCGGCGGAGTGAATTTTGGGCGACCCTCGGAGGCCCTCCGAGTGGGAAGAGCCCCTTTGGGGAAGCGGAGGCCCCTCCTGCGCTGCCTTATGTAGGCGGAGGCGATACGGCATCGATGATATGCGGCGTGGAGCTACACCGCAGCATCGACCTCGCGACACCTACCGCCCGGCTTCGGAGGTTGGCGGAGGAGATGATTGAAGCGCGTCTTCGATCGGCGTCGCGCTAGCGGAGAGCGAGATGCGAGTGGCGAACGCTCCCTGCTGATATCCATGAGGATATCAAGGTGAAGACTCTCGGAGTTGCTAGTGTTGGCGCGAGCGGCCATCCGTGGCTGAGGACTCCGTCGACCCGCGTGGACGCCCGAAGGAAGGCCTCTAGCGAAGCTCAAGGAGAGCGGCGGGAGGCCCGGGGAGACGAAAAGGCGGCTATTGATGGCGGAAGCGCCCGGAGGAGAGTGGCGGACCTTAAGGAGATGCGAAGGTTCTCCGGCGGGAGAATGGCGCGGCGTGGAGCGCGCGTGAGTCGCTCGCGGCCTTGAAGCGAGGTGGCGGCTTCGGCGAAGAAGCTCAATGATCTTGAGCTAGTCACGGTATCGCGAGGCGGAGGCCTTCAAACGGCGCTTAGCAGCGTTCTTAGGCGAGTGGGGCACGCTTCTTCAGCTGCTCTGCGAGCCGGACCACGCCCTTGTTGGCGCTGCAGATCTGGCCACGGGGAGGTAGAGGCTGCGAAAGTGGTAGCTGCAGCGCGGCAAACGAACCCGGCACCGCCCGCGATGCGCCGAGGGAGCCGCCGCCATCACAGATTCGCGCGCGCCGAGAGCCGTTAGTCGAGGCCGGACGCTCACTTCAGCCCCGATGAGGTTAGGGCCTCGGCGAGGCGGGGACGTGGCGCTTTCGCGGCAACCTTCATCAAGCGCTTACAGTGCGAAGGAAGGCGGGAACTTGCTCACGGAGTTTTTCGAAAAGGCTGATCGGCGGGAAGGTTGGTCACTTGTTTGCTTTTTGTTGTACGTGCGCTTCTTTTCCTCTTTGTTTCTTTGCTGCCAGCTATCTTGTGTGCTGACTTGGTATGCGTTCTAAAAGTCGGCTAGCTGCTGCGCTTCGGCGGAGAGGCTCCAGCTGCTCGGAGGAATACAAAGCAGCCCGGGCGAGGTTGAGTGCGAGGAGTACGCTTCGAGCGATCACGAGTGCCTCGCGCCTGGCTGAAGCTGCAGCGCCATCCGTCTTCTCGGCCCCGCCTCACGAACGCGGCTTCTCCCTCTCTCTCGCGCATCTCAGAGCAGCGCCTCGCCTCGGCAGAGCCACTCGAGCCTGCTCAGGCTCCCTCACATGCCTCGAGGGACCCCTCCCGGCGCTGATACGGCTACGGCCTCACGCTGCGAAGGTAGCTAGGGCTCCTTAGATGCCTTGAGTTTATTCTTTTCCTAAGCGAAGACAATCATGTAGTGTAGAAACTGCTAGCGCCTTGAGCTTTTTAAGTTGAATGATGGAGTAGAGTTTTAGAGGGCTTAGCTACATTACTGTTGTTACTTGATTTGATGCGTTTCCGTTGTGTTCATCACGCTTCGTAGCTTGATTGCGTTGGGGTTGGGGCTAACGCGTTTGATGATTGCGTTGGCGGCAGCGGTACCGTGGGGCTGCGCGAGGAGGGTGCTGCCACGATGGATTCGTGATGATGAATCGCCAAGATATGTTCATTTCGGGAGACTTAGGTTCATGCCATCACTGCCAGTTCCCAATTTGCGCCCTTGGCGGTTTTGGTGGGCGGGGTTCGGAGAATGCGATGTATGTCGGGCCTCGGAGGCCTCCCGGCGGTCCCATGACTTGACAAACCGTCAAGTGGAGCGAGGTACTGGGGCGGTGCGGTAGCGGCCTTGGCGGAGGATGATATTGAGGGCGATGAAGCCGTAGCCATCGCACTTGGGCAAGCGGCTTGTTGGTCGATCGCGGAGGCCGAGTCGTTGTTCCAAAGCGAGGAGGATGTGGGCTTGGTGGGCGACATGCGGAGGGTATCTGCGGCATCGAGGTGCTACGGGGTGAACTCCGGCTTGTTCTTTGAACTGTGATCACGAGAGCGTAGCGACTCTGCTGAAAAAGCGGCTGGTGGAGAGTGGTGGATGTAGAAGGGAGTTTGTGGAAGCGTGTAGCGAAGGTGTTAGTTAAAGGCCATCTTGTATGGGGTGCGTGGCCTCATGTAGGCGAGGATGTGTGTCGCGAGGCTCACGGGCTCTGGCATGAGGAGGGAGCGTGTAACTTTCCTACGTAATGTAATGGATGCGGTATGTTTGCAAAAGAGTTGTTTTTGCGTTGCATGTACCAAGTGGTAGTGGTGCTCTTACGTAGGTAGTCGGCGTGAAGCGGCGGTGCCCCTATTTCACTTGAGTCGCGAGACTTCGTAGCGTTTTTGCGAAAGTAGCAGCGGTAGGCAGTGGCGTCCTATTTCACTTAGTCTGCGAGACTTCCTGGCGTTTTCGCAGGTAACAGCGATAGGCAGTGGCGTCCTGATTTTCCTTAGTCTGCGAGACTTCAGCGTTTTCTCGAAAAGTAGCCGCGATAGGCAGTGGCGCCCACAATCTTCCTTAGTCGCGAGACTTCGCGCATTTTCTTGAAAGGTAGCCGCGATAGGCAGCGGCGTCCCTGATTTTCCTAGTCGCGAGACTTCGTGCGTTTTCGCGAAGGTAGCGCGATAGGCAGCGGCGCCCCTATCTTCACTTAGTCGCGAGACTTCGCGCATTTTCGCGAAAAGGTAGCGCCCTGATAGGCGGCTGGCGTCCCACATTTTCCTTAGTCGCGAGACTTCGGCGTTTTTCGCGAGAGGTTTGCTTGACCAAGTAGTACTTTCGTTGATTTTTTTATGCGGGTCGCCGTTACAAAGTTCTTTTGGGATGTGGTCTTGCCGGCTCCACGGGGTTCCCTTTGTTGAAGCGAAGTTGGTGCGAGGTGCGCAGCCGCTTGTGATTCGGCGGGCGCCGCGACTCATCGTTCGGAGACTTGGGTGCGGGCGGTCCACGAAAGCGCCAGTGGGACTCTTGCGAGAGGTGGCTTGCGGGGGTGGAGTCCTGCGCCTGTGCACGCCCATCCTTGTTGAATGGCGGTCTTGCGCGGGTTGGCCGGTTCGCCGCCTTTTCGCGTTCGTGTTGGCTGCGACCTACTATCGGGACTTTGATTCCTTTGGTGGGTGCCCACGGGGAGGATGTTACATTCTCCATTGTGGTATCGCCGCGAGGAGTCCTTTGCTTTCAGAGTTAGATTTGGGTCGGCGCGAGGTGCTCTGGGCGGTAGCGTAGGGGGTTCGCGGTACGAAATGCTCTAGTTTTGCGCATTTGGTCTTTGTTGGTTTGCGGGGTTTGGATGTTTATTTGCCTCGGGGGGCATGTGTTGTTGCTCTTCATTGCACTTTGCGGTCTGCCTCGGGGGTTGAGGTCCGTTTACATTTTCCATTGTGGTGCCTTATTTTGGGTTGGGGAGGCTGTGGGTTTCGGAGGTATCCTGGCATCTGCTCTATAGGATCGGGGTTTGGCTATGGGTGTTAGCATGGTGGCGTCGTGGTGATGTACGCTCTCTTCCTAACATGGGATTCGTGGGGGAGGTTTGGTTTTATAGTGCTTCTTGGGGCGGGGGTGCTCTGGCGTTGAAGGCGGATGTCATAAGTGCTTGTTGTGATTATGGTTTGTACGGCGGAGGTCTTGTCCTTGGTGGTGGTGGTGTTAAGGCTGTACTGGCGGAGGTCTTGTTCTTGGTCGGTGGCGGTGTTTAGAATTTTGTCTACGTCGGAGGTCTTGTCGTTGGTAGGTGGTGTTATTTTGTTTGAGCCTGGCGAAAAGTACTGTCTTCGATTTACGTCGTTGCCCCGTAAAGGTCGGACTTCGAGGTAGGCGGAAGTACCTGCTGCGAGCCTGGCGGAAGGTGCGGGGGCTTCCGGCTTTGTGCGCCTCCGCGTGTCTCATACTTGCGGAGGGCGGGGGTGTCTTTGTGCGAGCCCACGGCGGCGGAGGGTGCGGGGGCGCGGCCTCTTGTGCGCCTCCGGCGGGTCTCATGCTCGGAGGAGCGCGGGGCGTCTTCATTGCGAGCCCACAGGCGGAGGTGCGGGCGCCCGGCACCTGCGCCTCCGCGGGTCTCATGTCGGAGAGCGCGGGGCATCTTCATTGCGAGCCACGGCGGGAGTGCGGGCGCCGACTTTTGTGCGCCTCGCGGGTCTCATACTTTCGGAGCGCGGGGCGTCTTCGTGCGAGCCCCGGCGGGGTGCCGGGGCGCCCGGAACTGTGCGCCTCCGCGGGTCTCATACTCGGCGCGGGCGTCTTCATTCTGCGAGCCAGGCGGAGGTGCCGGGCGCCCGGCTTTGTGCGCCTCCGCGGGTCTCTTGCTCGGAGAGCGCGGGGCGTCTTCGTGCGAGCCTGGCGGAGGGTGCCGGGCGCGAGCTTTGTGCGCCTCCGCGGGTCTCATACTCGGAGAGCGCGGGCGTCTTCATTCGCGGGCCCACGGCGGAGGTGCGGGGCGCTCGACAACATAATTTAGAGTAAGTGTTTTTGTTGGTTTGACCGGGCCGGGTGCAGCCTTGTGCTGCCCTCCGGCGTGGGCAATCCCGGTTACAGCCGCGGCGATGAGGGCTGGTTGGGCGCCCGGCGACGCCGAGTCTTGGCCTTGCGTTGCACCTTTCCGATAGGGGTAACTAACTTGCATATATTAGATATTGAATGCTTGCCTCGTTAAAACCTCGCGCCTCGCAAGGAAAAGAGTGCAGCCGCATTGTTCATGATCTTAAGTTTAGGAAAGAGAAAAAATGAAATGGCAAAATGGCGAGAGCCCCCATACAACTCGCGAGTGCTGGTACATTGCACCGCTAGGGGTAGTACTTGCGGAGGTCGTCGGCGTTCCATGTGTGGGGGAGATCATGGCCTTCGAGATCTTGCGGGTGGAAGGAGCCGGGTCTTGTGGACTTAGTGGCGGGTATGGGCCCGTCCACTTGGCCATGAACTTGCGACCATCTTCGCGTTCTGCTTCTGATCGGGGCGAAGTCTCGGACGGAGATCGTGGGAGGCGAGCTTCTTGTTCCTCCATCTTGTGGTCTCCTCCTGGTATCGCGTGGAGGTTGAGGATGGCCAAGTTTTCTTGTTTCTTCGAGGAGGTCCTTAGCGGGTTGCCTCTTCTTGCGGGGGGCTTATTTGGTGACCCTTAGCGTGGCGTGCTTCAGTTCTTAAGGAGGACGGCCTCTTCTCGAGCAGGGAGCTTGAAGGCGTGAATTTGGTCGCCGCGGCTTTCGGAGGTGTTATGTGACCATACCGCGGAGTGAGCTCCTCCGCCATTTTCCTCTTGGTTTTCGCGTGGACCTTCGGCGCTGATACCTGCGGGATTATGCCATTGGCCCTTTCGGCCGAGGCCGTTTGATTGGGGGTGCCTCCACGGGCGAAGTGTATCTTGGTGCCTATTTGATGGCGAAGCTGTTTGAAACTTCGCTATCAAAGCTGGGTGCCGTTATCGTATTATGCTCGCGAGGATTTCAGCGGCGAGACGATCTCTTTGCCCGGAAGAACTTTTTGTATCTTGAGTGAGGGTTATAGCTGCGAGAGGCGGGCTTGATCCATTTGGTGAAGTATTCGTTTGCCACTACTGCGTGGCGAAGGTTTGGGCCGGCGGCATTGGGCCGATAAGGTCTGTCGCCCATCGGCGAAGGGGCCATGTGGGGCGGATGGGGGTTGTCGGCCCACTGGCTTTGTTGGAGTGGTGGGTGTCGGTGGCATCCTTCGCGGTGTGACCAGTTCCGTGGCGTCGTTGAGTGCGGTGGGCCAATAGAACCCTTGCTGAACACCTTTCCACTAACGCTGCGGGGGCCGTTGTGCGAGCATATGCAGATGCCGCCGTGGATCTCCGCTAGGATGGCGCGACCTTTCGGCCGTAGATATGCATTTAGCCATGGAGCGATTCACGGATGCCTTATGCGACTTGTTGTCAACTAGGCGGTAGCCTCGGACCTTACTGCTCAACCCTTTTTGTTCTTCCTTGGATTGGGGCTCGAAGAGGCCTTTGATGAATCAATGATCGGGGCTCTCAATCTTATGAATGAATGGCGGCGGCGATTTGGGGTTGGTCGCCATCTTGAATCGCGGGGCTTCTGCGGTGATATTCGAAGAACCGTCTGTGGGAGTTGCTCCCTTTCGGGGCCGACGACGGCGATGGCTTCGTCGGCCGCCGTTGTCCCTACCGGATATGGTCTTGGTTGTGATGCGAGAAAGAAGGCCTCCGTTTTCCTTAGCCTTGCGGGGTATTTTTCGACTCTGGGTGCTTGGCTGTTGTTGTCCTTCGGCTTTTTCGAGACCACCTCCGGTCGATTTGATGATGGCCCTTCGACATGGCGGGGCTTGTTTAGTGCCAAAACCGCGCCGCGTATTCCGCCGTGTTGTTTGTGCCTTTGGAATTCTAGCACAGCGGCATATCTCGGCGACTCGGTGAAGTGATGATAGCCGCGTGCGGCTCACGTGCCCCCGGGCTCCGTCGGTGTGTCTTTGTCCAAATCAGGTCCAAGTTCAACTGCTTGGTTGTATGTCGGTGTCGATCACGCTGGGAAATCTGCTAGGGCGTGACTTGATGGCCGTTACGCGGCCAGTCACGATTGCGTGGTCTCCGATCTCGGTCGCCCACTTCGCTATTCTGCCACCGGCTCGGGGTTCACGAATATGTTATCGAGGGGAAGCTCGAAGGTATGGTGACCTCATGTGCGCGGAAGTAGTGCTTGAGTTTTTCGCCATGACCAGCTGCGTAGGCTACCTTTTCAGCTGCGTATAATTTAGCTTGGGCCCTTCGAGGGTTTCGGAGACATAGTAGACGGGATTTGCGGGTTGGTGCCCTTCGTTCACTTCTTTGGCGAGCAATAGCGGCCCGACGGCATGTGGCGATGCGGCGGCAGAAGGAGTCCTTCAGCTGGTTCCGTGTGGCGAGGGTGGTAAGGTTTTGAATGCTTGCTTGGGTCTTGAAGGCTTCTTGTTGCGGAGGCCCCTGACTGAATAGATGCATTTCCTTTAGAGTTTGGAAGAATGGTAACCCTCGCTCGGGCGACACGGAGATGAACACCTTTAAGGCGCGGCGTCCAGCTAGTCTCCGAACCGATTTTACGTTCCTCGGAGGTTCCATCGCGGTGATTCTTTGCGATCTTCGAAGGGTTGGCCTCTATTCCTTTTCAGATCTGAGGCAGCCCAGTAACTTGCCCTTGCTTACTCCAAATACACACTTGGCGGGGTTGAGTTTGAGCCTGGCAGTATGATTTGTGAAGGTCCTTTGGAGGTCCGTGATGTGGTCTTCCTTTAACTTACTTTGGACTACCAAGTCGTCGGCGTAAGGCGCTGAGATATGGCGGTATCGTCTCCGAACACCTCGCTGTCATTGATGCGAAGGGGCGAGCCGGCGTTCGGAGGCGCCTTGGCCATTCTCTGAAGCGGTAAGTTCGAAGGGTTATGAAACTTTGTCTTGTCTTCATCTTTGGTTCATCCAAATTTGGTGGTATCTGAGAAGCGATCCGGGAGGACAACCTTTCCGCGGCTTCTTCTCAGCTGCGTCGACTAGAGGCTGATTCGGGGGAGGGAAAATCGTCCTTGGGCATGCTTTGTTCGAGCTGGTGAAATCCACACATCCTCCATGCAGTGGGCTCCGCTTTGTCTTTGCTAAGGCTTGCTTTTTCACCATGACAACGTTGGATAACCAAGTGGGGTATTTGTAGGGCGGATGACCTCGGCGTCTAGAAGCGGTTTACCCTACACTGCTTATTTGCTACTCTTCTCTCGTCGACATTTTGCGAAGCTTCTGCTTTTCACGGGGTGGCGTCCGGTCTTATGTTGAGGTGGTGCTCGATGAGGTCGCGGCTAACACCTAGCGTAAATCTTACGCGGACCGGGGGGCAAACACAGCCGAGGAGTTCTCTCGGAGAGCCTTTGCAAAAGCTGCCTCGGAGGTCTGAGTCGAGGATGCGGATATGGTTACTTCTCTATCGGGATCAAAGCTAAAAAGCCTGACTTTCTTCGTTTCTTCTTTGGTGGTAGTGCTCGGGGGGCTCGCGCCCGCCTTGTATGTCTCTCTTGGCCCTGCCGGTTCTTGTTCTAGGTTGTGTACGTTGCGTTGCCCGGTCGGCTTGACCCCCTCAGCGTTTCTTTCTTGCGATGCGGTCTCGAACCGCGGCAATTATGCCGCCCGGCGGAGGGCATCTTCATGCGGGATAACTTTCGGGTGGGGACCGCGTCGAATGCGTTGGTGACTCCGCGGCCCGAAAATGGCGTTGTAGCTGTGTATGGTCGACCCGTCGAAGGTTATGTTTTCGATCGGTGAATGGGATCTTTCGAAGGAGGCCGGTAAGGTGATTTTTCGATGGTCCCAACTTGCTGGCCTCCGCGAAGAGGGGATTACTGCTGGTTGTAACATGTTCACATGGGGCCCATTTGTCGAAGGTGGATGCGAACAAGATATGCACGAGGAGCTGCAGGTGTCTACTAGGATCCTAGTAACGATCCGACCCTCGATGTTGGTGTCGATGACCATCGCATCGGTGTGAGGGTGATCTCTGAGGCTTCATGTCGGCATTGAAGGTGATCGGAATGTGGGACCGTAATTTGTTTTCGTGGGCCCCTCCGTGCCCACATGATGGACCCTCCGATAGTGCTCCTTTCGCTGCCGTTTGTTGCCGTGGTCCTCGTTGGAGCCCAGTGATAGCGAGGATGACCCCGTAAGATGAGTTGGGCTTCTTGGCGATTGTGGATTTCTTGTTGGTAGGTGTTCTTGGGTCGAGAAGGTGGTGCGGGTGGGGCGGAGGTGGAGGTGTAGTAGGGCTTAGTTGTGATAGCTTGGTTCTGCGGAGGCTCTGGGGGTGTGAAACTGTATACTCTTCTTTGGTAATGTAGCGGTACCAGCTCTGGGTGAAGGTCTTTGGAGTGGAAAGCTGGAGTAGTGGAAACTTTGGATGTCTTTGGGATTCCATAGTCGAAGGGGTGAAAGTGTAGTGGTTGGAGTGGGTGCTTGCTGGTTTTCTTGTGTGGTTAACTTGCCTCTGCGGGCTTTGCGGCGAGCTCCACAATCCATCGCCTCTTTCCCCTTGGCGAAATATGGGCATTGTTTGGTGTAATGGCCTTTGCCCTCTCCGATAATGGCGGTAGGGTTGTTTTGCGGAGGCCTCATGTTATTTTGGTGTCTGGGTTCGATGCAGGGGGTTCTTGGTGGGTAGTTTTGCCTAGGGTGGTTGGTGGGTTTTTGCTGTAGGCGGGGTTGTTAGCGATGGTGCCGACTCGGCGACCTCCGGTCTTGGGTGGTTGTGCATGCGTGGTGGTCGTTGTGGTGGTCTTTGATATGGCGGAGGTCGAAAGCCTCTATCTTCGCTTTTGTGGCTGTTATCGACTCTGCGATGCTTATCCATTATCTCGTGTAGCTCCGCTAGGAGTCTTGACTGCCTCCGCTCAATCTTTGAATGACATGGGCTTTAGGCGGATGCAGAGACCTTTGCCATAATGGCCTTCACGGTCGGAGACCCCCTCGGTCTGGCCTTGGTTTGGAGAAACCTCGCCACCACTCTTGTAGGGGCTCATTTGGCTACGCACCCGCGTTCGACAACTTCGGTCTTTGTTGATGAGTTCGGAGTCAACTCCCTTGAAATTTCTTGTGAAGGGCGTCGTCGAAGGTCGGACCAGCTCGGATTGAGTTGGGGGGCGTGCGGATGCAAGGCCCGAGCCACTCCTCTTGCGATGATCACAAATGACTTGGCCATTGTGGAGTGATCTCCTCTGCGGCTTCCACCGGCCGTGGCTCATAACGCCCATGCGGGGTCGGAGGCCCCGTTGTATCTTGGCAAGTCTTTGGTGGGTATGCGGAGGCCATTCCAGCGATCGAAGGGCGTGGAGGCGGGGATTTGGGGTCGTAATGATGATTTTGCGGAGGCTGGCGCTGGCGTGGCGGCCGATGCCGTCCACGATGGGCATGGAGGATGCGGTTGGCTTATGCGGAGGGTTGAGGATTGCGGGTGTTACTGCGGTGGTTGATCTGATGAGGTGGTGGTGGGGTTGGCGGAGGTGGGGCTTGCCCACTGGCGAAGTCGCGGATGATTCTTTGGGCCTGCGGCTGCCCCTCCCCGCCCGACTTCTTGCCTTGCGCCTCGAGCTCTTGGTTGATCCATGCCCGGCTCGGTCTGGCGACCGGCTGTTCCACTGGCGTCGCGGCGGCGCCTCGATCTAGGGCTGCGACAACCTCCTCTTTGCGCGATACGGGCTTGGAGGGCCTCTAGTACTGCGCCTTGCTCGGTTTCCTCCTCTTCATCTTCTGTAGCACTTTCGAGGAGCCCTCCCGGGCGGATCCGTAGGGTTCGCTCGAGGCGGGGTTATCCTGCGCCACCGGTTTCTTGGACCCGTCCGTCGGCCTGCGGAGGCGCCGCCTTCTTGGGCGTCATGGCCTTCTTCCCCTGGTGACCTCCGATCTCCGGGATGGCCCAGGAAATTCGGGATGGCGGGCCCTCGGCTCCCGCGGCCCAGCGGGCTGCCAGGTGCGTGGTGGCGCGCACCCGGCGCGCGATGGGTTTGATCTGGGGGTCCCGCCGGGCGGAGTTGTTCGGCTGCGGCGGCGAACGGTTGGCGGGTGCGGCATGGCTTTGGACTTTTTGTGTCGATCCCCACGGTCGGCGCCAAGCGTGAGGGATCACTCCTGCCTTAGCCCGCTCCGGCGGGAAGGGCGAGGGCTCACGGGTGAGTCGAGAACACAAGCGGGAGTGGAGCGGCCTTCGGTCCGCTCGACCTTATTTGGAGTTGCCGAGGTCGAGGGCGATCGGAGGCGCCGGCCTCTCGAAGGAGGGAGGGATAAGGCGATGCGTGAGGCGAGGCGTGGGTGTAATAAAAAGCGAGCAAATGGCACTTAAAGCGGCCAACAACCGATCCCTTTCCTTGTGCCCGTACGGGTATTTATAGAATTCAAGGGTCACATAAAAATAGAGCTTAAGAGGTGTCAACGGGGAGTCGAGCTCTTCCTTCATCTTCTCGCTTGCCGTTTATGGGCAAGCTCGAGCTCCTCCTCCCGCCGAGGCGGCTTCCCGCGGTGCGGCGTCCACCTTCTCCTGGGCTTCGGGAGGCACGCCCCTCCGCGTCGCGGATGAACTCGGCGGCGTCCGTCGCCCGACGCTCAAGGCCGGTCTTTGGGGCTGGCGCCGAGCCGAGCTCGGCACACATCTCAGCGCCGCGAGTTCCGTTAGCCTCCGGCGAAACCGCCGGCCCTCGGCGAAGCCTCCGTCGGCCCGGTTGTACCCCACGATGGCGTCCTACACGCCCCTGAAAAGCGCGAACACGTGAGCAAGCCAAGAAAAGCGCAAAAAGGAGTCCCTAGCACCACGGCGGATCAAACACAGGCAAGGCGGCGCAGCGCACATCTCGCCGGCACCAACCGCGAAAAGCGACCGGGATCCTCCGGTGAAGGTGGGCTGCTGCGCGATCGGGCAAAGACAGGGGTAGGGCGGCGTCCGTACCCTCGGGGGAGCGGCTCGATCTTGCGCGGCGGCGCACGGATGTCATCATCCCCACGAGCGACCCTTGCCGTGGCAAGGTGCGGCACCACGGCGCGGGGCGGCGGCGAACCCGGCGCCCGCATCCTCGAGTCCTCATCCTCGGCCCGCTCGGTCCTCCCGCCGCCTCGGCATCCTCATCATCGAGAGATGTTGAAGCCCGGGTGCTTTCGGCGGCGACCTCCTCGGATTGGGGGGACGAGCGTTGACCTCGGGGCGGAGTCCTTTTCGGCGTGTTCCTGGCGGCGGGTCTCCCTGCGGGACCTCCTTCTCCGCCTCTGTCGCCATCGAGGGCTCGCCACGGCTGAGTTTCGGGCGCCTTAGCCGCCCCCGGCGAGGTCGTCGGCCGGGGCTCGCCGATCGAGCCCAAGCGATGAGGACATGACACCTATGGATACACCCATGAAGGGGTAAAAATATGGTGAGCTCATTCCTACACTTGCATGATAACTTTTGGTATAATTCACTTGGTTCCACATGTACATGTTATTATTTGAATGTAGGAACAACTATGTCTCAAAGTGCAAACTCATCAAAGTCCAACATTTGGTTTGATGGCAGCCCAACAATGATTCATAGGGAAGGCCTTAACTCCTTTATTCGAAGTGTAATTGAGGTCAATGAGAACTTGTTGGAAATTTGGGGTCTTTGCGACATCATCTTAGGCTTATCATGCAACCTTGGGACCCCTGGTCCAAGTGGAACACGCTAGAAGGAGATGGAGAACAAGTTAGAGATGCCCAAGGACGTCCTCCTCCTTGGCCACCACCATGCAAAAAGCTATAAATATGAAAGCATGCAGAAGCTAAACTTAGAACCTATCTCCTACGATGGCATCTGGTAGGAGGAGCGCAAGCAAAGGAATAACATGAGCGCTCTCTACCTCTGCATGGTCGAAGAGGACTTGGTAGAAGTTCAAGCAGCGCTAGTACCGTTGCATGGTGGTAGGAGCACCAAGAGCCATTGCATGGATGAAATAATTCCTCCACCACTCGATGAAACAATAATACCTCCTTAGATTACACTCTGTCTTTGCATGTCTAGAGGTGTTGCATGACCCTATGTTCTTTTAAATAGCCCTTGTCACACCTTTAGAACTTGGGTTTTGCTTAGATTATTCTGTCAAGAACAGTTTCGCCGTTTATCGGTTTGTAAAACCCCACTTGTGTTCTTAATCATATATCTCTGAGTTTGTCCCAATTTTTTGAGCTGCGTTCTTTCAAGTTCTTGCTTGTGTTCTTCGTTTCGTAGGCAGGGGATTAGCCTTCTTGGTGAGGTCAACCGGTTGGTGACACGGTTGATAACTGAGAGGAGGCGTGGTGCTAAGATTGCAGGGGTTGGTCTTTGTGATCGAAGCCGGATCGGTGTGTCACTCTCCACCAAATTGATAGTTATCTTGAACCCGACGGAAGATCGGGACCCCCATCCCCATCAAGTGGTATTCAGAGCCGAGGTTTACCATCAGGTTCGCCTTTATCCTAGTGTAGTTAATTTTGCTTCATCCTATAACTCCAAAAAAATGCCCCACAAAAATATTTGTGTTCACCATTTTCCCCTTATCCCATAACCCGTTGTGCCATTTCAATATTTTTAATTTCAGTTTGCTTTATTGAGCGGTCGTCCCTTGCATGTCATCGTGTTAGTCGTGTCTAGGTCTTGTTCTTGGCGTAGGTGAATTCAATCAAATCTAGTGTTGTCGCAAAGAGAAAGGAGCTCTTGAATTAGCATTGATTTCTGTTTGATCACGTGTAGCTTCTTAGATTTATTTCTAGCCATACATCGAGAGGTGCATGAAATTTTCCTATTTATATATAGGATTGCACAAAGACTTACATTTAAAAAAGCGTGTACCTTCTTATATTTATTTGTAGCCATACATCGAGGTGCATGCATGATATTTTCCTATCTATAGGCTCCTCATATACTTTTGGGGTTCTATCCGTAAGAGTCCGATGCTTGGCGAGTCACATTCAATTAGATTATATATTACAGGATGTTTATCTAGGCCAATATCCTTCTCATGGGTTGTGAGCTATTTCCAATTGTCTAGAGCTTTGGGTGTTTAACTTGTACACATCATTTGCGGCACTTACGAGATTATAAAAAAAAGGAAAAAAGCGCGAAGGTGCAAAAAAGGCAAAAGCCACACCTAATAGATAAAAAGAAAGAAAGAGAAAGAAAAGAAAGAACAAAAAAGAATTAAAACAAAAATCGAAGTGCTTGCATCTTCTTTGGTCCCTCTCTTGAGTTGTAATATAGTTTGCTTGAACTAGGTCTAGGGCGAGTTTAGGCCGACGACATAGACTAGCTTGGGACTACTTTTCAATCTTGCAATCTGAATTAAATTATTGATATTCCTTGCTATCATATTTTAAGCCTCCCAAGCTCCACATATGCACTTCAGATCGGTATAGTAAAAAAAAGATCCTTGCAATTGCGGTGCCACTTCTTCATAGGTATCACAACCAAGCCACCATAGGTTGCCATCTCTAACGACATGGTAAGAACTTGGGTAAGAACTTGGTAAGGCGTGTGTGAGGTTATGATTCCACCAACTCATAAAAGTTGAGAGAGATTTATTTTGATTTCTAACCATATCAACAATGTGTTTTTGCTAAGAGTTGATTCTGATAAACCATGGAGCAAAAGTTTGCAAGGATAAACCAAATGAACAATGATCGACTATCACATATTGACTATAATCATCAAGGTAAGAGAGGTAAATTCACCATCCCATCCTATTACGGACCTTATGATGGAGAAACATATTTTGATTGGGAAATGGCTGTAGAACAAGAATTTAATTCTCACCTAGTTCTTGGGATAGATAGAGTTAAACACGCTACTAGTGAATTCAAGTATTTTGCTCAAATGCGGTGGCAAGAACTAGGCAATTTGCATCAACAACCTCAATCATGGGATAAACTTAAAGAAGCAATGCGTGATAGATTTGTTCTATTTCTTATAAACGTGCTCTGCGCAAGAAATTACAACACTTAGAGCGAGGGTAATATGTACGTCGGGAATATTATGATGAGTTTCAAAGGTGTAGAATACGATGTGGGATAGTAGAGGACATGGAAGATAAAATTGTTCACTTTTATGGTGGTTTGAGACATGACATACAAGATATTGTTTTTGAAAAAGAGTTTTATACTATCAACCGTTTGTACCAGCTTGCTTTGGTTGCAGAAAAAGATTTGCAGGGGCAAAAGAACCAGAGGGACATTGACAACAAATTAATCAACCAGGTATTATTAAGGATGGAGCAAACAATTGCAAAGTTGGAGACCATGATGAGTAGCCAAGTGGCGCACGCGCTGTAGTTACAACATCATCTTCACCACCACCACCATCACCCACACCCACTTTGGAGACTGGTACAATTTTAAACTCTCTTTGAAATTTATGCGGCTGATAAAGAGAGTGCTAGTAGTGAGAACAAAGACACTAGTATTAAAGGTAAAAATTACCAAGTGTCTAATTTGAAAGATTCATTTATGCCTAATATAAAATCTGATGTTGTTCAAATTAATCTTTGATGTGCTGAATTTGTCCACCACTCATGGTATAATAGAGCGACAATTAGTGGACACCAAATCTGAATTACCTTTGTCACATGAAGAATGTTCGACTAATTTTTGTGATAAAGGAGAGTTGTGTGATAGTGCTATGATCATTCCCATGCCACAACTTGCGAAGGAATTTAATTCTTTTGTTTTAGAACAAAACACATGTGCTAAAAATAAGAAGATGCTTCCCATTTAATGCGGAAAAAGAAGAGCTAGAATTATTGTCTTCTTTAAATACTTTAGGCTATATTGAGTTTGATACTTTGTGTGCCCTTAATAATTTGGAAGAGGAATTTAAATGTGTTGGAATGCCACGGTTGTGAACTTGTACATATCATTTTATTGGTAAATATAATTATAAAGGAGAGTATATGGTGCATCGTGTCTATATTTCTTCAAATCTGAAATCTCCTTTAGCTTTGCATAAATATGATCAACTAGAGGGCTTCAATAGTTATAACCATGTCATATCTAGATTTCCAAGTTTTGTTGTAAAGAAACAGGTTAAATGTCAAGAAGGGGAGCAATGTTGGCAACCACGAAAAACTTGTCCTCGAGGTAAGCTCAAACCAGGGACGGTTTGTTGTCAAGAAGGGGAGAATGATGAGGACATGACACCTATGGATACACCCATGAAGGGTAAAAATATGGTGAGCTCATTCCTACACTTGCATGATAACTTTTGGTATAATTCACTTGGTTCCACATGTACATGTTATTATTTGAATGTAGGAACCACTATGTCTCAAAGTGCAAACTCATCAAAGTCCAACATTTGGTTTGGATGGCAGCCCTTGAGTGCTTCATAGGGAAGGCCTTAACTCCTTTATCCGAAGTGTAATTGAGGTCAATGAGAACTTGTTGGAAAAGCTGGGTCTTTGCGACATCATCTTAGGCTTATCATGCAACCTTGGGACCCTGGTCCAAGTGGAGACACGCTAGAAGGAGATGGAGAACAAGTTAGAGATGCCCAAGGACGTCCTCCTCCTTGGCCACCACCATGCAAAAGCTATAAATATGAAAGCATGCAGAAGCTAAACTTAGAACCTATCTCCTACGATGGCATCCTGGTAGGAGGGAGCGCAAGCAAAGGAATAACATGAGCGCTCTCTACCCTGCATGGTCGAAGAGGACTTGGTAGAAGTTCAACGCAACGCTAGTACCGTTGCATGGTGGTAGGAGCACCAAGAGCCATTGCATGGATGAAATAATTCCTCCACCACTAGATGAAACAATAATACCTCCTTAGATTACACTCCTGTGCTGCATGTCTAGAGGTGTTGCACGACCCTATGTTCTTTTAAATAGCCCTTGTCACACCTTTAGAACTTGGGTTTTGCTTAGATTATTCTGTCAAGAACAGTTTCGCCGTTTATCGGTTTGTAAAACCCCACTTGTGTTCTTAATCATATATCTGCAGTTTGTCCCAATTTTTGAGCTGCGTTCTTTCAAGTTCTTGCTTGTGTTCTTCGATTTGCAGGCAGGGATTAGCCTTCTTGGTGAGGTCAACCGGTTGGTGACACGGTTGATAACCTGAGGAGACGTGGTGCTAAGATTGCAGGGTTTGGGTCTTTGTGATCTGAAGCCGGATCGGTGTGTCACTCTCCACCAAATCGATAGTTATCTTGAACCTGACGGAAGATCGGGACCCCCGTCCCCATCACCAAAACCGTCTGCGGCTTGACCCGCGGGGGCGGTCGGCGCCCGCGGGCGGGTGCAGGGGCACGGGAAGCCCCTCCACTCACGGTGACCAACGCCCGAGGTGTGGCGGCGCTGGTGGGCGGTAACCCCTTGAAGGGAAGAGCGCCATCATCGCCGACCCGTCGTCGCGCCCGCCATCTTCGACCACGAGCTCGTTGCCGTCGCCTCCTCGAGCTCGCCAATGCCTCTCCCGAGCTCACGGGCAATGAGCTCAATGATGGCGGCATCGTCGAGCTCGCCGTCACAAAGCTCGAGCCCGCCCGGCCCGAGCTTGACTGCGTCCGTTCTCAAGCGTTTCTCGGGATACGCCGCCGCCGCCCTGAGCATGGTCAGAGGTCAATACATACGACCAACCGTTATGCTCTACAGCCCGCGGGAGGAAGACTTACCGCATGGCTACCCTTTTCTTCTTCTTCTGCGCCTCGGCTGCTCTAGAGCCCGAGTTGTTCTTGGCCAGGGCGCCCGGTCTTGCGTCGGGGGCTTGGCATTGGCGCCCGGTTGGCTGGGGGGCGTGCCGCCCGCTCGGCAGCGCTGCCCGGGCGGCAAGCTCGCCGGCCCCAGCGAAGTCCCGGCCTCTTGGCCATGGGCCTCGCCGACGTTGAGAGGCGCTCCTGCGGCTCGATGCCGTGCTCCACCTCCTCGACCCTTTGCTCACGCGCCGCCCATTTGGATGAGCCGCCCCCTCGTTCCAACGCGAGGGGGCTGCTGGGCGCCGGCAGAGCGGCCTCGGCCTCTCGGGAAGAGGGGATGGGAGCCAAAAGGACTCCACCACGCCGACCTATAGAGCTCGAGCTCGTCACAAGACTCAAGACAACGAAAGGGCGAAGCGGTGCGGCGAGCACCTACCAGCGCGCGGTCTACGGATTGGGGAGGATGCAGGGGGCTCGGCAGCCTCTCCCCGTCTTCGTTACCGCGGCATCCACCACTCCACCTGGTCGACGGTGAGCCCGGGCGTTCGCTGTCCCCACGAACGGGGCGCGCTCCTCCACCATCTCCCAGACCCGGAGAGCTCGGCGTTGAAGGGGCAGCACGGCCTTGGAGAGCCAGGCCTCGATGATATGATTCACCGTCAGCCCGGCATCTCGGAGCACCTTGATCTTACTCACCGCCCGCTCCACCTGCTCCGAGACGTGGTCATGCGGTCCCTCGCGCCACAGCTTGCTCGCGGTGGCGAAGGTGCAGCCAGTGAACCGAGGTAGAGGATGGGCGAGGTCGTTCTTGAGGTAGAACCACTCCTCCCTCCACCCGGGGTTGGCCGACGGGAAGTCGCCCTTCGGGAAGGACTCACGGACCCTCCCCCCGCGCAGCTGCATCGTCACGCAGGCGATCAGGGCTGGGCCGCCTCCCTTGCCCGGTAGGGGCTGGATCTTGGCGTAAACGAAGTGCCTGAAGAGCTCCCAGTTGGGAGGGATCCCCAGCCACCCCTCGCAGAGCATGTTGAAGACTATTTGAAAGGCGACACCCGTTCGGCGTCAAGTGCTGGAGCTCGATGCCCCAGTATGAGACAAGGCCGCGGAAGAAGTCGGCGGTGGGCACGCCGAGCCCGCGCTCGTGGAAGGCCATGAAAGAGACGATGTAGCCCGGCGGCGGGTCAGGAGATGTGTGGGACGCCGGTGGTATGATCCACTCCTCCGCCGCCGTCCGCGGGTACGGAAGCCCGCCGACGAGGCTGCACCTCTCTATCAGCGCCTCAATCGCCGTCGACGGCAGCCAGGAGCCCATCTCTCAGTTTCTGAAGCGAATCGCCGGCGAAGCGGGGGAGACGGGAGGATTGGATCTACAAGCAAGCGGCGGCGATTGAACTCTCTTTCTCTCTACGAAGGAAGGCAAGAAGTGGGAAGGTGAATCTGCTCCTCGACCTCTGCCTGTTATAGAGGTCAGTCGCGATGGGAGCGTCGAGGTGAAACCGCCGGGGAGGGCCCACCCCGCATCACATCCGCCTGCAGCGGATGCCACGAGATCGGCAGCGTCTAACACGGCGGCCGACGCCACGACATTAATGAGATAACTTCACGCCAGCGGTGAAATCTCAGCGGTAAGATCCCAGCGGCTATTTTTATGCAGGGTGAAAATCCAAGAGCTCCGCATGGCGGCTAGATCGGCTGAGCTCTAAAAGCGAGCTCAAAACACGCGCTCCCGCCTCGGGGTTCGAAGGCCGGCTCGGCCGAGAGCTCAGGAGCCGCCCGGAGACACCACGAGGGAGGGCGCCTTGTGAAAGCGGCATCGACGGCCCGCGCCTCGAGCTCGAGAAGGGGCTCGGGGGCTTCGGCTCGTGCGCAGCGTCCGGGTCGCCGAGGGGCCACGGTCGACTCGAGCTAACCTCACCGATGAGGGCGCCTCGCCCCGGACATCACCCGGGGGCTCGAGGACCACGGAAGTTGAGCTCGGAGCTTGAGGGGTCGATCCGCCGGCGGATCGTACGAGCGGGCTCGGCTCGGGCCTCCTGGACTATCGACGCAGCTCACCGGCGCTCGATCTCGGCTAACGAGGCAAGATCGAGCTCGAGCTCACCACCCCCTCTGCAGCGGTCGCCGGAGGGGCGGGTCGAGGAGCCACGAAAATTCTAAAAGCCTCCACGAGAACCCCTCTTGTTCTCACGGGCCTCGGGGGCTACACCCCGGGTGCGCTTCGGCGCATCCATGGACAAACATCAACCCTGAAACAAGGGTCCCTCTCGAGGGAAAGGCTGCCGCGCTTGAACGGCATCTGGGGAGAGACCTCCTCTCCCCAAATGCTCGGGGGCTACTTGTGGGGGATCGATATTTGGGATCTTATTGGGTGATTGCTCAACACAACATGTTATTGATGATGATATGGTTTACAAAGTGGCCATTCAACATGGTCTTTGAGGCGCATCGGGGGTATTTATAGGGACCCCACGACTTCGTGCTGATAAAAACATAAACTTCACATTTGAGATTTCTAACAACTTCTCAAGGTTTCTATTCTAGCTAAGTTGTTTTCACCATCTTCGCTTGAATCTTTGAATCACAATTCTTCATATTCTTTGTTCGGTGAAGTTGTCTTCACCAACTTCTCTTTCATCATATCTTTTTCCTCTTTCGTCTTTGAAAGTTTTCTTCCTGCAACTTCAAAGTTAGTTTGTGAAGTCAACTTTTCGGGCATAAAGTTTGCCTCTGAAGTCAATCTTCAAAGTTAGGGCATAAAGTTTGCCTACGAAGTCAATCTTCAAAGTTTGGGCATAAAGTTTGCCTCTGAAGTCAATCTTCAAAGTTTGGGCATAAAGTTTGCCTACGAAGTCAAAAAGTTTGGGCATAAAGTTTGTCTCGAAGTCAACTTCAAAGTTCGGGATAAAACCCGGGGCTAGTTAGATCCCAACAGACCCCTCATGGAGTTATAGGCCGACTTCAAAGGCATGAAACCCACGAAAGTTTTTTATGAAGCGAGGTCCGAAAAGTTCATACCTTTGAAGTTGGACTATTTTGTAGCGACTAGTTTTCACGACTCCTTGAGTTATAAATAGCAAAACATACCCTCGACTCCTAGAAGTCAAGTTATAGAATTTAAGGTTAAAGTTCATATTGGTGAACATTTTATAGCGAAAATTCACCTTATTGAATTTTAAAATGTCGTCCCTTCTTTTTTTGTATAGAAGTGGGCGCGGAAACTTCTCTTGAAATTTAAAGTTGACCTTAGTGAACATTTTATAGCGAAAATTCACCTTAGTGAATTTAAAAATGTCGTCCCCTTCTTTTTTGTAGAGAAGTGGACACGGAAACTTCATTTCGAATTTTAAGTTTCTTCTTAGAGAATTTGAGTAAAAATTTCATTTTGAAGTTTCAAATTTCTCTTTAGAGTTTCAAAATTAAAAAGTTTCTCCTTAGAGAATTTGGCGAAACTTCATCTTGAAGTTTCAAATTTCTCTTTAGAGAATTTGAAAACGTCGTCCCCTTCCTTTTTGCGAAGTGAGGCGAAAACTTCGTTTCAAAATTAAAGTTTCTCCTTAGAGAATTTGGCGAAACTTCATTTTGAAGTTTCAAATTTCTCTTTTGGAGAATTTGAAAACGTCGTCCCCTTCCTTTTTGCGAAGTGAGGCGAAAACTTCGTTTCAAAATTAAAGTTTCTCCTTAGAGAATTTGGCGGAACTTCATTTTTTTGAAGTTTCAAATTTCTCTTTTAGAGAATTTGAAAACTTCCGTCCCCTTCCTTTTTGCGAAGTGAGGCGAAAACTTCGTTTCAAAATTAAAGTTTCTCCTTAGAAATTTGAGCGAAACTTCATTTTGAAGTTTCAAATTTCTCTTTTAGAGAATTTGAAAACGTCGTCCCCTTCCTTTTTTGCGAAGTGAGAGCGAAAACCGTTTCAAAATTAAAGTTTCTCCTTAGAGAATTTGGAGAAACTTCATTTTGAAGTTTTTAAATTTCTCTTTTGAGAATTTGAAAACGTCGTCCCCTTCCTTTTTGCGAGGTGAGGCGAAAACTTCGTTTGAAATTAAAGTTTCTCCTTAGAGAATTTGGCGAAACTTCATTTTGAAGTTTCAAATTTCTCTTTTGAGAATTTGAAAACGTCGTCCCCTTCTTTTTGCGGGAAGTGAGAGCGAAAACTTCATTTCGATATTAAAGTTTCTCCTTAGAGAATTTGAGAAAAACTTGTAGGTAGCAATTTTATTTTGTCAAAAATTGTATCTACTTATGGCTTTAATTGGGGCCGATGCAAGAGCAAGTTGCTCTTCGGCTTTCGACTTAAACTTCACCTTAGTGAATTTGAAAACGAACTTCTTTTCAAAGTTAAAATTCACCTTAGTGAATTTGGAAAACAACATATATTTTGAAGTTAAAATTCACCTTAGTTAATTTGAAGAACAAACTACTCTTCAAAGTGAATTTGAAAAAAAAACTTATTTTTGAAGTTAAAATTCACAAATTTGAAAAATGAACTTCTTTTTGAAGTCTAAATTCACCTTAGTGAATTTGAAAAGTGAAGCTCTTTTTTTTTCGAGGTCGAAATTCGCTAAGTGAAATTAAAAAAACAAACTTTTTCAGTGAAAATTCACCTTAGTGACAAAATGAACTTCTTTTTAAGTCGAAATTTATCTTAGTGAATTTGAAAAACGTTGTCCCTTCTTTTTGCGGAGAAGTGGATGCGGAAACTTCTATTGGAAGTTAAAGTTCACCTTAGTGAACATTTTATAGTGAAAATTCACTTTAGTGAATTTAAAAACATCATCCCTTCTTTTTTGCGAGAGAAGTGGGCGTGGAAACTTTGTTTGTACATGAGAATCCGTTTTGATTATTAACTTTTGAATTCTTGCTTTGCAAAGCCCGGCAATACTACTTCATATACGTGATGTTGTTGGTACATCGAAATTCTAATCTTCTTTGCATACTTTATTTTAAGGCGATGGCAAAGTTATTATTACATATATTCGGTCCTGTAGAGCCCCAAGCTCCATTGCAATTTATTGTCCATTCGGCAAATTGTTGTCCCTTCTTTAGTTTCTTTTTGTTCTTCGGGATTTGAAGTTGGAGGCGAAAACTTCTTTTCGAAATTAAAATTCACATTAGTGAATTTGAAAAACAAACTTCTTTTAGAAGTTGGAATTCACCTTAGTGAATTTGAATAATGAACTTCTCCTTTTTTTTTCTCAAAGTCAAAATTCACCTAGTGAATTTAAAAGACAAGACTTTTTTTTTTTTTGAAGTGGAAATTCACGTTAGTGAATTTTGAAAATGAACTTCTCTTTATTTTCTCAATGTCAAAATTCACCTTAGTGAATTTGAAAGACAAACTTCTTTTTCGAAGTCAAAATTTACCTTAGTGAATTTTGAAAGATGAACTTCTCTTTTCTCTCTCTCTTTTTTTTTTTCGAAGTCAAAATTCACCTTAGTGAATTTGAAAGACAAACTTCTTTTCCTTAGTGAATTTTGAAAAGTGAACTTCTCTCTTTTCTTGAAGTCAAAATTCACCTTAGTGATTTTGAAAGACAAACTTCTTTTCGAAGTCAAAATTCACCTTAGTGAATTTGAAAAACGAACTTCTTTTCGAAGTCGAAATTCACCTTAGTGAATTTGAAAAATGAACTTCTTTTCGAAGTCGAAATTCACCTTAGTGAATTTGAAAAATGAACTTCTTTTTTTTTCGAAGTCAAAATTCACCTTAGACAAACTTCTTTTCGAAGTCGAAATTCACCTTAGTGAATTTGAAAAATGAACTTCTTTTCGAAGTCGAAATTCACCTTAGACAAACTTCTTTTCGAAGTCGAAATTCACCTTAGTGAATTTTGAAAAATGAACTTCTTTTTTTTCAAAGTCAAAATACACCTTAGACAAACTTCTTTTCGAAGTCGAAATTCACCTTAGTGAATTTTGAAAAAAAAATGAACTTCTTTTTTTTTCGAAGTCAAAATTCACCTTAGTGAATTTGAAAGACAAACTTCTTTTCGAAGTCAACATTCACCTTAGTGAATTTTATAATTCTTTTTCTCCTTAGAGCTTTGCTTTCTGCTTGTTGCAGATCTTTGCTCCTTAGAGCTTTTCTTTCTGCTTAAAGCAGATATTGGCTCCTTAGAGCTTTGGCTCCTTAGAGCTTGTTGAGAGGCATGAGTATTTAATAAAAGCATTGCACATAAACATGAATTTGGAATATTTCATCGACATAGATATAATTGTATACATATATGAGAATGTTTACAAGTTAAGAGTATCGTGGTTGTTAATTTTGTATACTAATTATATGTTTTTGTTATTTTTAATAAAAGCACAGATGGTGTCCGCTTAGGGATGAAATGACTAAATAAAATCATTAGAACTTGCAAGCTAAAAAGTTCATCGCAAAAATTGGCGTTTTTTAAAAGTTGTACAAAAGCCTCTGGCATGCATCTGATAGAAATAAATGAGCCTTAAACTATTAAAGCAACAACGTAACACGTTCCAAGGTCAAATCCTTACAGGAGTTTTTTTTTCTGACAAATGCTCATACGCACAGAACTGATGGTGCCTGTTTAGGATGCTACTTGTACGAAACCATTTCGGACATTCAAATTAATATATTGTCAACTACTATAGCCAAGCCCAAACTTGTTTGCGCTAGTTAAACTGGCAAGTTCCGTGATACTGAGTAATTGGAATGAGTGCATGCAAATGCTAGTCAAAACAAGTCATGACGGCAAGATTTTTTCTTCTTTGTCACTCTTTTTTTTTTTTGTGCAAATGCAAAGCGAAGCCCTAATTCAACAGCCCCTTGGGCTAGCTAATAAGTTTTATGGGGTGTGTGGGCCTTTGCTAGAATTTGAGCAGAAAAGCCAAAGTCGAGTTGGACTTACTTTTTGGTAGATTGGGATTTAAGCCACGCAAGGATCCATCATCCATTGACTGTCGATCGAAGCCCCTTAGCGAGACATATAACTTCATGATGGGTTGAAAAAGTCTTGTAACCTTAGTTGGTACTTTGACTTCGTGCATGTAATTCCATCTTCTCTGGCCTTGTGATGGCTCCTGGGCTTCGCTACTGTTCTGGCTAAAAGCAGATAGGAACATGTGCTTGACATCAGTGTTGCTTGGACCTTTGTTGAAAGTCATCTAGCGTCTGCATGCTCTGGCCAATACTCAGGGGAGCTAGACTTCGGAAAACCAAGTGGTACCTTTCGCATTATTAGCGAAGTCTGATGGAGATAAATTTTGTTGACGCATGATTATAAATTGGCCTCATCTCAATTTGAACTAATGAAAATTCACGGCTTGAAAAATTGATTTGAGATTTTTGATCCGTGTTGCTGTGCGGAACAATTGACATGCTGGCCAATGCTAGCTGATAGTTGACGTTTGAATCAAGTGTGTGCTGAGCTCCGATGAGATCCTAGCTTTGACGAGAACGCCCGAATTTTTAACTGTATATATGTATTCGGATCCATGAACTGCGAAGCTGTTCTTGCCAGGAAGTAGTTTCTAGAGATGGAGTTGAAGTTGAGAGAAACCATATTGTCTCTCTGAGTAGCCTTTTGGTATCTAAAGCTCCAATTTGGATCTCCGCCACAACAACTTTGCTTGGAGTGGCTTGGGTAAATACTCCAATGGTTATTCTTGCGAAGTTAAACTTCAAGGGGCGAAGCCCCTTGCACAGTCGTTTGGAATACTTGGCTGTTGATTGATGAATTCATTTGTCGGTGCCGAAGTTTTCCAAATTGGCTTTTAATGGGTCTTCAATATTTTTTTTCTGAAAAGGAACCTTTAATATATCCAACGAAGTCAGTTGTTTTCATCAAATCTGATGAAGCGAAGTTGTTTCTAACAACGAAGTCATTTTTAATATATTCCTGCATTCGTTGCCTTGAGTCATGCTTCTTCTGACTTTGCGGGTGGGTGGTCTGTTTGTAGATTGAGTCTTCGTATTTGGGCATACTTCTTGTGTGTGTCTTCGCTTGCAGCCAATGAAGTTGATTCCAGCTCATCTTAATTACGAGGGCAATTTCTTTATTTCAGCCACAACTCCAAAGTAGAATAAGCCCCGGGCGTCGACTTCGCGTGGACAATGCTCATGTCGCAGTCTTCACGCCAGAGCTGGAAATAATGCTTGTCTCGATCAATCACTATCAACTTCACTTGAATATAGACCCTCTCTTCTTTCAACCTTTGCTGGGCATAAGAACTTGGAAAATCTGATAAAAGGTAGTACAGTGAAGTATTGATGGAACCATTGACTTGTTAATGGATCGATGGAAACTGACTGAAGATGGCCTCGCATATTGTCTACACTTCCCGACGTGTAGTGTCTTTACTTCCCTAAATGCGCTGCCGAAGGTGCTATCCGAGGTGTATTTTTTTTCTGAAACATAGCTCTGACGACGGTTTTTCTTGAGTCTTAACTCTTGTCGTGTAGTTTTGATTGACGTTGTTGACTGGATGGTGGCTCTCTTACTTTTGCTGCAGGTTCAACAAAGATTGAATAGACATAGTTTGTCGGTTGTACTTGTCTTCGCGCTCAAGCAGGCGTGCGTCTGCCTTGTCTATTTTGCATGTGCTTGCTTTGGGACTTTATTGCTGATTTGTTGTTTGCCGAAGGCAGTATTGGCTGCCACGTTCACCTGCACGGATGTCTTGTCTTGTTTGGTTTGATCAAGCTTGCATGTTTGTCGGTTGTCCTGCACCCTGGTTGGGGGTTTATATTTGGCCTGGGGCTTCGCATGGCAGGAGGCTTCGCTTGGAAGGAGACTTTGTCTTAATATAGCATTAGACTTAGCTTGCAGACCTTGTTCTCACTATTTATACCTTATTTCATTAGAATATGTTTACTGAGGAGAGACAGCCCCTTGCACATGAACGTGTTCTCTGTAGGTGTTTTCGGAATGACGAAGTTTGACGATATGGCCTGGTGGCTTCGCCGGCAACTAGTATTTAACTTTGATTGAGTTCTTCGCACTCGAAATAATAATCCTAGACTCTTGGTGATGTCACCAAAGGGCAAACATGATAATTTGCTTGTTGATGTCCGACTTAATATTTTAACTTCCCTCTACACCAAGAAGGTGATCTTGTACTCGAGTCCTGACAACAGCCGAAGGAGTCTTTGCTTGCGAGGTGGTGTTTTTCCTATGCTTGGAATATTTCTTCATGACATGATGAAGACTCTGTCATGCTGATAGATTTCTGACTTGGGAGCAGAGTTTTTATTGAAGTATGCTATATGGATTCACTTTGTTAGAAAAATTGCTGCTTGGGAACGGGAGTGCTCTGCATGTGGTTCTGGAGACGACGTAAATCCGACGACATGGGCTCGCTTGACCCGTCAGGTGTTTTGTTTCCATTGGCTGCTGAGGGATCGATGGAAACATGCTAAAGTTGGCTTCGTAAGAGAAGGAAACCACACGCCAGCAGCCGACATTTCTTCGCTTGATTATTTTTGTCTTTCGCTTGCTTTGGAACTTCGCATATATTCTGTGGCTGCTATTTGCTTGTCTTGTTTGGTTGACTGAAGTTGCATGTTTTCATGTGAAGTGACGCGAAGATAACATAACGTCTGGTTGGCCTATATTTAGCTTGTGGCTTTGCTTGTTGGAAGACATTACTTTGAATACGACACTAGACTTTGCTTGGGAGAATCTCTAGTTTTGGTTGACGGCTTCATGTTTGGACTTCAAATTGCGTCCTGCTTTCTTTGACTTCGCTGACTTTTTTTGACCATTCATAAGCTAATATCATCTTGCTCTTGGGCCTTCCCATTGGTCACGTGGTGGGTGAGTATTCGAGCACACACAAGCGGTGGCGCCAAGATGTTAGGTGATTGCTCAACACAACATGTTATTGATGATGATATGGTTTACAAAGTGGCCATTCAACATGGTCTTCTGAGGGCGCATCGGGGGGTATTTATAGGGACCCTGACCGTGTTATGATAAAAAACATAAACTTCACATTTGAGATTTCTAACAACTTCTCAAGGTTTCTATTCTAGCTAAGTTGTTTTCACCATCTTGGCTTGAATCTTTGAATCACAATTCTTCATATTCTTTGTTCAGCGAAGTTGTCTTCACCAACTTCTCTTTCATCATATCTTTTTCCTCTTCGTCTTTGAAAGTTTTCTTCCTGCAACTTCAAAGTTAGTTTGTGAAGTTAACTTCAAAGTTCGGGCATAAAAGTTTGCCCTCTGAAGTCAATCTTCTTCGGGCATAAAGTTTGGGATCAATCTTCAAAGTTTGGGCATAAAGTTTGCCTGATCAATCTTCAAAGTTTGGGCATAAAGTTTGCCTCACGAAGTCAAGAGTTTGGGCATAAAGTTTGTCCAACTTCAAAGTTAGGGATAAAAGTTTTGGGGCGAAGTTAGATCCCCCATGAGATACCCATAAGCAATCACCCAACTCGCTGTCAACAAACCAAAGCGACCCGAACCTCGATTACACGAGGCGTAACAAGGCAAGGCGTCTCACGCGGCGCCGCGAGGTCTTCACCACGCCACGAGCTCTCCGAGCGGCGAGCCTCCGCCGCTCGAGCTCCCGCACCACGAGCTCCCAGGCGAGACCCGTCTTTCCGCTTAGCCGTTGAGCTCTCCGATAACGAGCTCTCCGGTCCTCATCGCTTTCGACCTCGCGGAGACCTCTTTCCACCTCGCTCGACTCCCAGCGGCGAGCCTTATGGCGGCGACCACGGGAGGGCTCATCCGCTTTGCCTTCTCGGGGAAGCTGCGGGTACGGAAGTTGGTCAACCACTCTCGGCGAGGTTCAACAACTCTCGGCGACCCCTTTGTAGCCATCTTTGGGCTCTGATAGGGGAAAAATTTGTCGGGCGATCACCTCGCCATGCCCGTCGGCTCAACAACTCCGCCCCAGTGCCGTGCGGGTACGTGCGGGGTACATCCTCCCCATCCATGGTATGGGCACGCCCATGCGAGAAGGCGTCTTCCTACTACGATTGGAGATGGCGGCGCTGACCACCGCCCAAATCATGATTCCAGCGTGCGGCGGCGACCAATTTCGACACCGGAGTGCTCGAGCTCGAAGGGAGCTCGTCCGCATAGTGAGCTCATCGTGAGGCTCTTTCCTACATCTATCACACTGTACATGTATTTCCGTTTCTTCAAGTCTTCAATCCGGAGGGGAGCTCATGTAACCGCCCCCTTTGCGGCTATAAAGGGGGGCCGCCATGCCCGGGTTGGAGCAGGTTCAACTCCCGGCTTCATAGCGCCCACTCACATCCACTTTCGATATTGGCACTTGCCTCAATCACACGAGACTTGGGAGCCTCCTCTCTCTCTCGCCCGACTTGTACTAGCCCGGTATGAGCATTTTTAGCTCGGATAGTGATCGCCCAGCTGGACTAGGGAGGCGCGATTTGAACTGAACCGGTATAAATCTCGTGTCATTGTCTCTAGAGCTAGGCCATCAGACACGCGTGCCGGACATTCTTTGTGATGGTGGTATTAGACCCACGGCGATTCAGTGAATCTTAGATACGTCCGAAATCCCGAGCTCGGAGAGCCGAGGCTTGGCCGGTTGTGCATTTCCCTTTGGTCCCTTGCTCGGTCGTCCTGGGCGGCTGGCAGAAACCGGAGGGCCCGGCTTTAGAACCTCTGGCGGACCGTGCGGTGAGCACATGGCCCGGCGTTCCCCTCGGGGTCACACATTGCGGTGAGGTTTCGTTCTGCCCGAGGGCTCGGGCGCCCTCTTCGGGAGGGGCTTTTTGTCAAATTATAACTTGACATTCTTACCCCTGGAGGGTCGGGCGCATTGCACGCCTTTTTCATGCTAGTTTCTCGAGGAGATGATTGTTCACATCCGATGGGATGGTTTCTTGCCGGTGCCGGCCGAGCGGCCGCCTTTGCCGTATTAAGCTGATGGGGCCACTGATGGCAGGGTCGCCCGCCGTCGGATCTGTTGAATGATCTCTGGTCTGCTTGGTAGGGCTGACTGAGGATTTCTTTCTCCTCTATATATTCGGGCGCCGCCGGCATAAAACACAGTTCCATTCATCTCTCCCATAAAGCTCGTCCTTGCATCTTCCCACCGTCCCTAAGCGCGAGAGGAAGGAGGGAGTAGAGAGAGAGGAAGTAAAGGGCGATTGTTGCTTACTGGTGTATGCTGCCTTATTCTTTGTGATACGCCCATTTGGGAGAGAAATAGCGTCGCGGGAGGAGGAAGCCGTTCTCCCTCTTGATCCCTTCCGTGGCCGCGGTCGTCGGTAACGGAGGTGAAGCTGCAGCGGCTGGTGGGCGATGGTCTCTGCCTTTGCCGTACGGATGGCCTTACGGCGGAGTGGTGGTGCCCGGCGACGTCCCCCAAGAGCCGCAACCGCCGCTGGATACATCGTCGGCGATGGATCACCACGGCGGGGTTTTGGCGTCTTGTGAGTCGATTTATGCGGGCCATCCGCATTATTACGGCGTCGAACTCCATCAAATCGTCCCCAATTCGATCGCTCGGGCATCAATTTTCGTTACCCGCTGCGAGGGTTTCACGGGGATCGAGCCTCCTTGGGAGCTATGGAGGTGGTTTTTCAAGCGGAATTGAATACCCTAAGCACCGGAAGCCGGGTTCTCGCGAGCGGCAGCGGTGCGGGTTGGATCTTGCATCATCCAGCTCTGGTACCTATGATAATCGGGAGGAAGGAAGGGGGGCGGACCGAATATATCCCCTCTCGGCTAGTTGGTTTCAAACAAGAGGTGGCAAGGGGTGGTTCTATCTTCGGGCGGAGATGAGCTCCGGCTTATACCGGGGGCGTGATTAAGGCAAAGCCAGGATCATTGGCGCTTGGGCCTCGCGATCTGCACGCACGTCGTCACGGGCGGCTGCGGTCGGTGATCCCATACTAGAGAGAGGCGTTGATGCGGCGGCCGTTGTTGCTGCCTTTTCCGCCGCCGGGTGCTGCCGTTGATGGCTCGCCCCCTTCACCTCTGGCGGTGACGAAGAGGGCGGATCTTACGGGAACCCCGTATGGTGTTTGGTGATCTCTCGGAGATACCACGATCTGCCGGGTTCATGTGTTTACGGGTAATAAGACCCTGAAGTGATTCCTAGAATTGCAATTCGTCCGGCTACGGGGTATGTTTCCTTGGTGAGTTCGATTCCTCGTCGTTCCTTGCTTGGGTCAACCTCCCCCCCTTTTTTTTTTTTTTTTATTGTTGTCTTTGGTTCGGTCTCTTTCTCCTATGCGGGGAGATTGATACACAAAGGGCTCACCTCCGCCGGTGCCCAAGGACAAGGCCGCCGGATGCTAACCGTGCTCCGAGAATGGCGCGGCGATTAGAAGGCTCGGCGGATGAAGAAGGCCAGGGAAAGTGGCTCTGAACAACCCGATGCCGGGAGCGACGGAGCGTGGCGAGTCAGCGAAGTCCTTGTCGGCCGGATTCGCCGCGTCGTCGGGGGCGATCAGCGACACTCGAGGGGTGTCGAGGATGCCGCGATGGGAACAGCTTGTGCGACCCAAGGAAGCTGGATGAGTTGATCGAGCATGCTAAGCATCGGGCGCTGCGGCGGGGAGCCCCGAAGGGTGTGTGTGTGTGCCAGCGGCGCCAAACCTCCCGGCGGAGGGGGTGGCCCTGGGCCCGCCGGGTGTGACCCGCTATCTCTCGGAAGCTTGGGGAAGTGCGGAAGGAACCCGCGACCGCGTCCGGTACCCGATTTTTGTCACGACGGATGTCAAGCCAAGGTTACGCGCTAAGGGGCCGTTGGTGTCCCAAGTCTTTGCTATCGATCTGCGGCCATGCGAAGGTCACCCCGAAATCTTTGTAAGTCGAATCTCTCCTTCTTGTTTGCCTCCGATTGCCTTCTTCCCTTGATTACGTAAACATCTTCTAGTTTCTTCGCTTTCTTTGTCGGGGAAAAGGGGGGGCGAGGCGCTTGTTCTTGACCCTTGGAAGCAACTTAAGTCAGCGCTTTGACTCCGTAGGCGGGGGCGTTGTGGCGCCACGGCCGAAGCCGTCGTCGGCGCCGTCGCCTCCCTGTGATCCGTCTATGGTGACCATTGATTCGGCCAAGGAGGCTGGTATTCGTCTTACGCGCCGATTGCTGCGGGGCGCCTCCTCGGAGGTACGGACCAACCGGTGGTGAATGCCCGGGCTGCGCCAAAGCATGCATCCCCTTTTTGTCCTCGCCATTACGGTTGGCGCCCCCGAGGGCCGATCCACTGGCGGCGCAAGCCAAGGGGGTATCAGCGGCAATCGTGATGGAAGTCGATCCTTCCGGTGGTGATGCCCTTCCCATGGCGGGGGTGTTCCCGGATCCATTCGGGGAGGTCCCACAAGGGGAGTTGTTTGGCTTTCTGGCGAGGTTTTGACTTCACCTACCATGGCGGTGGTGCCCATCGGTGGTGGCCCTTCAATCCTCCGGCCCAGTGTCCCCTTGTTCCGAAGGAGATCTCGGCGTCAGGGGTCGGGGATCCTACATTTTGTGGTGAGTTGTGAAGGCCCCGGGGTTTCTTTTGGTCAAACTTTTTCGGTTTGGGGAGGACTCTGGGTGTCCCTATTTCCAATGATCCAGGGGCTGGGGCGGCCCTGCACTTGAGCTTGGTAGGCCGCCAAGAGGCGGAGCCCCATCCTTGGTGATTCATGACCGTCCCAGGTTGCTACTTGGGCGGGCATGATCGGTCGAAGGTGGCGGGTTGAAGGATTGCGAGAAGATCAATCGGGGCCTGTGCCCACCGCTTTAATCCCGGGACCGTCGAGGTTTGTTTACTCTTCCTTTTTGGCGAAGCTTCGTTTTCTTGTGTGTGCATCTTTTGATGCCTGTTGCTTGTGGCTCACGGTCCGCAGAGTTTGAAGAAGTTCACCGGGAGAAATCTGAGGTTGTGCGGAGAAATGCCTTGAGCTGGGGCGCTCTTTGGCGTACTCGGTCCGAGCTTGCGGGGACGAAGGAGGTGGCGGCTCGCCTTTCTCAAATTAATGATGATTGGGCCGCCAAACACCAGCTCTTGTTGGCGGACACGGCCATGGCTAGGTCCGCATCGCTAAAGCGAGGGGGCCGGGCGGACCCGGGCGTTCAATGATTTCAAGGAAGGCCGGGTTGAGTCTCGGAGGCTGCTCAAAAGACCCGGAGCAGGCGTGATCAAGCTCGGGAGGAGGGCAAAAGCGGTCGGACATGGCCAACTCTCTAAATGCTCGGGTAGAAGCGGGTGAATGAAGTGGACTCGGTGAAGAAGGATGTGGAGTTTGTCGGAACCCTTTCCATCGATGAGCATAATGAGATGCTTAAGTGGAAGAAGAAGTGTGAAGGTATGATCCCCAGTTCCTTGTTGATTGGCGGGGTTGCTCTCGGGGGTTGATTCCTTTGTCATGACCTCAATCTTATTTTGTTCCCTTGCGGATGAGAGAGAAGGCGTGGGCTGAGGGCGGTGGAGGCCGCTACCAATATGTCCCAATGCCTCAACGCCGAAGAGAACTCAGCGCAAGGGTGGAGGAAGGTCGTGTTGGATCATATTCGTCGGTTTGGGCCCCGGATTTGGTGTCGGGTACCTCTGTTCGGACCAGCGGAGGTGCTCTCGGGGGGGTATGTCCAGGAGAGATCCGGGCGCTTTTCCATAATGGGATGAAGTCTTTGCTTGGTGGTGATGTGCTCGCATTTCTCCTGTCGAGCGAGACCCTTGCGATCCTTTCCGATGGCTTCTTCTTAGGGCGTGACAATGAAGACGAGGGAGGCTGGCGGGGAGAAGTCAGATGGGAGAGAAGATCGCCGAGTTCTCACGCTCGGGCGGAGGGACCGGCGGCATGGCCGCCACCCATTTTGAGGATGAAGTTGCTCCCCCTTTTCTCTGTGGAGTCGGGGTATGAGGTGGCCCCCGAACCTATGGAGGCATCTTTCGAGGGCGTCTTCACGCGCACCCGAATGGAATGGTGATGAGGAGGCAAGCGGTTCCTGCGCCTCGGCCGGTTCCTCGAAAAAATGTTCGGGCCCGTGAGCTCTTACGAAAAAACTTCGTGTCTTTGCTTGTGTCATGTTGCAGGGGGCCATTGTATCTGAGCAGTTTGAGCCCTTTGGTTGCTCAAAAACATGATGCTTTTCTATTTTCATGTTGCTTAAGTATTCGCTCAAGTCACTTTTCGTATTTTTCTTTCACGAGTTGGTTGCGTATGGGTGCCTCGGAGGCGATCCATGAGCTCGTTTGGTCTCGTTTTAGAATGTTTTGGACGAAGAGTCCTGCTGTGATTTTAAGCGAGAAAATAGGCGGGTAAAAAGTTTTTCGAGGCATTCAATTTTTTCTTAGTAGAAATTTTCGAGGGACCGTCGTGGGGGGAGGGTTCCCCTCGATAGCCCCCAGGGAGGTTTTCATCTTTGTAGTGGCTAAGATAAAACCTACCTAATAAGAACATTTTGACTCATCGTTTCTTTTTTTCTTGGAGGAAAAGATGCTCTTTATTGATTTCATACAAGCTTTGTAGGTACATGTTGAAGTACTTAGCTCTAAGGGTAGGCAGGCGCAGCTACTCTATGTTCCATGCATTGGAGTACGCCTCGCCCTTTTCGTTCTTGAGCTTGTATGTTAGGGCTTGAGTTCTTCGGTGATGAGATATGGTCCTTCCTACGGGGAGCTAGCTTATGTCGCTCTTGGATGTCCCTTTTTGCTTTCGACTATAATGGCTTTGTGGGCGCCGTGCAGTGGTTGTGGCAATGTAGAGAAGTAGCGGCTCTCTCGGGATGCGGTGGTATCGAATACTTGGCGGATTTGTGAACACCCTTGTGTGAGCCGACCAATTTATAAATCAAGTATAATTCGCAATTACTAAAGCAATCATAGTCTACACTTGAGTCCATATAAACCCGGTATTCGGAAATCTCAGTGATTTCAAACTCATCAACAATACAACCAAGATCGTTGAGCTCGATGGTTCAAATCCGTAGGTATCTCAAACCAAATTCAAATATATTATAATCGAAGTGCGATGTACACATTTATTTACAAAGTAGTTCAAAGTGCGGAAGCATATAATTTTCGAAAACCAAATAGTTATGCAGCGGAAATAAAAATAAGATAGTGCCAACATAGTGTCAACCCTATAGTAGCACAAGGCAGGGAAATATGGGGAATTTGTCATGCCCTAGGCATTATTCTTCAACCCTGACACATCAAGCGGCTAGAATCATGCAAGGCGGAGTCACTGCTTGATGGGAAATAACCCGTGAGTACTCAATTGTACTCTGCAAGACTTACCCGTCACGAAACCGGAAAATAAGGAAAAGACTCAAGGATCATGCTTGGCTTTATCGGAAACTGGGTGACTCACATTTTGTCATGGTCTAATACCACCGTCACGGTAATGTCGGCTAATCGTGCTCCATTGGCCTAGCTCAAGAGACAATGACACGAGAATGTATCTTGGTTCGGGGTAGATCGCGCACCTAGTCCAGTGGTGATCACTATCCGAGCTCAAATGCTCATACCAGGGGCGAGTACAAGCAAATCGAGAGAGGAGAGGGCTCCCAAGTCTACGTGATTGAGGCAAGTGCCAATATCGGGTGGATGTGTGTGTGTGGATGCTATGAAGGTAGGGGGACTGAACCTGCCTCAACCTGGTGGATGGCCTCCCCCCTTTTATAGTCACAAGGGGCGGGGCACATGAGCTCATCAGGTTGAAGACTTGAAAGAAAGAAAGCGTATTTATGGGGTGGTAGGTGCAGAAAGAGCTCGCTTGGCAGGCTCACTACACGGGCGAGAGCTCCCTCAGAGCTACGAAGCACTCGGGTGTTGAGGGGTGGTCGTCGTCGTGCCGCGGGAATCGTGGTTTTGGGCGGTGGTCGGGCGTTGCCCGTCTCAATCGTAGTTGGAATCGTCTTCTCGGCATGGGGGCGTCCATACCGTGGATGGGAGGGTGTACGCCGTACGTACCCGCGCGGTACTGTAGCGGAGTTGTTGGAGTCGACGGGGCATGGCGAGGGTGATTGGCCGACTTCTCCTTCACTGCTTTGTGACCCGGCGTGGCTACGGTGGTCGCCCGAGAGAAGTTGTTGAGCTGTCAAGAGTGGTTGACCAACTCTCGTACCCGCGGGCTTCCTTGAGAAGGTAGGCGGATGAGGTCACAGTGGGCGTCGTCGTGGGGAGCTCATCGCGTGGGAGCTCGGCGAGGCGGAATGAGGTCTATGGGTGAGGTCGGTGAGGACTCGGAGGCTCATCACCGGAAGAGCTCGAGCAGAGCGAAGAGGGATCTCGTGCGGAGAGTTCGTGTGCGGGAGCTCGCGCGGCGGAGGCTCGCCCTTGCTCGGAGGCTCGCCACGTGGTGAAGACCGTGCGCCATGGTGGGGCGCCTTGCCTTGCTCACGTTTCTCGTGTAATCGGGGTCGGAGTCGCTTTGGTTCGTTGGCGTGTTGGGTGCTTGCTTATGGGTGTCCCAAATATCGATCCCCACGGTAGCCCCCGAGCATTTGGGGAGAGGAGGTCTCTCGGATCTTTGTTCGCGGCGGCCTTCTTCGAGGGGGGTCCCTCGTTTCG
The DNA here is from genome assembly GCA_015847255.1 of Hyparrhenia diplandra. Taxonomy (NCBI): domain Eukaryota; kingdom Viridiplantae; phylum Streptophyta; class Magnoliopsida; order Poales; family Poaceae; genus Hyparrhenia; species Hyparrhenia diplandra. The sequence goes on from JADLZK010003254.1 coordinate 53,229, forward strand.
GGATTGATGTTTGTCCATGGGTGTGCGCGTGGCGCACCAGCGAGTGTAACCCCAGAGGCTCCATGAGCGCGATGGGTTCTCGCGGAGGCTTTAGAATTTCCGTGGGCTCATCGACCCGTTCCCCTTGCGATTGTTCGCGAGGGGGGTTCGCTCGAGCTCGATCTTGCCTCGTTAGGCGAGATCGGTGCTCGGTGGCTACCCGTCGGATAGTCGGTGTGAGGCCCGAGCTCTGGCTCGTTCGTGTGGTGCGCTAGTGGACCGACCTCAAGCTCGACTCCGTGGTTCTCGAGCCCCGAGAGATGTCCGGGGGCGGCGCCGGTGAGGTCGGCTTGGAGTCGATCGTGGCCCTCGGCGACCGGACGGACCGCGAACAAAAGCCCAGGAGCCCCTTTCGAGCTTCAGGGGCGTGGGCCGTCGATACCGCTTTGCAAGGCGCTCCTCGCTCGTGGTGTCTCGGGCGGCTCTCGGGCTCGGCTGAGGCCTTCGAACCACGAGGTGGGGAGCTTGTGTTTGAGCTGCGCTTTTCGGAGAGGCTCGACAATTTAACCATTCTTGTTGAGCTCTTGGATTTTCACCCTGTGTAAAAATAGCCGTTGGGATCTTACCGTTGGGGATTTTTACCGTTGGCGAACAGTTATCCCATTGATGTCGCGGCCGTTCGGTTTCTACCAGGTGTTAGCCGCGCGGCGATCTCGCGGCGTCCGTTGCAGGCGGATGTGGCGTGGGGTGGGCCCTCCCGGTAGTTTCACCTCGACGCCTCCGTCGCGACGGACCTCTATAAATTGACAAGGATAGGGGAGCAGATTCACCTTCCTACTTCCTGCCTTCTTTCATAGAGAGAGAGAAAGTCGATCACGCCGCGCTCGTCGTAGATCAATCCTCGCTTCCCTGTTTCGCCGGCGATCGCCCTCGAAAGGCGTGAGATGGGCTCTGGCTGCCGTCGGCGGCGACCAAGGGGCTGATAGAAGATGCGGCCCTCATCGGCGGGCTCCGTACCCGCGGACGGCGGCGGAGGAGTGGATTATTCCACGGCGTCCACGCATCTCGACCCGCCGCGGGCTCACGTTGTCTCGTTCGTGGCCTTCCACGGCGCGGGCTCGGCGTGCCCGCCCGATGATTTCTTCGAGGCCTCATCACCAAATCTTGGGGCATCGAGCTCCATTTTTGACGCCAAACGGGATGCTGCTCTTCTCCGTCTTTAGCATGCTCTGCGAGGGGTGGCTAGGGATCCCTCCCAACTGGGAGCTCCTCAGACACTTCATCTATGCGAAGATCCAGCCTGCCAGGACAGGGAGGCGGCCCGGCCCCAATCGCACAGCGTGACGATCCGATCTGCGGAGGGGAAGGTCCGCGAGTCCTTCCCTAAAGGTGACTTCCGTCCACCAGCCGGGTCGAGGAGGAGTGGTTCTATCTCAGAGCGAGCCGCCCATCCTGCGCCCGGTTCACCGGCCGCACCTTCGCCGCCGCGAGCAAGGCTGTGGCGCGAAGGATCCCCACGACCACGTCTCGAAGCCGGGTGGAGCCGGGCGGTGAGCAAGATAAAGCGCTCAGGGGGGACAGGGCTCACGGTGAACCACATCATCGAGGCTGGCTCTCCAAGGCCGTGGTGCCTCTTCGGCGTCGAGCTCTCGGATCTGGGAGATGAAGGAGGAGGGGCGCTCCGTTCGTGGGGGACGGCGAGACGCCCCTGGACTCACCGTCGACCGGGTGGAATGGTGGATGAAGCGGGTGATGAAGCGGGGGAGAGGTTGCCGGGAGCTCCCGGATCCTCCCCAATCCCGAGGCCGCGGGCTGGTAAGTGCTCGTTGCGCCGTCTTGTTCGTTCTTTTTTTGTCTCGAGGTCTTGTGATGAGCTTGAGCTCTGGTCGGCATGGTGGATTCATTCGGCTCCCATCCCCCTCTTCTGAGGCCGATGCGGCGCTTCGCCAACATCCGGTGGGCCCCCATGCGGAGCGAGGGGGCGGGTTCGTCGGCGGTGGCGCGGCGGACGGTCGTCGAGGAGGTAGGACACGGTGTCGTGCTACAGGGGGGCGCCCTCGGCGTCGCGGCCTTTGCAGCAGCGAAGGGTCGGGACCTCGTCGGGGCTGCGAGCTCGGTTGCTCCGGTGGCGCCATCGGCGGGGGGCGGCGCCGGCTTCGGCCTCAGCCGGCGCCCCGGTGGCCCCCAGACGCCGGGGCCGGACGCCGATCAGGGCGGCGGGGCTCTGGAGGCGGCCGAGGCACAGAAGAAGAAGAAGAGGGTAGCTCACAGCGGTAAGCCTTTGCCTCTGTGTGCCATTTGTAGGGTGCAATGGTTGGCGCATGTATTGACCCCGACCATGTTCGGGCGGCGGGCGGCGTATCAACGCGAGGGACGGGCGTGCGAGCTTCGGTCGGCACGGAGGCGATGTTGGGGAATATGCCTAAGAGCTAATCATAGAGATGATTTGTATTCTTTCATTGTATCCATGATATATTAAGTGTTCATGAATATCCATTAAGGACAACTTGTATTGATCGGCAATTATGTGAATTGTTTGTGAAACTCTTTTACTTGTTTGGTTATTCAATAATTGTCCACGATCGGAGTTCATGTGAGAACACACATGAATATTAGATCGACACACGTATTAGTTGATGACTATGTTTCACAAGTCATAGACATGGAGATGTCAAACTAATAGTGTGGGCACATGTATGACATGGGGCTGGATCGACCCGACATGAGATGTTATTATTATCTCTTTATACATCATATACGTCATGTCCTTAGACACGAGATTGTCGTATGTATTCAAGATGTGAAAGCGACCTACTTAGGGACTATCAAGCGTTACTCCGTAATTGGGTAGCTATAAAGGTGGTCTTGGGTTTGTCGAGGAAACATCTTTGTGAGACATAGTCAATCAAGATGGAATTGCCCCTCTCCATGAGAGAGAGATATAAGCTGGTTCGATTGATTGGATCAAGAAATGCATGGCCGTGCTTGGGTTAAGTGTTAACCCACGAGGTGGACAAATATTGTGTGGCAAAGGGAATGATGAGTATATGTTTTTGTGGTGGTTCGATGCGATATGATCATTGCGTACACATGGGAGTTGGCACGTCTTGCTAGAGGCATTTGTCAACTATTGGCAGTAATAGTGTACTCGGGCCATGTCTATGTGTGCGTGAGCCCATAGGAATCGCACGCTTAAGGGAAGAAGGCCTAATTCGGATTTGATCAATTAGGCGAGGCTTAGGGTTACTAATGGGCCTCCGGCTCGGGAGCCTGTTAGCGGCGCCTATATATATGAGAGGTGGGCGCGGGGCTGTGACCCTAATCCAAGCCACGCCACTTTGGCAGCCGCCGCCGCCCACGCCCTCGCCTCTTGCATCTCGCGGACCTAGCGATGCAGGCGCATCGCTTCCTCTATGCGTGTGGGATACCTCGGAGGCGGAGCACAAGGGCGAACCGCCGCGAGGAGGGCCGGATGTGACGGACGATCGGGCGGCGCTGGCGGCGCGTACATCGTCGAGGGAACGCTTCGCTGCCGTTGCGTCTAGTGGTAATCCCATGATCTATAACTAGCGATAGATCCTTGGTTTATGGGTAGAAAATTTTTCGTTTCGGCTGGCGTGGCGATCCATATTCCTTCACTCGAGCCTGGTGATGGTGAGCTCGGCGATGCCGTCGTCGTTGAGCTCATTGCCGTGAGCTCGGGGGGTGTTGGAAACTTCGGGAGGCGATGGTACCGAGACGACGAGCTCGGGGTCGGCGATGGCGGGCGTGACGGCGGGCTCGAAGATGATGGCGCTTTTTCCCTTCAAGGGGTTGCTATCCACCGGCGCCTCGTTGACCTCGGTGCTGGTCGTCGGGGTGAAGGGGCTTCCAGCCCGGATTCGATCCACGGCGTCGGCCGTCCCCATGGGTTGGCGGCTGCGGGCCGTGTTGAGCTCAATCGGCGAGCTGGGGGCGACACCTCAGGGGGGCGGCTAGGGCGCCGAGACTCAGGCGCGGCGAGGCTCCTCGATGGGCGGAGGCGGAGAAGGTGGCCGGAAGAGATTCCGGTCGTCGGGAGGCGTGCCAAGAAGCCCGCCGAGGGTCGGGTTCGTCCCCCACCCAGGAGGTGGTCGTCGGGCACCCGGTCGTCAACATCTCGATGACGAGGATGCGGGCGGCGGGGGGAGGGACCGTGCGGACCGAGGGATGAAGACTTGGAGGATGCGGGGGCTGGTCGTTTCCGATACGGTCGTGCCATACCTTGCCCCTTGCCACGGCGGGTCAAGCTTGGAGGGGATCATGACATCCATGCGTTATCGCGCATCGTTGTTCCCCCCGAGGGGGCACGGACGTCGTCCTGCCCCCGACCTTTGCCCGGGTCGCGCCGCGGTCGTTTTCGTCGTCGGAGGATTCGGGGTCATCGCCCGCCCGGTGCGGCGGGGTCTTGTGGCGTCGCCTGCCCGAGGTTTGGACCCGCCGTAGTAGTAGAAGCTTCCTCCGTACTTTTTGTCCGCTTACTGTTTGTGTCTTGCGGGGCATGCGGGATGCCATTGAGGTACAACCGCGGCGAGGTCTCCACGAGGGCCGGGCGGCCGTCGGGGCGGCGCGGGCGTGTGTGCGGAGATGTGCCCGCGGCTCGGCTCTGCGCTCTGCGCAGCTTCAACACCGGTTCTGGAGACCCCGGCGTGGGGGGGCGGGGCTGACCTCGTCGTGAGGGGCGGAAGCGGCGGGCCGCCGGGAGGCTCGGGGAGAGGTGGACGTCGCTGGCTGCGGGGAGGCGTCTCGGCCGCGGGGAGAGGCTCGGGCTCTCGTACAAGCAGCACGGCGGGAGAAGATGGCGGAGGCTCGACTCCTTCCGCCGGGCGTTGGAGGACAAGGAGCTCGGCGGCTCGGCGCTCGGCGAAGGCGGGCGACTCGGAAGGACAAGGAGGAGGTGGCCGAGAGGCTGCGTGAGCGGGACCCCCGAGCTTCGAAGGTGAACACTTCTGCTGTCTTCTCTTTACTTTTTTGGCGGGGCTGATTGTCCCTCGCCGGCGGGGCCTCGGTGTACGATCACGAGGGCCGGAGGAGTTATGGTGTAGTCTTCGGTGCTGGAGGCGGAGACGGATCGGCTTGAAGCCGAAAACCCACGGCTGTGGGCGCAACGGCGGGGGCTCTATGATGGGTGGTGTAGCGAGGGCGGCTATCCCCTTGCCCTGTCTTCATGTTTCGCCGCCTTCATCGATCGGTTTTCATGCTTGCGGGATAGAAGCGAGCCTCCTTGAAGGCGCAGCGGGAGTTCAACGGCAAGAAGCGAGCTCTTGCTTCGCCGAGGCCACTTTCGCAACATACGCGACTCGAGCTGCGGTCAAGGAAGAAGGACTGAAGAAGAGGACCGGCGACCTCATTGGCGTGTGGGGAGGAAGCAGGGGGATCTCCGAGGTCGTGCTGCGAGGCGGTGGAGGAGGCGGAGCTCGGGCGTGCGCCGCGACGGGCTCGGCGTCAGGGGTCGAGGCCGTCACGGCGTCCTCGGGATGGACGACGTGGCTGATCCGGTCGGCGGGGTGGCTCTCATCCCGCGCGGGTGACGGGGAGGATGCCGCCCCGCGTGGGGTCAAGGCGGTCAGCGTTGTCTTCGCCCACTACCCCAAGTTTGAGGTCGATATTGTGAAGAAGGGTTTGCCGAGGGGCTGCGGCGACGGCGTGGAGCGGAAGGCTGCCGCCGCTGCGAGGAGGCTGCGACCGCGGAGTTGTCTGTCAAGCTCTTCAAGCTCGCTACCGAGGGAGCTTGGCGTCTTTGAGCCCTTTGGGGGCGGCGGAGCGGCCGAGGAGCCCGCCGAGGAGGAGGAAGGCTGCGCGGGACGCCCCTGCCAGGGAGCCGATGGTTCAAGACCCACTGCACAGAGTAGGAGCTCGAGGCCAAGCCTCTTTCCGTCATGAGCTTTTTAAGTCCTCGCGGTTGAGGCAACTTGTAAAAACTAAAGCTCGTGTTTAATGGGAATCGTGTTTCTTCTCTTATTGTACCGTTTCTACTTTGACTTTTTGTGAACTCATAATTCGAGTCGAGTGGTGGGCCATTCCTCACTGGCCGTGGGGGCGCGGGAGGTCGTTAGGCGATCGCACCACACTCTGAAATGGCGAGCTCATGACTTAGTCATTTCGGGCGTCGTTTGAGTTAAGAGAAGAGGGTGCGGGTTCGTGAGTTCGAGCTCATCGTTGAGGCTTTGAGCGTAAGTTTTTGAAAAAAAATGGTGTGTTAAAAACACGGGGTGTGCACCCCGCTCCTTGTAACCCCAGAGCAAGGGTGGGTCTTTGCCGGGGGCAAAGGCCAGCCGTTGCTCAGTCAAGCTAAGGAAAGAATTCGAAATGCTTGCCAGATTTTTTTGCATCGAATCGGTGCTTTATTGAGCTTTTACAACTACAACATTTACGAGTACATTTAGGGGTAAGCGATGTAGCTGTTCGATGTTCCATGCGTTGGTGAGGACTCGGCCTTGGTGGTCTTTGAGCTTGTATGTGCCGGGCCTCGGCACTTGGTCGATGGTGAAGGGGCCTTCCCATGGTGCCGATAGCTTGTGCCGGTCGCCGAGCTCACGAACTCGTCGTAGGATGCGATCCTGCTGAATGCTCATCCCTTGACATGGCGATCGTGGTAGCGCCTCATGGACTGCGGTACTTGGCGGAGTGGATGGCGCGATGTCACGAGCTTCGTTGAGGCTGGTCGGCGGCGTCTTGGCGGGCGCTGGTTGTTGTGCTCGTCGAAGGCCTGGGCCTGGGCGAGGGGCGAGCCATACTCCGGTCGGTGGGGAGCACGGCCTCGGATCTGAACGACGAGGAAGAGCGGCATCCGCCCCATGGCTCTGCTTGGCGTTATGTGAAGACTCCATACACGCCCGAAGGGAGCTCGACCACCGGCGGGGCGTATTTCTTGAGCCTCTTGAAGATGCGTGACTTTACGCCCTGGGATCATGCCATTAGCTCTTTCTACCTGCCCGTTGGTCCTCGGGTGGTTGACGGAGGCCGTGTCGACGCGGATGCCGTGGTCGCTGCACCAGTCGATGAAGACCTCTCCCACAAAGTTGGTGCCGTTGTCGGTGATGATGGAGTTTGGGACCCCAAATCGGTGGATGATGCCGGTGAAGAACAGCGGTCTCCTCGGCTCGGCACCGTGCGATGGGCATGACCTCGATCCACTTGGAGAACTTGTCGATAGTGACGAGGAGGTGCGTGTGGCCCCCGGTGGTCCTCTTGAAGGGTCCTACCATGTCGAGGCCCCCGGACCGCGAGCGGCCGGGTGGGGATCGTCTGGGAGGGCATCTTTGGGAGAGATGTGTGCCTTGGCGAAGAACGCCCCCCTCGGTCCGGACGATTTGGGTGGCATCCGCGACGGCGGTTGGCCAATAGAAACCCTAGCGGAATGCCTTTTCGGCGAGCTCGTGGCGCGCGTGATGTCGCGTCGCCGCGTGAATCTCCTTGGCGAGCTCTTCCCCTTGCTCGAAGGTGATGCGGCGCTGGAGGGCGCCCGGAAGGCTCCGCGTCGGTAAACTCCTCCCGATGAGGGCGAAGGACTTGGCCCTCGGGGCCGGGCGTCTCGACTCCTCTGTCCAGGGAAGCTTGCCCCTCCACGAGCCACTATAGAAGGGGTCCGCCAATCGGGCTTTGGAGCCGTCGCGGTCGAGCTCGATCCGCCCCAGAGCCTGTCGGGCTCGAGGCTCGTGGGCTGAGCAAGCTTTCGCGTTGGGTGAGCTCGAGGCTCGGGGGGGCGTCGACTTCCATGGGGTCGAGCTTGGGGCGTCTGCGATAGGTTCGCGTCTGCCGTCGCGGGCTCACCCTTGGCCGTATTGATGCTTTGTCTTTGCTCATGCATGAAAGGCGCCGGTGGGACTGGCGAGGCGATCCGACGAGCTTGGCGGGGACGTCGGCGTCATTGTTGAGGTGGCGGTGGGCGTGATTGACCTCGAGCCCGTGGAAGTGTTCTTGAGCTCGCGGACCTTACGGTGGTACACGACCATCTTTGGGTTGGCGCGATCGACCTCTTTCATGACACAGGTTCTTCCCGCGAGTTCGGTCACCGGACCTCGAGGTGCGGATCCCGAGGCTCGCGGAGGGCGTGCGCGGGCCATTCACCGGGCCTCGTATTCGGCCACGTTGTTGAACGGGGGAAGTGTAGGCGGATCGAATACTCCATGCGCACCTGTCGGGAGATGAAGGCGAGTCCGGCCCAGGCGCCATACTTCTTCTTCGAGATCCATCGAGTACGGCGTCCGGTATTCGATGTCGTCGGGCCCTAGGCGGTACGCTCGACTTCGGTCCTCTGCGATGAAGTCGGCGAGGCACGAGACTTTATGGCGTCCACGGGGGCGTGGGTGATGTCGGCCCCCATGAGCTCAACAGCCCATTTGGCCATGCGGCCCGCAACCTCGGGGGGAATGACCTCGCCAGGGGGTACTTGGAGGCGACCGTGACCGGGTGGGAGTCGAGTAGTGTCTGACTTCTTGTAGGGTGATCAGCTAATGCGTACCGCGAGCTTTTCGAGCTGCGTGTAGCGAGTTTTGGTGTCGGTGAGGACTTCATGATGAGTTGGCCGAGGGCGCTGCACCTTGGCGCGTGCCCCTCCTCCTCTCTCTCGGCGACGGCGCGGTGCTCACCACCTTCGAGGTGGCCGAGATGTAGGAGGATAGGTTCGTTGGGGGGCGCGGCGCGATGAGCCTGGCGGATTAGCGGAGGCTTCGGCGGTCGAGCTTCTTGGGCCTCGTCGGTCCAATCAAAAAGCGCTCGGTTTTCTTCAACGGCTTGCCCGCAGCGGGAGGCTTCACTCCCCGAGCCGTGCTATGAATCGGCTTAAGCGCGGTGAGACAGCCCGTGAGCCGCTGCACACTCTTGACATTTTAATCGGCCCCATGTTCGTGATGGTGGTGATTTTTTACAGGTTAGCCTCGATGCCACGCTTGGAGATGATGAAGCCAAGCAACTTCCCTCGGGGGACTCTGAAAGCGCATTTTCGGGGTTGAGCTTGACTCCAAACTCGCGGAGCTTGGTGAGAGACCTTTTCGAGGTCGAGGGGATGAGCTCTTTCGGCGTTTGTCTTGACAACGATGTCGGTCGGCGTATGCTTCTCTGAGCTTTCCAGGAGCTCTTTGAAGACTTTGCATACACCTACGGAAGGTGGTGCCAGCCTTCTTCGAACCCGAAGGGCATCGATCACGTAGCGAGAATCGCCAAGCGGAGTGATGAAGGAGGTAGCGAGCTGATCGTTTCGTTCATCGCGATTTGGTGGTAGCCGGGTAAAGCGTCAAGAAAAGCGAGGAGTGTCGCACCGGAGGTGGAGTCAGCGATTTGGTCGATGCGGCAAAACGGATCCTTTGGGCATGCCTTGTTGAGACCCGTGTAATCACACACATTCTCCATTTCCCATTTTTCTTCTTAACTAGTACGAGGGTTGGCTATCCACTTGGGATGATACACCTCCTTGATGAACCTAGCGACTAAGAGCTTATCTATCTCCTCGATTGCTTGGCGTCGATCGTCGTCAAAACATCTAAGCCTTTGCTTCAGGCCGAGAGTCGGGTTTGATGTTCAAGGAGTGCTCGGCGACTTCCCTCGGTATGCCCTAGCATATCCGAGGCCCTCATAAGCGAGTATACGTTGAGGTTCGCCCGCGGAGGGAAAGTCGGACTTCGCTTTCCCTATTTGGGGGGTGAGCTCGGACCCCACGCGGAGGAGTGCGCCGAGTCCGGTCGATCTTGACCTCCTTGGCGTCCTTCTCGGGCTCGAACGCGTCGGTGACCTTGTCGGGCTCGCCCGGAGAGGCTCGAGCTCCCGGCTTGCGAGCTCACCAGTAGAGCTCGTGCTCGCTACCTTCTTGAGCTCGGGGAGTCCTAGGCGCTGACCCGGCCATCATCTTGGGCAGCATCTGTCGATCTCGACCGCGGCGTCGGCGTCTTGGGCGGCCGCGGCAGCGAAAGGCATGCTCGAAGGTGGAGTCGATGGTGATGTGCCGGTTCGGGGATCTTGAGCTTGAGGTAGGTGTAGTTGGGGATGGCCATGAACGCAGGTCTCGGCCGCCCCAAGAGCGTGGTAGGCGTTCGAAGGGGAGCACCTCGAACGTGAGGACCTCCTTACGGAAGTTGTCGAGTCTTTGAAGGTGGCGGGGAGATCGATCCGCCCGAGGGCGGGACCATACGCTTCCCGGCACCACTCCGTCAGATCGGCTTTCCGGCGAAGGGCGGAGTGTCGCGCCTTAGGGGATGCCAAGGGCTTGGAGGCGCGTGGATGTAGAGGAGGTTGAGGCCGTTGCCTCCGTCCATCGGCGCCTTGCCGGCGCTTGGTGCCGATGATGGGGTCGGCGACAAGCGGGTACCTCCACAGGTGCGGGATGTGGCGGATGGTCCGCCTTGTCGAGCTGAGTTCGACCACTTGAATGGCGGGCGTCGCGGGCTCGGTGAAGAGGACCTCGTGGCGAGTGAGCTTTGTCGGCACTTGGACTCGTGGCCGGGGCTCCTCAGAAGACCACGTTGGCCGGCGCCGTCCTCAATGTAGATGTCACCGTCGAACTCGTCGGGAGCCGGCTTGTGACCGTGTCGTCGTCGTCCTTGTCTCACTCCTCCCAGCGGCGTGCCCATCACGTGCTTCTTCATGAGGGGCGGCGAGTCCTTCATCTTGTGCTTGACCGAGGCCCTTGTGGTGCGGACACGGTGCCTCGAGCATCTTGTCGAAGTGCTCTTTGGGGGCGAAGTTCGTGCCTCCACTTGGGCCGGCCTTGCGCTTATGCGCCGCGGCGACGAACTCGTCATTGTCGTCGTATCGGGGGCGCTTGTTCTTCTTGTTCTTCTTTTTTGCGCGCGCGGGGGCGGATCCCTCGGCGTCGTCGTTGGCCTTGGACCTGCCCTTTCCGGTGGCGGCGGAGGCGGCGTCCTCTCCCTCGGCGTGTCGGGTGGCGAGGTCGGGCTCCTTCGCGGTCTTGGGCTTCTTGACCTTCGAGCTCGTGGATCGAGGGTCTCGCGGGTGGTACGAGCGCGTGAAGGGGCGGTGATGACCCGGTCGGAGGCCTCGGAGAGGTTGTTTGCGGGAACTTGGAGAAGCGCTGATGTAATCGCGTAGGCCTTCCCCTTCTTACCTTGCACCTTGCGGTCCCACGTCGTGTGCTCGGCACGGTGTATGTGCCACGGAAGTTGCCGACGAAAGGCGTCGCGTAGGTCCTCCCGGTCGCGGATGGTGCCCTCCGGTGGGTGCTCGAGCCGAGGAGCAGCGCCCGGTCGCAAGATAAAGCGGGAGGTTGCGGATGATGAAGTAGTCATTTGTCGGCCCGCCCGCGGCCGGCGAGAGGCGGTAATCCCTCGAGCCATGTGGTAGGGGTCGGTCTCCCGTTATATTCCGCACCGGGTCGGGCTCGGAGCGAGAAGGGAGCGGGGGCATCGTGGATGCGCGAGGCCGAAAGCCCTCGGCCTTCTCGAGCTCGACCTCGGTGGCGACCTTGATCTCGCAGGCGACGGGCTCCAGAAGGACGGCGTCACGGGTCGGGCTGCGGCTCTTGTCTTCTTATTTGTCGTGGCGGCCGCCCGCGTCGCTGGCTTTGTGGGTCGAGCGGTACGTCACGGCGGTCGTCGTGGTGGTGCTTGCCATCGTCTCGGGGAATGTTCTTGTCGGCCAGGAGCTTCCGGCTTTGCGCCCGGGCGTTGATGGTGTCCACGGCGTCGTGGTTTTTCGCCGGCAGGTCGGCGCATGGACCTCGGGATGAGAAAGGGCCTCGTGCTCCTCTGTGACCGGCGGTGAGACGGCGAACTTCGCCGCTTCTTTGGACGGTTTGCCTCCCGCGGGCCTCTTGAGCTGCTCGTGGGTTCTCAGCGCCTCGGGCTCCTCGGGGCCGAGACAGCGCCGGGCGTCGCGGCGACCGCCCGGGTTACGAGGCGCTCTCCCGAACACCCGGCGGGGGCTGCTCGGGGCCCCTCATCGTGGTTGATGCGGTCATGCACTTCCACGAGCTCGGGTTCGTGCTCTCGGCCAGTACACTTTCCCTCTGTTCGGCGGGGAGGGCGCTCTCTTGGCTGCCGCGCGTTCAGGCTCCTCGAGCTCGTCAAAGGCGGGCTTTGGCCGCGGTTGTCCGGCTACCGTCTTTGCCGTCTTCTTTGAGTCTTTGGGGGTGTGCTCCAGACGAGCAGCTCGGTGCTCTTCTACCGCGCACCCTGGGGTGTGGCACATGCTAACTGAGGCGGGACGGATCGGCGTCCATCGGGCTCATCTTTGTCGAGGGCGAGCTCGGGCTCGGGAATCTTGCCGGTGCGGAGGCTCGTTGCCCGGTGGGGTGGCCCCATTGTCGTCGGGGTACATCTGGCGTAAAGCCGCGGGAGCTCGTCGGCCATGCCAGCAGCGTCGTCTCCCGCGGCTGCGGGACAATGTTGGCGATGGGAAAGTCCGTCCTGAATGAATAGAGCTGGGTGGGCTCACGCCCTAGGATGTTTGGGAGGAGGTCCTTGATGAGGAAGAAAGCGGTGCTGCCGCCATGCGGATGGGACTCGCGGGGGGAAGTCGAGTTCGGCCCACGCTCGCCGGCCTGGTCGGCGTTGCGGGCGACGGACACGTCCTCGCGCCGCATCGGGGCGGGTGAAGGCGGCCTCCGGCGGGGCTGCTCGGTGCGGTGCGGTGAAGTCGATGGTCGCGCGGCCGCGGGTGCTCGTCGGGCGAGGAAGAAGACATCCAGTGAGGATCGTCACTAGCGCTGCCCCTACAGCGCGCCAAGCTGTGCGTGGTCTAATACCACCGTCACGGTAATGTCGGCTAATGCGTGCTCCGATGGCCTAGCTCAAGAGACAATGACACGGAATGTATGCGGTTCGGGCGGATCGCACCCTAGTCGGTGGTGATCACTATCCGAGCTCAAATGCTCATACAGGGGCGAGTACAAAGCAAATCGAGAGAGGGAGAGGGCTCCCAAGTCTACGTGATTGAGGCAAGTGCCAATATCAGGGTGGATGTGTGTGTGTGGATGCTATGAAGTGGGGATTTGAACCTGCCTCAGCCTGGTGGATGGCCTCCCCTTTTATAGTCACAAGGGGCGGGGCACATGAGCTCATCCCGGGTTGAAGACTTGAAGAAACGAAAGCGTATTTAAGGGGGTGGTAGGTGCGAGAAAAAGGCTCGCGAGAGGCAGGCTCACTACCTGACGAGCTCCCCTCAAGCTACGAGCACTCCGGGTGTTGGGGTGGTCGTCGTCGTGCGCGGAATCGTGGTTTGGGCGGTGGTCGGCGTCGCCCGTCTCAATCGTGGTTGGAATGCGTCTTCGGCATGGGCGTCCATACCATGGATGGGGAGGGTGTTCGCCGTGCGTACCCCGCGATCTTTATGCTTGAGAGTTGTTGGAGTCGACGGGGCATGACGAGGTGATCGGACTACTCCTTCCTTCTGCGTGACCCGGCGTGGCTACGGTGGTCGCCCGAGTTGTTGAGCACTGTCGGAGAGTGGTTGACCAGCTCGTACCCTTGACTTCCTTGAGAAGGTAAGGCGGATGAGGTCCAGCCCGGACGTCGTCGTAGAGCTCATGCGTGGGGCTCGGCGAGGGGCGGAAAGAGGTCTCCCGGTGAGGTCGGCAGCGGTGAGGCTTCGGGGCTCCGTCGCGAGGAGAAGAGCTCGAGCAAGCGGAAGAGGGATCTGTGCGGAGGTTCATGTGCGGGGGCTCGAGCGGCGGAGGCTCGCCCTTGCTCGAGGCTTCTCGGCGTGGTGAATGCCTTCATTGCGCCGTGGTGGGAGCATGCTTGCCTTGCCTACGTTTCTCATGTAATCGAGGTCGGATCGCTTTGGTTCGTTGACGGCGTGTTGGGTGCTTGCTTATGGGTGTCCCAAATATTGATCCCCACACATTTAATTTCATAAATAATTAAAGTTGATTAGTGAGCCTACACATACTACTTGTATTTTTCCCAAGTTAAGCGGTGAATTATTCGTACATAACCATAGATCACGTAGTCGAGATTAATCATAAGCTCGGTAATATAAATAACAGCATAAGTAACTTGATCATTATTTTTAATAGCGGCATGGTAATATAACATATATTGTGATATTAAGACTACGATGTCGTGGAAGCATCCGGGTTCTCACTATCGGGAGATGGCGATTGAATCGATTTGGCAAACCGGTGGCGAATACCCTATCATAAACCGGTCTCTTGGATCGGAGTAAACCCAATTGTCGTGGTCTAATACCCACCGTCCACGGTAATGTTACGGCTAATGCGTGCTCAGATGGCTAGCTCTAGAGACAATGACGAGATTTATCTTGGTTCGGGGGTCGTCGCTCCCTAGTCGGTGTGATCACTATCCGAGCTCAAATGCTCATACGGGGCTCCGGTACAAGCAAGGCGAGAGGAGAGGGGCTCCCAAGTCTCTATGATTGAGGCTAGCGCCAATATCAGTGGAAGTAGTGGTGTTAAGAGTGAACCTTGTTATCCTGCGCCTCAACCCGAGGAGGGCGCCTCTCCTTTTATAGTCACAAAGGGGGCAGGGGGACATGAGGCTCCCCTCGGGTTGAGGACTTGAAGAAAGTAAGAACATATCGCAGGGGGTAGTGGGCGGTGAAGAGCTCCGGATGAGCTCCGACTCGAGGCGAGGCTCCTTAGCTCCCTGAGTGCTTTGGGGCGTCGGGGGTGGTCGTCGTCGTGCGCGGGAATCGCGGTTTGGGCGGTGGTCGGGCATCGCCCTGTCTCTAATCGCGGTTGGAAGGGCGTCTTCTCGGTATGGGGTGTCCATACCGTCGATGGGAAAGGCGTACCCCCGTATGTATCTGCAGCGACAGCGTGGGCGGAGGCTGTTGGAGCCCGGCCCGGGGTATGGTGAGGGTGATCGAATGACCTCTCCCTGGGCTGTGGCGCTCGTGGCTACAGATGCACGTCGAGAGAGTGGTTGAGCTTGTCGGAGAGTTGTTGGCCAGCTCCGTACCTTTGAGCTTCTTCGAGAAGGCGGGCGGACTGAGCTCGGCCGGTTGTCGTCGTGAGGCTCATCGCGAGGAGCTCGGCGAGGCGGACGGAAGGAACCGAGGGCGAGGTTGGCGCGTTGAGACAAAGGGAGCTCGTCGTCGAGTCGACGGGCGGAGCAGACGGATCTCTGTCGAGGAGCTCGTTTGTGAGAGCCGGGCGGGGCGGAGGCTTGTCGCTTGCGTGGAAGCTCTTGTGTGGTGAAGACCGTGTGCCACGGTAGGATGTCCTTCCTTTTCGCGTCGGGGTTCGGGGTTATGTTTGGGCTGAGAGCTCGCTTACGGGTATCCCAAATATCGATCCCCCACCAATCACTCCCGGGATGTTACGGGACGTATATCTCAGTCTGCCCGACTACCCCTCCTTCTCGGGCCGCAAGTGGCGCAACAACGAAAGCGGCGCCGTGCGCATCTTCTTGCGCCCAATCAATCCCAACCTACCACGCCAAAGGAGGGCGATAAGCGAGCAAAGCCGGCCCCTAACATTCCACGAGCTTAGCGGCTCACGACCGGCGGAGCCTACTATATGGCAGTACGTTCAACTTCCGACCACGGCTCGACAAAAGTAAGTCCTTAATCGATCGGATGGAAAGACCACAACATCCATCCAATCTCACATGTTTTGTTTAAACGAGGTTATCGGGCTGACTTGACAATCACCCATGTATTTGTTCACAACATTTCCTCAAGTATTTGGAATCATTGTCTCTTGCAATCACCATCTTGAGCATTTATAACCTAGACCTCTAAATAGGATAGGATAACAACTTCAACAAGGATATCGTGCATCAACGGTTTCAACCACTTTCCTAAACTTAATGCATCAACATATATAAAGGCGCCAAAACAATTTAGTTAGAAAGCATAGGAAAGGGCAGCATGCACCGGGGCTTGCCTTCGAGAAGAGGGTTAGAAGGTGCCTTGGGCACTCCGATATCTTGGCGACATGTTACGTCCCTCCGTGGACCTCCTCATTGCTGCACCTCCGGGTGTATACTTCTCCTTCTTGCTGCTCTTTGATCTTCTCGTGCTCTCGTTCTTTTCGATCCAATATGAATGTGCATACAAGAATGAATATTAAGGAATGCAATATTTACAAGGAATGGATGAATGCATTATGATGCATGATATTAGTAAGTGGATATCTCTTTTGTAGGAACACAATTATAACTACACAAGAAACCCTTATAATCTACATCAAGCAAACACCTAATTCACTAACACACTGAAAATGGCTAGACATGCTGTCCTTAAAAACAGTCACACGGGGAGTTCTATAACTCCAAATGCAGCAAACAAATATTCGTTGGAAAGCTAGCAGAAATTATCTACAAAACATTCAATACACTCGACCACATTCTAACATCTACAGCCTCGAAAACAGCAAAAACAGAGACTCTGCTTCCAACCTATCAAGCTACATGCAACTACTATAACTTGCAAGCAAAGTATGCAACTCTTACCACATTTGACTAGCAAGCAAATAAGACCATAAAGCATCAAAATAACCTCTTGAACAACCCGAAAGATGAATTAAAGCACATAAAATGACATGCCTAATATCCACTACACATGCACACTATAAATATATAGAAGCTAGGATTAATAAATTGACCAAAAGCACAAGGCTATCAAACTAAGCACATCAACAGGTCCTAATCATGCTAAGAACAAATGGTAAGCAAACCAAAACATATTACCCTATCATAAACATGCATTTCTAGGATATTTCCTATGCAACATAATTATGATAAATACATAAACACCTCAGAAAATTCTACAAAAATTAATAGAGAATCCTACTGGCCTACAAAGGCTATCATAAAAATCTCATAGCAAAAACATGCATATGCTGTCCTACACAAAAATGACAAGTGTCAGGTGGTCTAATACCACCGTCACGGTAATGTCAGCTAATCGTGCTCGATGGCCTAGCTCTAGAGACAATGACACGAGATTTATCTTTGGTTCCGGGGCAAATCGCGCTCCCTAGTCGGTCACGATCACTATCAGAGCTCAAATGCTCATACCGGGGCTAGTACAAAATTTGGGCGAGAGGGAGGAGGCTCCCAAGTCTCGTGATTGAGGCAAGTGCCAATATCTCCAGTGGATGTGTGAGTGGGTGCTATGAAGATTGGGAGTTGAACTGCTCCAACCGGAGGGCGGCCTCCCCCTTTATAGCCGCAAAGGGGGGCGGGTTACATGAGCTCCCTCGGGTTGAAGACTTGAAGAAAGCGGAAATACATGTCTTGGGTGATAGATGGAGGAAGAGCTCATAGATGAGCTCACTATGCGGACGGAGCTCCCTTCGATCGCGGAGCACTCGGGTGTCGAGGGTGGTCGTCGCCATATGCGGGAATCATGGTTTGGGTGGTGGTCAGGCGTCGCCCGTCTCCAATCATAGTAGGAAGGCGTCTTCTCGGCGTGGGCGTGCCCATACCGTGGATGGGGAGGATGTACTATGCGTACCGCCACGATGCGCGTAGGCGGAGTTGTTGGGTCGGCGGGGCATGGCGGGTGATCGTCGGCGGCTCTTTCCCTACTTTGCAGCCCGGGCGTGGCTGCGGTGGTCGTCGAGAGAGTTGTTGAACTGTCGGGGAGTGGTTGACCAACTTCCATACCCGCGGGCTTCCCAGGAAGGCGGCGAATGAGCTCTCTCAGGTGGTCGGTTGTCGTGGGCTCGTCGCGGGAGGCTCGGCGAGGGGCGGAAAGGGGTCTCGGGGGGCGGGTCGGCGCGATGAGAATTGGGAGCTCTCGTTATCGGGGAGGCTCGAGCAGCGGAAAAGACGGGTCTCGTGCGGGGAACTCGTGTGCGGGGGCTCGGCGGCGGAGGATCGCCCTCGCGTGGAGGCTCGTGCGTGGTGAGACCTCATCTTGGCCGCGGTGAGGCGCCTTGCCTTATTACGTCTCTCGTGTATGTCGAGGTTCGGGGTCTCTTTGGTTTGTTGACCAATGAGTTGGGTGATTGCTTATGGGTATCCCAAATATCGATCCCCCACGGTAGCACCCGAGCATTTGGGGGAGAGGAGGTCTCTCAGATCTTTGTTCGCACGGTGGCCTTCCTCGCGAGAGGACCCTTGTTTCGGGGTTGATGTTTGTCAGGTGGGTGTGCCTTCCAGCGAGTGTGTACCCAGAGGCTCGTGAGAGCGAGTGGGGTTCTCGCGGAGGCTTAGGAGGCCTCGTGGGCTCCTCGACCCGCTCCTCTGGCGGCCGCTTTGCGGGGTGGTGAGCTCGAGCTCGATCTTGCCTCGTTAGCCAAGATCGAGTGCTCGGTGGTGACGTCGGATAGTCGGGTGAGGCCCGAGCTCGAGCCCGTTCGCGTAGATCTGGCGGGCGGATCGACCTCAGGATCCCGGGCTCAATTTCCGTGGTTCTCGGAGCCCCGGGTGATGTCCGGGGGTGGGCGCTCCTCATCGGTGAGGTTGGCTCGGGTCGGCCAGGTGGCCCTCGGCGACCCGGACCCGCTGCGAAAGCCCCCGAGGCCTCTTCGAGGCTTGAGGGCGCGGGCCGTGGATGCCGCTTTCTGGAGGCGCTCCTCGCTCGTGGTGTCACGGGGAGGCTCTCGGAGGCTCGGGTTGAGGCGGCCGAACCACGGGGCGCGGGGGCTCGTGTTTCGAGCTGCGCTTTTTAGAGGCTCGGCGATCTAGCCGTTATGCGGAGCTCTTGGATTTTCACCTGCGTAAAAAATGGCCGTTGGGATCTTGTTGAGATTTTTACCGTTGGCGTGAAGTTATCTCATTAATGTCGCGACCGTTCGGCTTGGAGTGTTAGGCAGCGTCGATCTCGTGGCGTCCGTTGCGAGGGGCGGATGTGACGCGGGGTGGGCCCTCTGGCGGTTTCACCTCGACGCCTCCGTCGCGGGACCTCTATAAATAGGCGGAGGTCGGGAGGCGGATTCACCTTCCCACTTCTTGCCTTCCTTCGCGAGAGAGAAAAAGAGTTCAATCGCCGCCGCTTGATTGTAGATCCAATCCTCCCGTCTCCCCCAGCCGCCGGCGGTCGCCCGAGCGAGAGATGGGCTCCTTCTTTGCCGTCGGCGATGACCCGAGGGCGATAGAGAGGTGTAGCCTCGTCGGCGGGCTTCCGTGCCGCGGGCGGCGGAAGGTGGATCATACCACCCGGCGTCCCACATCTCTGACCGCCGCCGGGCTACATCGTCTCTTTCGTGGCCTTCCCGGCGCGGGCTCGGCGTGCCCGCCGGCGACTTCTTCCTTGGCCTTGTCTCTCATATTGGGGCGTCGAGCTCCGGCGCTTGGCCCGAGCGAGGGTGCTTTGCTCTTCAGCGTCTTCAACATGCTGCGGGGGGGCTGGGGATCCCTCCCAACTGGGAGCTCATCGAGGCGCCGTTTACGCCAAGATCCGGCCTGGCAGGGGGGGAGGCGGCCCGCCCCCATCGCTGCGTGGCGATGCGGCTGCACGGGAGGGTCCGTGAGTCCTTCGAAGGGCGACTTCCGTCGGCCAACCCGGGTAGGGGGGAGAGTGGTTCTACCTCAAGAACGACCTCGCCCATCCTCTACCTCGGTTCTTGGCTGCACCTTCGCCACCGCGAGCAAGCTGTGGCGCGGGGACGCATGACCACGTCTCGGAGCAGGTGGGGCGGGCGGTGAGTAAGATCAGGTGCTTTCAGACGCTGGGGGTGACGGTGAATCATATCATCGAGGCTTGGCTCTCCCAAGGCCGTGGTGCCCCTTCAATGCCGAGCTCTCAGTGGGAGATGGTGGAGGAGGCGCGCCCGTTCGTGGGAGCACGGCGCGCCTGGGGCTCACCGTCGACCAGGTGGAGTGGTGGATCTTTGCGGGTGACGAGCCCGACGGGGAGAGGTTGCGGGGCTCCCCGGATCCTCCCCAATCCGAGAGACCACGGCGTTGGTAAGTGCTTTCGTCGCCTTTGCTTCGTCCTTTCGTTGTCTTGAGTCTTGTGACGAGCTTGAGCTCTGGTCGGCGTGGTGGAGTCCTTCGGCTCCCATCCCCCTCTTCCGAGAGGCCGGGGCCGGCTCTTGGGCGTCCGGCAGGCCCTGTCTGGGACAGGGGGCGGGCTCTCATCCGACGGTGAGAGGAGGTGGAGCACGGCGTCGGCTGCGGAGGAGCGCCCTCGGCGTCGAGGCCCATGGTGAAGACCCGGGACTTGGTTTGGGGCTGCGAGCTTGCTGCCCCGGCGGCGCCGTCGGCGGGGCGGCGCCCGACTCCCCGGCCTCAACAGGCGCGCGGAAGGCCCGCCTTGCAAGACCAGGGCGCTCAGGTCAGGGCGACTCGGGGGCTCTGGAGTAGCCGGCGTAGAAAGAAAAAAGGGTAGCCAGCGGTAAGTCTTCTCCTCTGCGTCGTTGTAGAGCATAACGGTTGGTCGTATGTTGACCTCGACCATGCTCGAGGGCGCGGCGTATCCGAAGCGCTTGAGGGGACGGGCGTGTCAAGCTCGGTCGGCGTGGGCTCGAGCTTGGTGACGGCGAGGCTCGGCGATTTGTCGTGTGAGCTCATTGCCCATGAGCTCGGGAGGAGGCGTTGGCGAGCTCGGGAGCGATGGCGGCGAGCTTGATGGCGAGGCTCGGTCGAAGATGGCGGGCGCGACGGCCGGGGTGGAAGATGATGGTGCTCTTCCTTCAAGGGGTTACTATCCCAGTAGCCGGTGACCTCGGCGTTGGTCGGTCGAGTGGAGGGCTTCCGTGCCCCGGACCGTCGCGGCGCCGCCGTCCCCGTGGGTCAAGCGGCTGCGACGGTGTTGGGCTCGATTAGCGAGCCCGGTGGCGACCTCGCCGGGCGGCTAAGCGCCGCCAACTCGAGGTATGCGGTGAGCTCCTCGATGGTGACGAGGCGGAGAAGGTGGTTGAGGAGGAGACTCCGGCCGTCGAGGAGCAGCGGCCCCGAGAAGGACTCGCCGGGTCGGCGTTCGTCCCCAATCCGAGGGGTCGCCGTCGAGCACCCGGTCTTCAACATCAGCGATGGCGGGGATGCGGGGCGGCGGGGAGGACAGCGGGCCGGGAGGATGAGGACTCGGAGGATGCGGCGGTTCGGCCGCCGCCCGCCGCCGGCGTGGTGCCGTGCCTTGCCCGGCAAGGGTCGGGCTCGGGGGGGGGATGACATCCGTCTTGTTGTCGTGCATCGGCGTTCCCACGAAGGGACGGACGTCGTCCCTACCCCCGGTCTTTGCCGGATCGTCACGGTGACCACCTTAACCCTTTGGAGGATCCGAGGTCGTCGGCGGTCGGTGCCGGCGAGATGTCTGTAGCGCCGCCTTGCGGAGTTTGGATCCGCGGTGGTGCTAGGGACTCCTTTTTCGCTTTACCGGGCTTGCTCACGTGTTCGTGCTTTTCGGGGGCGTGCGGGGGACGCCATCGTGTGAGGGCCTCAACGGTGACGGAGGCTTCGGGCTGGCGGTTTCGTCGGGCGGCGGGCGTGCGGCGGAGATGTGTGCCGAGCTCGGCTGGCGGCTGGCTGCCGGTTCCTTGGCGTCGGGCGAGCGGGCGTCGCCGGGTTCATCAGCGGCGGGCGGAGGGCGTGCCTCGGGGAAGCCCGGGGGGGGAAGGTGGGCGCCGCCTTTGCCAGGAAGCGTCTCGGCGGGAGGAGGCTCGAGCTTGCCCATAAATGGCGGGCGAAGATGAAGGAAAAGGTCGACTCCCTCGCGGATGCTTGAGGACAAGAGCTTGAGCGCTCGGCTTGAGCGAGAGGGGCGAGTCCCTCAAAGGACAAGGAGGGGAGATCGCGATCGACTCCCAGCCTTGACCCAGAGCTCGAGAGTGAGTGCTTACGCTCTTGTCTGTTGTCTTGTATCTTTTAGCGCTTAGGGCGGTGTCCTCGTCGGCGGGGCTTCAGCTTATGACCACGAAGCTTCAGGCTGTGGTGCATGCTCCGCGCCTCGGAGGCGAGAAGGATCGGTGGAGGCCGAAAACCATGGTTGTGGTGCAACGGCGGGGGGCTCTATGACGGGCTGTGGAGTAAGCGGGCGGGTGTCTTCTACCTTGTGCTCTCGTGGTCTTACGGCTTGTGTTTTGACCCATCTGTCTTTGCTTGTGTGGGTGAGAAGCGGGCTCTGCGAGATGGCGCGGGGGGCTCGAGGACAAAGGGTCGGGCGCTTGCCTCTGCTGGAGCCACCCTAAAGGCGCGGCTCGGCTGCGGGAGAAGGGGGTGGACTTGAAGAAGAGGGACCGGCGAGCCTCGTCGGCAGCGTGGAAGGAGCTCAGGAAGCCTTCAAGGCACGCCCGTCAAGGCCGTGGAGGGACGCCGAGGCTCGGGCGGCGCATGTGGGACTCGTGTCGGTCGAGGGCCGTGCGATGTCCTTGGGGTGGAGGGACATGGCGGGACCGGTCGGCGGGGTGTCGGTCATCCGTGCAAGGTGACGGAGGACGCGAGCCGCGTGGTCCATAAAGGCGGTCGGCGTCGTCTTCGCCCACTACCCCTATTTTGAAGTCGACATCGTGAAGAAGGGGGGTGGCCGCCGGGGTTGATGACGCGATGGAGCGCGGGGCGGAAAGGCTGCCGCCGGCTGCGGCTCTTCGCGGAGTTGTCTGTCGAGCTCTTCAAGCTCGCTCCGACGGAGCCCGTCGTGGAGGAGGAAGCTGCGCGGGACGCCTCTGCCAAGAGGCCGATGGTTCGGGACCCACCTGCACAAGAGTAGGAGCTCGAGGCCAAGCCTCTTTTGTTGTGAGCTTTTAAGTCCTCTGGTTGAGGCAAAATGTAAAAACTTCGTATGGTAGTTTAATGGAAATCGTCTTTCCTCTTTTATCGCACTTTGTTTCTACTTTGACCTTTTGTGAGCTCATGATTCAAGAGTCGGATGGCGGGCCATTCTCTCTCGGCAGCCGGGGGCGGGAGGTCGTTTAAGCGATCGCGCCATGCTTTAAAAGCGATGAGCTCATGACTTCGTGAGTTTGAACTTTCGTTTGAGTTAAGAGAAGAGGGTGTGAGTTCGTGAGTTTGAGCTCGTCGTTGAGCTCACGAGCTCATAAGCTTTTGCGAAAAAAGCGGTGTGTTAAAAGCGTGGGGTGTGCACCCCACTCCTTGTAACCCTCAAGCAAGGGGCGGGTCTTTGGGGCGAAGGCCAGCCGCTTAAGCGAGCTAAGGAAGAATTCAAAATGCTTGCACATATTTTTGCATCAATTTGTGCCTTTATTGAGCTCTTACGGCTACAACATTTCGAAATACATTTAGGGGTAAAGCGGCGTAGCTGTTCGATGTTCCATGCGTTGGTGAGGACTCGGCCTTGGTGGTCTTTGAACTTGTATGTGCGGGCCTCGGCACTTGGTCGATGGTGAAGGGACCTTCCATGGCGCCGAGAGCTTGTGCTTGTCCTTCGAGTCCGAACTTCGGCGCGGGGGCGTGTCGCCCGGCCGAAAGCCGTCCTTTGACATGGCGGCGGTCATGGTAGCGCCTCATGGGACTGCAAGTACTTGGCGGAGTGGATGAGGGTGATGTCACGGGCTTCATCGAGCTGATCGGCTGGCGTCTTCGGCGGTGTTCGGTTGTTGTCCTCATCGTATGCGAACTTCGGGCGGCGAGCCGTACTCGAGGTCGGTGGGGAGCACGTGCCTCGGATCCGAGGCGAGGAAGACGCGGAGTCCGCCCGGTGGCCACAGCAGGCGTAGTGTGAAGGCTCCATACTACCGGCGGGAGCTCGGCGAGCCATCGGTGGGGCGTATTTCTCGAGCCTCTTGAAGATGCGTGACTTCGCCTGTGGGATCATGCCATTAGCTCTTTCTACCTGCCGTCGTTGGTCCTTGGGTGGCGACGGAGGCCGTGTCGGCCCAGCGGATGCCGTGGTCGCCACACCCGATCGATGAAGACTTCTCTCTACGAAGTTGGTGCCGTTCCTTCGGTGATGATGGAGTTTGGGACCACAAAGCGGTGGATGATGCCGGTGAAGAACGTGACGGTCTCCTCGGCCGTTGCATCGTGCGATGGGCATGACCTCAATCCACTTGGAGAACTTGTCGGTGGCGGCGAGGAGGTGCATGTAGCCCCGGCGGTCTTCTTGAAGGGTCCTACCATGTCGAGGCCCCAGGACCCGTTGAGCGGCCGGGTGAGAGGATCGTCACGGAGGGATTTGTCTTAGGGAGATGGGTTTGCTTGGTGAGCGGGCGGCCTTTGCGGCGTCGGACGACTCGAATGGCGTCGGCGGCGGCGGTTGGCGATAGAAGCCTTGGCGAGGCTTTTTCCGACGAGGCTCGTGGCGCAGCGTGATGACCGCATTGGCCGGGGTGGATCTCCTTGATGAGCTCTTCCCCCATGCTCGAAGGTGGCCAGGCTTTGGAGAACTCACGAGGCCCAGCGTCGTGTGAGGCTCTTCCCGGCGAGGACAAAGGACTTGGCCCTCGGCGTAAGCGTCTGCGACTCCTCTTGCCCGAGGGGGAAGCTTGCCTTCCTTGAGCCATTGTGGGAGGAGCCGCTAATCGGGGCCGGGCCGTCGTGGTCGAGGCTCGATCCCGGCCCCAGGAGCCGGTCGGGCTCGGGCTCGTGGTGGCATGCCTTCGTGTTGGGCGGGCTTGAGGCTCGCGGGAGGCGTCTACCTCCATAGGGTTCGAACCTGGGGCGTCGGCGATCGAGTTCGCGTCGCCCGCTGCGGGCTCTCCTTTGAGCCGTATCGAGGGCTTGTCTTTGCTCATGCATGAAAGGGTTGGCCGGCGGGACCGGCGAGGCGGTCCGGTGAAGCTTAGCGAGGGCGTCGGCGTCGTTGTTGAGGTGGCGATGCACATGGTTGACCTCAAGCCCGTGGAAGTGTTCCTCGAGCTCACGGACCTCTACGGTGGTGCAGCGATCATCTTCGGGTTGGCGCGGTCGACTTCCTTCATGACTTGGTTCTTTCGAGCTCGGAATCGTAAGCGGACCTCGAGGTGGTGGGATGCGAGCATTCGTCGCGATCCCCGATGCGCAAGCCATTCACCAGGGCCTCGTATTCGGCCACGTTGTTGGACGGGCGGATCCTTTGCGGCGGATTGAGTACTTCATGCGCACCTTATTCGGGGAGATGAAGGCGAGTCCGGCCACATACTCATATACTTCTTCTAATAAATTCCCGTAGTGTCTTGTATTTTTATTCCCGATTACTCGATGTCGTCGGGACTGGGCGGCTGCTCGACCTCGGTCCACTCCGCGAGCAAGTCGGCAAAACATCACGAGACTTTATGGGCGTCCACTTCGGGGGGCGTAAGTGGGCGGTCGGCTCCCATGTGCTCAATAGCCCACTTGGCCATGCGGCCGTAACCTCGGGGCTGCGAATGACCTCGCCATTCTTCTTTATTCTTTTTCTTAGTTAACACTTGGAGTAGAAGAGCTACAAGGGGCTTGTCTCCTAGAAGAAAGTGCTTTGGTAATACATCCACTCTATGGGCATTCTTATTTGCAAGTCTTATATTTATGTTCTTAGCCTAACTTATGAACTAGAGTATAGTTTTGTTCATGTTCTTGTGTTGGTATATGAACTAGCATATAGTTTTTGCATATCATAAATCTTGACATGTTCATTACATTTCATCATCGATCATCATATGCCTAACTTGATTAGAGGTGGGATATCGGTTCGTTGTTCCTTGGGTTTGCTCTTGTTCTGGTCAGGTCCATTCGGCGAGTGGGATCTGGGGACACAAGTAATGCTCTAATATGCGGGCATGGTGCCGGGTATTACGACACTGCGGATGAGGGGCATGCCACGGTTGAGGGGGTAGGCGGCGGTAGTGACAAGCCTTGAGTAGTCCTTGAAATCCCCACGTTCGTATGTTACGTAGGGTTACGTAAATGCTTCCCTATCGGGCCGTGGTATCAGTCTCCAGCTATCCTGAACCTAACCATGATTAAATCGGTTGCATATGATCTAACTATTCATTTGTATGGCCATGACTAGATACATTAGAACTACTCCATTAGGTTATTCATTTATTCTTTATCTATTTTCTTTATCCTTTTCTTGGTGGATTCTTAGTGTGTGTCACACTATCCATGAGCAGATTATTGCTTACCCATGTTATGAACATTTTTGGTCTAAGCAAACACATGTTCCTCTATTCGGATGCCATGCTAATTTATTAATCACATGCCTTCCTTTGGGAAAATAAATACGATACCTGAATACTTAGGGTGAAATGCTGTGATGGAGTCAGTGCGCTTGCGGATGAATATCTAAGATGGCAAGATCTATCCGGTTGACAATCTCATTTTGGATCAGGCATGGTGGTTTACTTGGGAATGTCGGCGGTGCATTTACGGCAGCTCTTGGGGATGGGTTTATGTTTTTTTCCTTTGATTGCGTTAAAGAAATGCCAACGGCATTTACGGCGCCGTTCATAGGAAGGCATTGTGAAAAAAAAAATATATAATAAATAGGCGCTTATGAATATAAGCGTAATGCGTGGATTTCCTTCTTTCATAGGGGAGCTAATCTTTATGTTTTCTCTGTTTGGTGGATGAGAAGCAGGATAGTGTATGTCGGGTTTCCTCTTCTTGGGAGAAAACTTCATCTACGATCGAGAGGCACTCCTAAGGAAAAGCCGGTCTCGTTCAGCTTCTTCTTTTGGTTCGAGCAATCGAGACCGACATCCCGACCAACGCTGCAACTCAAGCCATGGCCCGAGAACCCGCTGCAGCGATTTCTCAACTCCCCAACCGTGCATCGTGGACGGGTGAGCGTGGCGGCAAAAAAGCCGAGCTTCGTCGGGTGATCACCATAGTGCGGCGGTCCATTGGGCTGGCTAGGCGGGGGCGCAAATGCTCATCTCAACACTTCACGGAGGCTATGCGATACTATCGTCATCAAGATGTCGCGCCGAGGCGTCATCAGGCTCGTCTGTTTCCCCTTCTCCCTCGTGGTGAGGCGCTTGATGGTTCTGGGACAGGAAATTACGTCGATCACGTGGGCCAAAGTATCGCGGCGTTCCTCTAAAGTTCTTCCCCAGGCAAAACGATGCCATGAGGGAAGAATCGCCAATTTCGGCCGGACATCGTGGAACCTATCCGGGCGTGGGAGGCTGCGGGAATACGATGGCATGCCACCGCTTCCCGGGATGGCTGGTGGTGCTCGAGAACTCTACAATGGTCTCACGGCCATGTCGAAGGGGCACCTCGACGGCTGGCTTGGCGGTGGCGCATTTCTATCGCTCACCATCGATCAAGCAACAACCACGATTGATAAAATGGTGGCAAATCGGGGGCGAAAGCAGCCACTGGCCCAAAACACAAAAGGCATGCATCTGAAGGAGGCGGATATGCTTGCGCAATAATGTCTTCTTGCTAAAGGAGTGGAGGAGCGCGACACGGGTCTCTTGCCCAGCGGCGCCAGTCTATGCCCAGGCGGCTCACATGACTGTGAGACGTGTGGTGAGTTGGCCCTCGGGGGGATAGCTCACGAGACCCGTGAAGAATGCCTTCATCAACAAACGACTGGGTATCGCCAGCGCAGCGAGTGGAACAACCAGTCAGGCCACCATTCCAAGGCAACCCGAGGATACAACTCAACTGCATAACCTGGTCGACCATCATTGAAGGACTGATGGGGGGCGAAAGTGCGAACCTCCACTCTGCAGTAGACGGGGCCCGATAACATCTTGGGAAGGAGTCAGGCAATTTGGACGGATTTTTTCTGCTATGACAAATAAGTTGACCTTCAACAAGAAGATTGAAGTACAAATCTTGAAGTGCTCGTCTCAAATAACGGTGGAAAAAGCCTCAAGGCAATGAAGCCCCCGGGAGAGCATAAATGCGGTAACTACGGAGGAGATCTACTCGTGATACAAATCCCGATACGGTGAGGAAGCAGAAGAGAAGGCTGCTGAAGGTAACCAACGGGTAGCGAAGAACGAAGTGGAGGAGGTACCATTAGAATATCGCAGTCTGACGTACCTACCGCCATGCAAAGAACAAGAAGCGAACCACCGGATGAGCGAGTTTACTTTCGGTTCATGGAGATGATCGAAAGTACATGTAAGTGTACCACTCCTAGATATGCTCCATGTGCCATCATATGCCCAAGTACATAAAGACATCATCGAGAACAAGCGGATACTACCAACCGCCGAAGTTGTGAAGTTATTTGAAGAATCACGGTCACGCTATCCATCGTCTGGCGCGAAAGAAGAAAGATCCGGGTGCCCTACAATTCCTGCTCGGTGGAACACAAACATTCAACCAGCCTTATGTGATGCGGGCGCCCGGTGTTAGTGTCATGCCAAAATCCCGTGTTTGACAAGCTCAAACATACAAATCTTAATAACGTCTATGACACTAATTTGTGAGATTCATCCATAAGGTGCCGGGGGATTGCGAAGACATACCCGTGAAAATCAGGGTATTTGTCCCGGTTGATTGATTTTGTGGTGTTGGACATGGAGTTCGCCAAGATACACCCACTTATCCTTGGACGACCATTCTTGAACCTTTCTTGGGCGCAGTTGATGTTTACGGAGAAATCCTTTGATATCAATGGCAATGAAAAATTTGAGTTCAAGCCAGAGTCACCGAGTGCAGATGAATGTCAGGATAAAATATGAGGAACAAGGCATTAAAGAAATAGAAATCCATTTAAAGGCTACGACGCCTCCAAGGCCAGTCGTAAAAAAATAAAGGTGGGAACAAAGAAAAGAGCGGCTCTAAACCAAAGAAAAGAAGGGAGAAGGTCCCCATCTTTTACACAAGGACAAAAGACCGGGAAAAAAAAGCTCCACACTAAAAGAATCAAAACCAAAGAAACAATCAAAAATACACCCTCCACAAAGGTGTGGAAGCTAAAGAAGTCGACCCTCGGTATCTATCGAGTAAGGTGCACCATCAACAAACAAAAAGGAGAAAGTCCGGTCAGCAGACTCCAAAAAGTGGACCCTCCGTCAAAGGCAAAATAGCTGATTATCTCAAAATGACAAAAAAATAAAAAAATAAAAATAAAATAATAATAAAAAAGAATGCCCATAGGCTTCGGATAGCTTGGGGAGGACTTTACATGAGGTATCATTGCATTGCATATTTAATTCCATCAAATTTTATTTTATTTTAGCATGTTTTGTTTTCAACAATATTGCATTGAAAAAAATCCAAAAAATAGAATAGTAGCTCTTCTTTGTGCCTTAATGCTTATATATATGAGCTATAAAAATGTTTAGTCTTAGTCCCTTGTTGAAATGATGAATAGTTGCTCACATACGATGCTTTGCACGTACTGGTTTATAATTCGAGTTCTCTAAAGTTTGGGTTTAGTGGCTAATTCTAAAACTCATCACGAAAAAAAAAACACGATTCATGTGGGTTGCATATGCTACATCTAGTCTAAGTTGTTGCGAAATATGATATGGTACAAATGGTTGCTATGACTTTAATCCAAAGAGAAACTTGACATCAGGAATCTATGCTTTAAAAAAAAAAAAAAAAGGAGAAATGTTTTTTGGGCTATCTTAAAAAAAAAAATGAGATGAAAAAAAGGGACAAGTGTCCAGGGCGAGTAGAGCCACATCTCTAAAAAAGAAAGAAAAAAAGAAAGGAAATAAAAGACAAAAGTCTAGGCGGCGAGCCCGCCTCTCCAAAAAAAAAAAAATATATATATATATATATATAAAGCCCCATGCTTTCTAAAAATACTTTCTAATAAATAAATATCTAAATAAAATCCGGGATAAGCAGGTTGATCAAAGGATGAATGATAGCACCTACATTTATAACGATTCTATTAGCGCCGCTCAAGGCTTTGAAAATGAAAGAAAGCCCTTCGATGAAAGGTAATAAAAGGGTGGGAAAAGATGTGCCATTTTATTCAAACTCTAGTAGACACTCTTATTATAACCACCGGCACTTGTAAGCGTAATCGGCGCCAGTATGACTCTGATCCATAACCAAGTACTTATCTCTTTTGCTCGAAATTGTGAAGGGTAAAGCTGGGGAGTTTGTTGACGGTAACCAACGACATATTTTCGCGTCAGCTTACTACCATAAAAGGGGTAAAATTAAACCTTTTATGCTCATATACTTTTATCATAATAAATTCCACTTGTAGTGTCTTGTATTTTATTTTGCAGATTTTATAATAAAAAGCAAGTGGAAAAATCGTGCAAAATGCGCCTTCGAGAAAGCGCCATGTTTTGGCTGCAAAACCAAGCCCAAAAGGATACTTCGTCGACCGAAAACATGAAATCTGGGTGGCTGGCGGCCTGGCTTCGGGCGAAGGCGACACCCAGAGACTGGGCAGGCCGAGCCCGGGGGGTGCGCGGCGCTCCCTGAATGTGGCCGCGCCTGCTGACCCGATTTTGGGCCATTTCGGGCGTTCAGTACGCCAGCGGTTTCCAGCGTAGTTGATGGTTCTGCATGGAAGTTTCTGGTGGTTTTGATAAATCTAACTTTTAAGTACTCTCAGATGTATGGGTAATTTACTCTACCACTCTCATATACATAGTGAGATCAGAGCTGACCCAAGATCTCTATATCTGCCATCTCTACCTCTCCTCTTCTACTTCTTCTTTCTTCCTTCTTCTTTCTTCTTTATTCTTTCTTGAGTTAACACTTGGAGTATAGAAGGCTACAAGGAGGGCTTGTCTCTAGAGAGAAAATTAACTTTGGTAGTACATCCTCTGTAGATTCTTCTGTTTACTGAGTCTTGTTTTAATATATTGTATTTCTTGGCCTAACTTATGAACTAGAGTATAGTTTTGTTCATGTTCTTGTGTTGGTATATGAACTAGCATATAGTTTACATATCTTAATCTTGACATGTTCATTACGGTTCATCATCGATCATCATATGCCCCTAACGATTAGAGGTGGGGATATGTTCTCGCCGGGTTTGCTCTTGTTCTAGGTAGATCCATTCGGCAGTGGGGATCTAGGGGGACAGAGTAGTGCTCTAATATGCGGGCATGGTGCGGTATTACGACCTAGCGGATATGAGGGCATGCCGGGTTGGGGAGCAGGCGACCCCAGTCGTGACAAGCCTTGGCCAGGTCGCAAATCCCCCACGTTCATGTTACGCAAGATTTAAG